>JACYFF010031959.1:19449133-19492576 GCA_017589665.1 Selenicereus undatus
GTTTTAAAGCTTAAGTAAAATTAAAAGGAACTTTTGTAATTTAAATTTTCTATAAGCTTAGTTATACATTTACTATGAATGTCATAAGCTACAAGTACAACCCATCAATGGCTTTGTATCTTATGCAGTTATTTGGCGTGCAATTATCTGAAGGATTGCAGGCTGTTAAGTCAAGTTTCATTGTTTCAAGTATCTCAATCATGATTCATGAGTCAATTGTCTCATTTGCAAGGCTCAACGCCAAAATATATATACATACCTTGAAAAATGACCAATAAAAGAAAGAAAATAACAGATTTTTTATTTTGACCCCGGTGTTGGTTCATAACTTGGCGTTTGTCATATTTGAGTTGGTAAACAGAAACATGTTGATTCAAGTCGGTATTTTCAATAATCAAGTCAATGTTCTTTTGAGAGCTCTTTAAGTGATCATATATCAAGATTGATTTGTCTTTGTAAGATGTCTATATGTGTTAATTAATAATTATCATTACATTTATGTGATTTTGAATGTTAGTTATTATAAAAGAAAGAAAATAATAAATTCAAATGAGTCACATTACTATGAGATCATATGCAAACATATATTCTTGAATATGATTATGGAGTGTTAAAATTTAAACATGTTATGAAGATAATTTAGGATTCTAGTTTGTAGATCAGTAATGCACAAGCAGTATTTTTGACGGAACACACTGTCATAGGCATTAAGTGAATTAAATACTAAAATAATATTGCTAGATCCTAATAAGTTTAATAATCTGTCAATTATACTTGTCTTTTTTTAATTCTTATTTTGACCAAATATTATATCTCTTATGTTTTATTATTTTTATTATATATCTATCAAATTAAAAATTAAAAACTATTAACTATTTTATTTTTTCCTCTTAAATTTCATTTGATTTCATTTATAAAATTTCCCTTGTAAGTCTTTAACTCTTAAGTCATTTTTCTTTTTCCCTCCTAAGCTCAAGTAATTAAGTTTTAAAATTTTAGAAGTTCCCCTCAAAAGTCTAAAACCTTTTAAAAAAAAGGCAAATGTTGATAATAATTTTGTAATTTTAACAAAACAAAGCAAAAGCTTACTTCTCAAGCCTCACTGCCCTCACAGTAACACTCTTAGACCTGGCAAATGGGTCATTCGGTTCGGGTACGGGTCGGGTCAAGTTCGGATCGGGTCATTTTCGGGTTAAGTGACATTTTGGGTCGGGTATGGTTCGGGTCGGGTCGATTTCGGGTCAACCAATTTTTGGTGAAACACGCTTGTCATGTAAAAACAAGCAACTTTGTTGAAAAATTCAGGTCAGGTATGATTCGGGTCGGGTCAATTCGGGTTTCGGGTCCACTTTTGGGTGAGCATATTTCGGGTGTCGGGTCGAGTATGGGTCCGGGTCATTCGGTTCGGGTTTCGGGTCTCGGGTCAGTTTTGCCAGGTCTAAACACTCTCAAATCTCACAGTCGTCTGCTCGCAACCCTTTCTACTCTCTAGCCGCCGTCGCCCTCTGCTACAGTGCTCGGCGACTCTGACCTCTGTTGCTCAGTCGTCCAGTCTTCCTTGAACTGTAGCCAACGCCGGCTGCCGGCAGAACTCCTCAACCCTCACACTCCCAATCTTTCACAAGTCACAACCCTCCCTCTCTCTGCCTCTTGAACCGTCGACGCCGGCAGGCTGACCGGTCGACCAGCCCCTCGAACTTCTCGGTCGACAGTTGCTCGAACCTCTCAGCCACCCATCCCCTCGAACCTCTCATTCGACGCCTCAAACCTCTCGACTGCTGCTCGACGGTTGCTCGGAGCCACCCACCTAGCCCCTCAACGGTTGCTCGGAGCCTTGAACCTCTCAGTCGATGTCGGTGGTCGCCTGGTTAGTGAAACAGTGCCTCTTTGGCTCTTTTTGATTTGTTAATTCTCTCCCCTCAGGGAAGCTTGACGAAGGTTTTGACTTGAGAAGAGTTCTTATAGTTGAGAATTATCAGGGGATTTTTAATTTTTTTCCAGTTTTGGGTTTAAGGTTTTCACGTTTCAGACTTTAAAGGGAAAAAAAGTTGTGATTTCTTTTTTGGTTTGGGGATTTTGGCCTTTTTTGGGCTATTTTTTGTTAGTTAAATGAAGTGTGTATTTTTAGAAATGGTGTGTAAACAACATTACTTTCTGCTTTTTTCATAGAAACTGTTGATTATTTATGCTTAAAATGCGGACTGAAAAGGATAAACTGGAAGTAAGCCATGCCAATTTTGTTAAGCACATTTGCACAAATTAGGTTAACCTGGCAATATAATTACAACTAATGCATAGCACAACAAGGCTAGCCATACCTTGACCACACCTCCCTGATTGTGTTATTTGTGTACAATCCAACCCATGGTTCTAGTATGTTGAATGTTAGTAAGTTTCTAGGTACTTTTTTTTGTGTTAATTTGTTTGATTGTATACTTTAATCCTAACCACTACAAGACTTTTTCATATTTTATAGACTCGATGAAGTTCCTCGTTACAAGCCTGATTGTCCTATATATTTGCATATATAGTTCATGTTTTCCTTTGGGTTGAACTTCCTAGTTACATTATGCTAGTTTTGAATTAAATGTAGGGAGCTATAGACATTGAACGACAAGGAAATGAAATATATGCTAATGAAAATTTGAATTCTATTTCTACAATAACAACCCTTGATACTCTTGTCAAAGATGATAAAAAAAGAGGTTCGGTGTGGCAAGAGTTTCTTGTGATTGATGAGACCAATTTTAATGATGGCAAGAAGCGAGCAAAAAGCTCACATTGCAAGAAAGCAGTCTTTATTGCTATTGCGCAATATAGGACTAGCAATATGAAGAAGCATTTGGAGAAGTGTAAAGCATATCAAGCTGTAAAGTCATCTAAAGAATGAGGAGGTAAGAAAAGGTTTGATCAAAAAGTTTATTGTGATTTGCTAGCTAGGGCAATCATAAGGCATGTGTATAGTTTTTCTTGGGTTGAGCATGAAGGAAATAGAAAGATTCATACATACTTGAACAATGAAGTTAGAACCATAACTAGAAACACAGCGAAAGCTGATTGCCTAAAGTTACATGTTCAATTTAAAAAAACACCTTAAGTTAGCTCTTCTTGCACCTCCTGGACGCATTTCTTTGACTTGTGATATATGGACCTTTTGCCAAACAGAAGGATATTTGTGCTTGATTGCTCACTATGTGGATTCTGATTGGAAGTTGACTACCAGCGTTTTAAATTTTCATCATTTGGAACCTCCTCATATTGGATCTATTTTATGTGGTGTTGTATATGACTTGTTTCAAGAATGGGGCATTCAACATAAGATCTTTTCAATAACATTGGACAATGCATCTAGCAATGACAAAATGCAAGTTGAATTAAGATCCAAGCTTTGTGAGAATGAACATTTACTAGGCGATGGGGAATATTTTCATATTCGGTGTACGACACATACTTTGAATCCCGTACACACTCTGAATCTTGTTGTTAAAGATGGCTTGAAAACAATTGATAATGGCGTTGTTAAGGTTAGAGAAAGTGTGAAATATATCAAGGGATCGGAGTCTAGAAAAAGGACTTTTGAGCATTGTGTCAAACGGTGTATGATATTGGAAAACAAGGCTTTGTGGTTGGATGTGCCTACTAGGTGGAACTCTACTTATGAAATGCTTGATAGAGCATTGCTTTATGTTGATGCTTTTAAGTTACTTGCTCAAATTGATCCTATGTACAAGACTCTTCTGACAGATGATGAATAAGAAAGGATTACAAGAATTCATGAACTGATTGGACCTTTTTGTGATATAACTCATATGTTTTCCGGTAGTAAGTATCCTACATCGAACTTGTACTTTGAAAATGTGTGGAAGACTGATATGTTTTTGAAAGAGAAATTAAATTGTGATGATCCAATTATTAGGAATATGGTCATGGAGATGAGAGCAAAGTTTGATAAGTATTGGAGTGAGTATACCTTATTATTTGCTTTTGCCACAATTCTTGATCCTCAATGTAAGTTGGTATTTATCAAGTATTGTTATGAGAAATTCTATGAAAATAAGGAAATGGAAATTAGAAAAGTGAGCGATATACAATTCAAGTTGGAGATGCTTCTTAGAGAGTATACCCAAAGCACTAATCCTCCAACTCATATTGTATCATCAACACCATCATCAGACACTGGTGGATCAAGTTCAAGAATTGGAAACCGTAAACGTAAATTTGACTATTTGGTGGTATGTTTTCTATAATTCTATAATGTCTTACTCTTTTTCTTTTTTTAAGGACAACATAGTGAGATCAATCAAGTTATTTTTTCCCCAGTTGAATTGATATTGAGGTGATAAAAATGCATTTCTAATTTCTATATATTGAGTGTAATTTTGTATTTTGTAGGAATTTGATGAGAATATAGCAAGTATTCAATTGGAAGTGGAAAGTCAATACTTGATACTTATTTGGAGGATCCCAAAATTGAGCGTAAAGTGAATTTGGATGTTTTAGAGTTTTTGAAAACAAATCAAGAGAAGTGTGGTGAACTCTCTCATCTAGCTAGGGATGTGTTGAGTGTCTAACTCACTATTGTTACTTCGGAGTCAACCTTTAGCATTGGAGGTAGGATTTTAAACAAGTGGCGAAGCTCTTATATTCCTTAGAATGTGGACGCATTGATAACAACCCGGACTTGGTTATATTTATCTTTTTTATTTGTTTATATTTATCTTTTTTCCCACTTTTTGTGAATTTTTGTTGTGCATTTTGTTTCACTTTAGCGCAAGAAGAAGAAGAAGAATTCATTGGATCAAATGCGGATTGGTCAAGTACCAAAGGTATTAGATTTTCCCTTCGACGTAAATGATGGCCAAGGTAATTGATCACTTACTTTAGTACTTGGTTAGTTAATTCACCCTATGTTCCTAGTTTTTGGGTTTCTCTCATGGGTTTGGACTATTTTGGAATTTTTTCATCTTGATAGGACCTTGGATTGGGTTTCTTGGATGGATTTCATGCAAGATGCGAGGTAGTTGCTCTATTCTTTTTTAATTTTTCAAGTCTCACTGTTGCGATGTTATATGTGAATATGTGATGCAGATGGAGCAAACTATAAAGACTCATGTCAAGTGAAAAAAGCAAGATGCCAAAAGCGTTGCCATCTTGTTTTTGTTTGGTAATATTTTCTATTATCTCAGTTTTCAGGTTTAGAAGAATATTGAGATTGTGGCTTCTTTTACTTGCTCAGATTTGCAGACCGAATTGCGTTGTCTTCCTCTTATTATTGTAATTTGTGTGAACTTCATTAATGCTTAGATATGTAACTGAGTCAATGATCACGGATTATCATGTGAACGTTTACATTTGATGTAAACTTTATTTTTGATTGATGTCGCATTTGTAATAGTTGAACTAAGAATTTGCATGTGGTACTAATACCATAGTTTGGGGGATGTCAACCCCATGTCTCTGGGTGGGTGGCCCGTTGAGTTTGGCATTGTGATGTGAATCATTGTTTATGTTTCAACCAAGCTAGATTTACAAGTATTGAGCTACTGTAATGATTGACAACTTATTGGATTAGTAACTTACGGGATTAGAGACAAGCCAACAAGGCAACAACCAATAGGTTGAAATATGTCAAAAGTATTATATTTTACCTACTTGGCTAAAGGCTTTAATGAATTATATACTATAGTTACAGGTGGATTATGATTTGCTTGTTTATTGAAGTTGTGCTAAATTGTGAATTTGTGATAGAAGATTTTCTTCTAGGCCTTAATAATAAAAGTTAGGCAATTAGGAATAGTTTTGGGTTGACTGGTTATGATTTATGAGTATGCTTCGGTTCGGGTAATATTCGGGTCGGGTATACTCGGGTTTGGGTTTAATTCGGCTCAAATTGAGTCGGGTAGGAATCAGATCGGTTTTAAAATGGATACAGTTCTGGTTGGGTTCGGGTTGTCCATTTTCGGGTCACTTCAGTTCGGGTCATTTTGGTTTGGGTTTGAATTGGGTTGGGTCATTTCGGGTGTGGGTGATTTCCAGTCACACTACAATTTGGGTTTCGTTCGGTTACGAATCGGTTTACTTCAGGTGTTCGGGTCCAAATCGATTCATCCTATTTCGGGTGTCGGTTTGGGTATGGATCCGGGTCCTTCGGTTCAGGTTTCGGGTATCGATCAGTTTTGCCAACTCTAATTAGGATAGTCCCTGTGTGGAAACCATTGATCATGTTCATGGAAATATTTAGTTTTGACTGAGAAACACTTGAGGGTTGTGGGGTGGACGGTGGACCTCTCCATATCGTCCTTGTTTGTGGGATTTAAGCCCCCTTATACACACGCTCCACATAACAATAGTGTGAGAGTGAGGGGGATAGTACTGAGAGTGAGAGAGAATGAGGGGGAAGGTATAAGAGAAACCTCTCCCCAGAGCACATATAATGATGAGCCAAAAATTTGGCTCACCAGTAACTCAGTAAGGACCTACCATCTTCTCATTAGCTTTTGAACTAATTTTTTGGCTTACAAGCTTTCCTTTTTTTAATGCAAGACTCACAACTTTAACTCACCATATAAAATAGCACCCATAAATTTCACCACTAAATATATTTGATTAACTTTATTCTTTTTATTATTTGCATGAATAAGTTATGAAAAATAATTTGTGAATTTTGTAAAAATTAAATACTTAATTTAAAATGACAAAATTACAAAAAAATATTAATACAATAATAATTAATTTAAAAATTGAGCACAAAACATACAATGGCGATGCAAAAAATAAGTAAGCAAGTACATATAATATCATACCCTCTCTCTCCTGCCTTTCTCTCTCATCCCTTTCAAGCCCTCATACCGCTCATTTTCTTCTTCTCCATCCCCCATCTCTGCTTCCTCATCTCCTTTTTCTCTCCTCAATTTCTTTCCACCCACCCTAATTCCCAGAATCCCAGCCCAACCTTTTTGTTTTCCACCCACAAAAAAAGGAAAACAAAACGAAAGTAAAAAAAAAAAGCAAAAGCAGGAAAAGGGAGGGGGTGCCCGAGCCGCTCAACGAGCCATGAGTCGTAAGCGTCTTACTGTGCGTCCACGAGCAGCTCGCCTATGCGCCGACCCTTTTTTCTTGCCTGTGAGCCATGCGTTGTGCTGTGGTCTCATGATCATCTCCAGAGGAACTTAAGAGTTAAGACTCCAGCATTCCCAATCCATATTTTAAATTTTAGAACTCTACCGTACCACATCGGCAAAATTTCATTTTTTAAAACTCGCATTCATTTACTTCTCCAACCTATGGAACTCCAACTTAAATAACCATATAAAGGCCCTGTTCGGCAAAATTAGTTGTTCACGTAGCGGATAGCGGGTGAGACAGCGAATAGCTGTTTAGGTAGCTGATAGCATTTCTAATTTAGTTGTTCGCAGATAGCTGTTTAGATAGGTGGCTGAAACAATTATGTTCGGTAAATTTAGATATTGGGTTAGCTCATTAATGTAAATTGACATAAAAGATATAGATAATTTTCAAATATAAAATTTAAAATGATATTTTTGGCTAAAAAAAATAAAATGCCACTTCTGAATGCCAAAAACTAATATTGTTAGCTTTTCAAAAATGCAACTTAAAATGTTAAATGCTAATTGAAATGCTATTCAAAACATTAGGTCATCGAACACCCAAAAATTGATTGATTAGTATATTGAATTGATTAAAATACTAAACGTTACTTAAAACGTTGTTGTCGAACACAGCCAAAATATTTATTATGAATCCACTTTATAACACACATATTTTTTTTGAATAAAAAAAAGAGAAAATTAATTTTGAAGCAAAAGAAATAATAAAATAAAGGAAGAATTAGAATGTATGGAGGAACTTTGCCAAGGTCCTTTATGCATGTCATTCCTTGAAACAAACTGGCTATCTGCAACCAAAAAAAAAATTGCATGCGGAACTTGGGGCCCCACTGGAATTCATTCCAGTGGCTGTAAATGGCTTTATATTCTTCACATACACATAATGCAAAGGTTGGTGAGATCCCCCCCCCCCCGGTGTATAATTAGCAGTCAAAAAGGCAAGGCATTGAAGCTCACATTAAACTTTCATTAAGTAGTAAAAAACAAAGAGTAACCAAAATGAAATTGTAGGCACAAAAAAATTAAATACGTGTCACGTCACTATATAGTTTAAGTTAATTAATATCGGCTAGTTCAATTAATTAATTTAACTATTTAGGTCTGAACGACTACCAAGTCAACGACCCAATGAAGTTTCAAGCCAACGGCCCAGTAAGATTATCAAATCAATGGCCCAATGGACTGCCAAGTCGTCAACTTAAATAAACACCCAAGTCATCGACCCCAGTTCAAGGCCTATCTATCGACCCAGGAATGCTATTAATTCGCAAACCCTAGAAGAGAGGAGAGACTCCTCCCTATAAATATAGCTTCACCCCCTTATTCGGGGATAGGAATTTCTCTCACAAAAGACCCTCTAGAAAGAGATAACAAGTACATCAAAATGTGCTATTTATTCTAGATATTGAAGCACAAACTGATCGAGATTCAAGCTATTTTGGCCCTCCATCAAGTCATAAGCAAGAGATCGAATCAAAAGATTTTAATTTGTTAATTTGTAACAAAATATTCAAAGATTGTACTTTATAAATACAAAAATTGAATTTGTTCCATATTTCTTGTCTTAATTCGATTTAGACTTGGAATTTGTGGTTACAAATTTCTGGCACGCCTGGTGGGATGTCTCTATCTCTCGTCTCATTCTCTTGGAAATCTAAAATTTTCAGCCAACTCTCGAAGGAAGATATAGCCACAAGAAATATCGCCGCTCCACCTTTGAAGAAGAAATCCAGATCTTTCGAACAAAGATCCTCCAACTTTGACACCACCTCTAGTAAGCAAAGCACTGGAGTGGTGACAAGAAACATGGCAAGGGTTGCAGTAGCCATTGTCATGAAAAGAGCGGTTGCAATTGCTTCATTGCATTCGACCGACAACGTTGACTCCAACGTGCATGTCGGAATCGGTAAAATTCCCTCTATTGACCCTCTTAAGGGGAAATCCATTCAAGAATTGAAGACAAGGCGTCAATCTCCATTATTTGAAGTGGAAGATTATTACAGCAGCGATTCTTATGCGTCATCACCAAGGAAAGCAACCATTCCACAATCTGAAGCTCAATCATCCCCTACAGTCATCATGTATGCTATGATAATAGGTGCTGTCAATTTTGAGGAATAGTTTGCTAGCATGAAGGCCATGTTGGAAAGGCTCTCTAAGGAATGTGTAGAGAAATATGCACGTATCAAGCGCCAAGAGGAACATATTGCTAAGTTACTGAAGAAATAGTACAAAGGGCCATGTGCATCGTCCAACAAAGGCGCAAGCAGCGATGAGGACGAAAAGGGTCCAATCGAAGTGAGGCTTTTGAGGATGATGGCGCGTCAAAGAATGGAGGCAATCCACAAAATAACTCATCTCTAAGTGCAATGACTATTGAACAAATCCAGAAGTTGATTGCCATTACTGTCAAAACTCAACTAGGGGTCGGCTTACAGAAGAGTCATCTCTACATCAAACCCTAAATGAAGAGGATTGATACTCTTCGTATGCCTTATGGTTACTAACCTCCCAAATTTAACCAATTTGATGGGAAAGGTAACCCAAAATGACATGTTGAGCACTTCATTGAGCCGTGCAACAACGCTGGTACTAGCGGTGACTTACTAGTGAAACAGTTCGTCTAGACTTTAAAGGACATCACGTTCAACTGGTATACCGATCTGCTGCCCGAGTCCATCGATAGCTGGGGGAAAATGGAATATGAATTCTTGAATCGCTTTTATAGCACACACTGCATGGTCAGCAACACGAGCTCAAGATATGGAGCTTACAATCACCTACTATGGAAGACAACTCGATGATCGTGAATCAGTGACATCATCAAGAAGTAAAGGCTAT
Source organism: Selenicereus undatus (assembly GCA_017589665.1). NCBI lineage: Eukaryota > Viridiplantae > Streptophyta > Magnoliopsida > Caryophyllales > Cactaceae > Selenicereus > Selenicereus undatus. Next base: position 19,459,102 of record JACYFF010031959.1, read on the forward strand.
ATTCCTAGAGGCTCTGAAAGGAATGAATGTCCTTATTCTGAGTCTAATGCGCCAGAAATTCTTCACAAACTTCTAAAAAAAGGGCTTATAGAATCCCAGAGTCAAGGCATCCTGAAGAAATTGAAAGAACTAAAGATCGCAAATATTGTAAGTATCATAGGATCATCAGTCATCCTATAGAGAAGTGTAAAGCATTCAAGGGACAAGTCCGGCAACTCCTAAAGGAAGGAAAGATCAAATTAGACGAAGAAGACACTGAAGAATTTGATTGATCGTCTATTAAGATACAAAAAAATGGAGCAACCTGGTGCACAAGCATTCCGCGTTCACACAGGGTCCGGGGAAGGGCCTCACCCCAATGGGTGAATTGTAGGCAACCTAGCCTGACTTTGTCAGTGACTGATTTTAAGGCTTGAACCCATGACATTTTGGTCACACGGAGACAACCTTACCGTTGCTCTAATGCTTCCCTTCACAAAGGCAGTCCCGTGTGCAAGTATCCTGCATTCATGTAGGATTCAGAGAAGGGTCTTACCCCCAAAGGGTGAATTGTAGGCACCCTAACTTGACTTTGTCAGCAGATAATTCTAAGGCTCAAACTCGCGATATTTTGGTCACACAGACAATCTTACTGTTGCTCCAATGCTCCCCTTCAAAATCAATTAAAAGCTATTAAGTCAAACAATTAAGACTTCCAAGGCAACATAACCATATGCTTGATGAACACTTTTAGATCACTCCTAAAGACTCCTAAGTCACAAAACAATTTTGACTTTTAAGTCACTATTAAGACTTCCAAGTCCCAGCTTCTAGACTCTCAAGTCAACGCAAACTATCAACTCACCCGCAAGATGCTCAATCCATCAAAATCAAAGTCTTCCAAGTTGCCTAAAAGCTATCAAGTCATCAAAATTAAATATAACTAAGACTCCTAATTTCAAGACTCTCAAGTCATCGAAATTAAAGACTCTAAGTCACCGAAAATAAAGACTCCCAAGTCTTCAAAGTTAAAGACACCAAAATAAGATACTATCAAGTCAGTAAAATTCAAGGCTCCTAAGTTATCAAATCGCAAAGACTTCCAAGTAGCAGACTCCCAAGTCTCCCAAGTCAATGCTAGCAGACTCCGAAGTCACCAAATCTCTTGGATTTCTAAGTCGATCTTTCAATACTCCAAAGGTGTTTCTTCAATACTCCTAAGTCAATAAAATTACTGACTCCTAAGCCACCAAGTAGACTCTCAAATCATCAAAGTTCAAGTCTCTCAAGACAGCAAAATTAAAGGACTATTAAATTGTCAAAGTTCTAGACTCTAAAATCAAGAAAGTTCTAAACTTCAAGCGATGAAACGTAAAGATTCTCAAGTCTTTAAAGTTTAGACTTCTAAGCCAACCAAATCATTGACTCCCAAGTCACTAAAAGGATTCCTGAGTCTTCAAAGTTCAAGACTCCCAAATTATCAGAGTTACTGATTCTCAAGTCATTGAGTAGACTCTTATGTCATCTAAGCAGACTTTAAATTGTCACAAAGTGTTGCAGATTCTTCGGACTCATTCAAATTGGGGGCAACGATGACATATGTCTCTTCCTTTGACTTGGTGTTAATAGCGCTAAAGCCACCTTGTTCAGGATGTCCACCTCCTCCTTCATGTTAGCAACGCACAACGAGTCTTCAAGAGCTACGTCTCACTGGCATATGCAGAGGCTCTCTCCTCAAGGTCTGAAGACCGAGTTCGATTATCACAGTGCACAACGAGTCTTCAAGTGCTACACCCGTTGGCATGTACAAGGGCTCTCTCCTCAAGGTTTAAAGACTGAGTCCAATCGCTCTCACGCACAACGAATCTTCAAGTGCTACGTCTCGCTTGCATATGTAGAGACTCTCTCCTCAAGGTCTAAAGATCGAGTCCGATCGCCCTGCGCACCGTGAGTCTTCAAATGACACTTCTCGTTGGCATATGCGAGGGCTTTCTCCTCAAAGTATAAAGATCGAGTCCAATCACCCTCATGCACAACGAGTCTTTAAGTTGTACGTCTCGTTGGCATATGGGGAAGCTCTCTCCTCAAGGTCTAAAGACCGAATCCGATCGTCCTGCGCATAACGAGTCTTCAAATGACACTTCCCATTGGCATATGCAAGAGCTTTCTCCTTGAAGTCTAAAGATCGAATCTGATCGCCCTCACGCACAACTAGTCTTCAAGTGCTATGTCTCGCTGGCATATGCGGAGGCTCTCTCCTCAAGGTCTGCAGACCGAGTTCGATTACCCCAATGCACAATTAGTCTTTAAGTGCTACACCCGTTAGCATGTGCAAGGGCTCTCTCCTCAAGGTCTAAAGACTAAGTTTGATCGCCCTACGCACAGCAAGTCTTCAAATGATACATCCCACTGGCATGAGTTAGGGCTCTCTCTTCAAGGTCTAAAGACCAAGTCTGATCGCCCTCACGCACAACAAGCCTTCAAGTGATGCATCTCACTGACATATGCGAGGGTTCTCTCCTCAAGGTCTAAAGACCGATTCCGATCACCCCATGCATAGTGAGTTTTCAAGAATCGGCTGTCATTGCCAGAAGTAAAAGCTTTCTCCTCAAAGTTAAAAAAAAAAAAATGAGTTCAATCTTCGTCGCACGCAATGGGTCTTAAAAAAAATCAACCTAAACGCAAGACAACCACAGTCCCAAAAAAAAAGAACAAAGAAAAGTGTGCCATGCATCAACAAATTGAAGGGAGTCAAGCACCAAAACAGTCCCTAATAATCAAAAGTGTAGGCTGATTACAATGTTGACATAGTTCAAGATAATAACAATAATAAACAAAGGAAGCTTAAGGGATGAGTTTTCGGAGGCTCACATAGAAGATTTTTACTGAGTAATTTGCAGACGAATGTACTGGAAGGAATATCAACTTCTTAATCACATAGATCGCTGTTTAGAAAAAAAAATTAAGAGATCAAAAAAAGGAAGAGAGAGAAAGAAGAAAGTAAGACACGTAGAAGCTGTTTCTTTCGATTAATTGATTAATCATTGATGATTAAATAAAAATGATGGCATGAATGTCTCCTGGATTGCAAGATTTAAAGACTTCCTTTTTCCTAAAAAAAAAAGAAAGAAAGAAAGGGAAAGATCATAGTAGCAACGTTGAAAGGGGAGGAGATGTTGCTTCAGTAAATTATTTTCGAAAGAGTGTTCCTGGGAGAAATGGTTTCCTGTATCAAGGACTCTTCGGCTTCCATGGGTGAGTGCGGGCACCAGGTGGAGTGGCTTTGTGACTAAAATTACCTCAAAGTGTTGATCCGGTAAATATTTTCTATAAATTTTTACTTGGCGGCATTGCGTGCTTCGGATTTCTTGGCTTTCCTTCTTGCTGCCGATGTGCGTGATGCTTTTACTTCGTGCAGTCCGCTCCTGGCCAATGCAAAGGAGATATGTTATACCAGCAAAAGGGTTCACCTGTTGCATACTCCCCCAAAAAAAGAAATAAAGAGATGATGCAAGTATGGTCAAGCACACTCGAAGTCCAACTAGAAAAAGATAATTAAATTAGACAACTAAAGAAGAATAGCGATGTGGGTACCTTTATCTCTCGCTTGGAGATGATCTATGGTTCCTCGTTCATCGCATAAGGTGTGCTAGTTATAAGCCTATAAGTCACCTTTTAAATGCAATTATGAAATATCAAAGTTTGGTTTGTGCATCTATCGATTCATGCGACAAGACTTTGGTCAAGGAAAAGGAAAGGAAAAAGAGAAACAAGTTTCCTAAAAGTGGAGATTCTGACCCTATTATAAGTTGGCCTTTTATTCTACAAGATACATACATATCTTGAATTTAGACATATTTTCCTCCAAATTTAAGCCGATAGTGCGACAAGCAAAGTCAACACCCCACCACAAAAAAAAAGAAGAAAAAAGAGTTCGAGACATCGGTCATGCTTAAACACCAAGTCGCATGCACGACCTAATATGTGTCGCGTCGCTAAATAGTTTAAGTTAATTAAAGTCGGCTAGTCCAATTAATTAATTTAATTGTTTAGGTACGAATGACTACCAAGTCAATGACCCAATGAAGTCTCACGTCAACGGCCCGATAAGATTATCAAGTCAATGGCCCAATAGACTACCAAGTCATCAACCTAAATAGACTCCCAATTAGTTATCGGCCCAAGTTCAAGGCCCATCTATCGACCCAAGAAGATTATTAATGTGCAAACCCTAAAAGAGATGGGAGGCTCCTCCCTATAAGTATAACTCCACCCCTCTCATTCGGGGATAGAAAATTTTCTCTCAGAAAACCCTCTTGAAAAAGACAACAAGCACATCAAAACGTGTCGTTTACTCTAAAGATTAAAGCACACACTTGATCGAGATTCAAGTAATTTCGGCCCTCCATCAAGTCACAAGCAAGAGATCGAATCAGAGAATTTTAATTTGTTTATTTGTAACAAAATATTCAGAGATTGTACCCATTTTTATTATAAATAAAAAAATTAAATTTGTTCTATATTTCTTATCTTAATTCGATTTAGACTTGAAATTGTGGTTAAAGAAACGCAGCATGTAAAACATAGAGTTAAAAAAATAAATGAGTCCGACCCTCAAACAATAAATAGCATTCCTGAGGTAAGATTTTTAATCTAGCCACCAAATACTAATTGTTTCGTTGAGTCCTGCACTAACCTGATAGTTGGAGGCTCAATCACCAGTGATCCACGCAAGACTTAAATGTTCTACCGGTGAGAAACATTGCATTGAGCTCGGATCATGCTTACGTCTCCTCATATTCTTCACGTGCCAAAGCTTCTACAAACTTGGCTGAGCTAAGATAACTGTGATTGAGGAGGTGTGTCGCTTAATTTTGCAAAACAAAGGCAGCATAAAGCCAAATCAAATTCTACTATCAACCTTGGATTTGGAGTATTAAGAATACTAATTGACAAATGAGTCCTGAAGTCCACATCCATTGTGTTATGCATGCATAATATTAGTCAAGATCAAGACTCCTGTACGTTTTCAGGCTGCATACTTTTCAAGGTGCAAATAATTATGCAATTATTATTGATCCAAACAAAGGAATTCATCATGGCTACGTCAAGCTGATAAATCAAGAGTTACGTTGTTGTGAGAGCACTCCTAGCCAGGAACACACGTTCCTGTCTGGTGGGGTCCTCGGCCACATGTTCTCCCCTGATTTGCTTGTGTTGTCATTGCCATGCGTGAAGAAACGGGTAGGCGTTCTGCCTCCCGTTTCCCTTTTTTTGTCATTTCGTACATTTTTTTTTTTTCTTTTTTTTTCTTCTAAAAAAATATTATTTGGTTTATTGAAAAAATATTGTGTGTGATAAAGTGGGTCCATTACAAATATTTTATTAATTGATTTAACCTGAAGTTCCATGGGTTGGAGAAGTGAAGGAACATGAGTTCCGAAAAGTTAAAAGTTTTGCTGACGTGACAGGATAGAGTTCCAAAATATGGAGTGCTGGCTGAGAATGCTCTGAGAAGCTAGGTTTCAAGCAACGGTTGTTTTGTCCTTGTAAGGCCATGTTCTTTTCGTTATTAAATTCAAATGTATCAACTCAATTTATAAATTTTAATAAAAAAATATCAATTTCAAGCTATTTTAATCAACTTTAACCTACTTCTAACTATTTTAACCAACTTCTACTCTTCACAAAAAAAAAAAAAAAAATTCAACCAACTTCAACCTATTTAAACACATTTCAACCAAAAAAAAAAAATACTCACTTCAACCAATTTCAACCTATTTCTATCAATTTCAACCAACTTCACTCATTTATCAACTCATATTTCTCAACGAAAAGAACAGACCTTAATTAATTTTTTGGAGACAGGCCGCGTGTAATGCATGTGGTAAAGACTGTCAAAGGTTGCGCTTGTTCATGGTTGCGCTGGAAATTTAAAATAAAAATAAAAAATTGGTTTCTGCAAGCCGCGAAATATTGTCAACGGTCCAAGGTTCCTCCATTTCTCTCTCCTCTGTGTCCATCATAAGCCTAAATTTCTACTAATTGGTAGGATTAAATTTGAAATTTCTGGCAGTCAATCAAAGCTTGATAAGTTGTACAAACCAATCAGTATTTCTACTTCGATGATCATTTTTGGATTCACTGGAGCCGACACCGTTGATTGTGATTGCTTTATGGCTTGACTTTTTGTTCTACTGGCATTATTTATCAAAATACTTTTTCTTTTTTAATAAAAATTGACGTTTAGATACATTGATTGATTGATTTCATATTCGTATTTTTGCTCATTTTACCACCAATAGTCAAAAATTATAAAAATCATTCAGTGGCCTATTTTGTGGATTCATCCCCAATAGAACGTTCCTTCGATGATTAATGTAGAGTTAATTAAATAAGACTTCGAACTGATGTTGAAAAGGGGGGCATTAAGGGAAGCATTACTTTCTAAGAGAATGAAAATTTCATATACTTAAAAAGCATAGGTGTTAAAAAATGTATACTTTCACAAAACATCAGCTGATTTTCCGAATCAAATATAGTGTCAAATAACTTTTATTTAAATGTTATTTTGCATATTACGGATTCTCAAAAAACACATGCAACATGTCTGCATGCTAAATGAATCTGTCAGATATCATAAATCTAAAAAAAAAAAATTAAAAAAAAGAATAGAAAAAAATGGAGAGGGATCCTTTGCAGGGGCCTGGCATATATGTAAGTCAAGTGTTTGTGTATGGCAAATTGGTAATTGTTGTAGACTGAACCAGAAGGGGTAGGAATAATGAAACTCCTTGATTTCGAGAGGAGCTGGGCCACACTAATGGGCCCGGATTGACATTGGGTGAGGCAGGAATTTGATCTTGGGCCACACTGCAATGAGGAAGAGTTGGGCCAAACATGTAATATTGTGAGAATATGTATGGATTATATTTTTCTCAATTAAATGAGCTTCTAGGATGAGTTTAGCATTTCAACTTCCACAAGGACTTTTGTTTCCGAAGAAATTGAGTCAAGAGCTAAATAAAGGAATATTCCGACAATAGAGCGGGCAGGTTGTTATTTACAACCACTACAGCCAAGGATACGAAGGTAATTTTGCGCATTTCACCCATACCTAATTAGAGTTGGGCATGATTTGGCCCAATCAAAATGCCGAGGATTGAGTAGAGGTGGGTAACCGGTCGGTTCAGATTGACCCATTTAATAAACGGGTCGATTTCGTGTCAGCCTTGCAAATAGTTTAGATCTAGTCAAAATTGAAAAATAACATGTTTGCAAGTTAAACGGTCAAATCGTGTTAACTTCAAGTCGAAATCGGTTCGATTTGTGTCAGGTTCAGGTTTTCCTCAATAACTTCAAGTTGGGTTCGTGTTGAATTTGGATCGGATTATCGTGTTAGGTTAGACCTTTCCAACTCCAGGATTGACCTCTGTAAGTCGCCTCAAAGTTGGCTTCAAGACTAGGCAGGGGTTCGGTTTTTCCCAAATTAGCTTCTTCAAAAATTTGTCTCTACTTATCCACTGACATGGGTTTGAGCTCGGATACGAATATGCGATCATTTTTAGTTTCCCATTCGGCGGCTCTACTTAAATTGACAACCCTCTATCTCCTTCTCATTATTAACTAAGAACACTAATAATGAGATGGATGTTTAAAATACTGTTAACTGAGAGCATCCTATATAATTGAATTTTTCAAATCAATTTTCAAATTAAGATGTTTTTGCTAAAGATATTTATACCAAATCTGTGTTATATATGAAAGGAAGAGAGACTTTTTTTTGTCTAACCTTTAGTTTGTCCATTCTCATTCTTCAGGAGGAAGTTTTAGGGCCAAATTAGTTGTAACCAGGGGTGGGCAACAGACCAGGTATTCATTAGATTGAATGGTCGCTCTATTTAAAATGGGGCTAATAAAGAGTTTGGTCAATAATGATCTAGGTCATTAATGGGCCAACCTATTAAGGCATACTAACGGACCGGACTGGGCAGGCCCATTAATAGTCCGTTTAGTGATCCATTATTTTTTTAACTTAATCGACACACTAGTTTACATGTTCCAATTAGTTAACATGATTACCAACACTTTGTACATAGCAATAGTTATTATACACCGTTGTTTTGTGTAAGTTTGTTTCGTTTTTAAACGGACCCAAAGCGGACCGCCTATGGGTTGACTTAACCCGACCCGTTTATTAGTTTGATTATGTATTTTCTAACTTTGAATTTGGACTAGTTTAATTTGGTTGGAAAACTACAAATACATTAGTTAAAAAATTAACTAACCAAAAATACTCCTTAGGCGTTAATGAGCGGGTTCATGTGGCCCATAACCCAACCCAACTCATTAACAAATGTACTTGACCCAACCCAGCCCGTTTAGTTAATGGGTTGGCGCAATCCGGCCCAACCCAGTCCATTGCCCAGCCATAGTTGTAACCTATACTTTATTAAATAAAAAAAATGGAATCATAACCTACATAAATAGGCGTCCTTTTCCTGTAAATATCTCCATGCTTGGTAATTTAGTTCTCTTTATATATCAAGTTAAGTTATCAATAAAACGGAAGCTTAACTCATTGTCGACTAAGGGCATTCTATATAATCAATGGCAAATTTAATTTAAAGACTCAAAAACACAACTCTTATCATTCAATTTTATTATTTTTTAAACACTCTTAGCTTCATGGTGTTTCATCATCTTATTGATCGTTTTGTTTGCAAGTTCATTGAATAAATTTATATAAATAAAATATTTTGTTTAAAACTCTTACATTTTATTTCAATCTGTATATCTTATTGATTGCTATTCTAGACATGATGAACAATTTGCACGATGGATGGACTTCTGTGTTAATCAATGGACCTCACCTATATTTTGTTATTCTCCATGCATATAAGTTGATGCTTTTGATTTATGTGTGCAGTAATATATCTCTATAAATTCTTCTTTTCTCACCTTTTACATGTTTGCAAATATTTTTGGTAGCAAAATAGGATATTAGTTTTTGGTTCTTATATTTGTTTCAAATTTTCTAGTGCAATATTTCAATTTGAGAGTTTTATTGAGACTAAGTTCCTTTTAGTCAAATGTTTTTGTTCTTAAATTTGATAGTTTTGTTAATTGCAACTTACGTGTTCCAAAGCACAACAACCAAACAGGCACCTCCTCTTCCAAAAGTCCTAATCTACTCATGGAAAACTCTAACCACCACCTACTTCAATAAGGAACTATCATTAGCCATAGTTGCTGGTGGTTAGTCCAATTTTTCACTCTTTATGAAATTTTATTCATTTATAAGGTATTTGCTAGTATTTTTGTTTATTTTCAATAAATTTTCTCCTTGTTTTGTGAGTTAGGTTGTTATTTCTCTCACTATTAGTTTGAGTTGGTTGTTCCCACCTCTAGTATGACTTGATTTGTTCTCACTTCTAGTGTGAATTTGGGACATCATCTTTATGTGATATATTGTAGATTTGCAATTTAGGGAGTGATTTCCTACGGAGCATGATTTGACTATTATCGTATTATATCTACTTTTCTGATGAAGGAATGAGTCGGCAATGGAATTTGATATGGTTCTACTATGAACATCTTCCTTTCAAGTGCAATATGTCATATCAGTTAAACATCTACTCTATAAAGTTATATTATAGCTCACCAACATTCAGGAAAGACGCGCTGATGTTGAATAATGCGGTTAGGGGCAAGAATAATGTTAGAAATTTAGAGCCGGTCGACCATATATCTACCAATAACTTTCTAGAAAGGATGATTAATTTCGATGTTTCCGATTTACCTTTGTTAGGAAATATTTAGTATAAATGTCGTATGACCTGTTATTGATGAATTAATCCTTATACTCATAAAAAAAAGGGGGACTAACTTCTATAAATTTTTATATTACAAAAAAGTTTGCATTTAATTCATAACTTTATATATACTAATCAATTTGCTTGTTATTTAAATTCAATAAAATTATAAACTCTTGAATAACACTCAATCAAAGATTCTTTCCTTGATAGACCGCCACTTGAATTTAGGAGAACAATATGTTTTCTTTCTCTTTGTTTTATACAAAATAACCTTTTTTCTATTCTCCCCTTAAAATTTCATCCGTTCTCTGCAAAAATTTTCTTTCCTCACCTATTCCATTTCATAGAAGTCAAGACTTTCGATATGCTTAATTCTAAATTTTATACCGTTGCTTTTTTAAAAGTGGTTATACAATAGTATTCAATTTATAGATTTTAAATATGCGCCGCTCAATCTAAAAAATATTTCATAATTCAGATAAATTTGACTGCATTTTAAAGGTATAACCTTCAATTATGTTTTACCAGTTTTACTCATGTCTTATTTTACCATTGCTATGTTGTATGTCAATTTTAAATAGTAATTCTAAGCTACATACCTATATAACAGATATCATATAATTGGGCTAAGTTCATATTTCATTTTCCCAACCCAATAAGCATTTTCGTAATTTCCAGCCCATTCAACTAGAAAAAGATACATTGCAGGGAACAAAAGGGACATTGCAGACAAGAAAAGATACACTACATGCAAGAAAAGATGCATTGCAGAAAATGAAGGGTACACTGCAGAAAGGAAAATATACATTGTAGAACAAAAAAGATACACTATTGTGGAAAAAAAATACACTGCAACATATCAAGCACACGTCTACAGTCTACTATATGACTCTAGAGTATGTATCATATCAGATACATACATTTGTATTTAAAAAATTTTCATTTTTTAATCAAACTATGTTCTTATCATAATGACATACACTATTGTTGCTGACATTCGATAACTACACCTTTTGTTGCTGTTTTTATTGAAAGACAATTTAGATTTTATTTACATTACAATATTTCCAAAATTTTGTCTGATCCCATGCGTTCCGCTCCGCCTGGGGGGGGGGGCGCCCAGGAACCCCTTCTATCCTTTTAGTCAAAAACATCTCACATCCCCCTTTTGTGAATTTCCGATTCTCACAAGTATGTATTGTTTTTTTTCTTAGGCCGTATTCAGCAATAGTATTTTGGATAGTGTTTAATATTTTAATCAGATCAATACACTAATTAGTTAATTTTTAGTGTTCAGTAAACTAGTTTTTTGACAAACATTTCAAGTAGCGTTTAGTCTTTTAAGCAACGTTTTTTAAAAGATAATAGTATTAACGTTTGACATTTAAAAGTAGCATTTTATATTTTTTAGCCAGAAAATATCCTTTAAAAATTTTATTTTTGAAAATTATCTATATCCTTTTATGTAAATTTACATTAATTAGCTAGCATAACAGCTAAATTTACCGAACATATTAGTTTTAACCGCTCATCTAAACTGCTATCCACTAACAACTAAATTAGAAATGCTATCCGATAACGAAACAGTTATCCACTACCTGAACCGTTATCTGCTAACTAAACAACTAATTTTGCCGAACAGGGCCTTAGTCTAATGTATAATATCCTTAGTCCTATATATGCTTGTTACATAAAATACCAATTTATGTTGGAAATAAAATTAGATGAATCTATATTAAGTTTTAAATTCTTTAACTTTAATGAAATGATATTTTGTAACTCTGCATACATTTTTGGGTGTGTTCGGCAACAGCGTTTTGAGTAGCGTTTGGCGTTTTGACTTAGTCAATACACTCATTAGGTAATTTTTAGTGTTCGGTAACATACTGCTTTGGCTAGCATTTCAAGTAGCATTTAGCGTTTTAAGCAGCGTTTATGAAAAGCTAATAGTATTAATGTTTTCATTTAAAAGTAGCGTTTCATATTTTTATGCCAAAAAATATCCTTTGAAAATTTTATCTTTGAAAATAATCTATATCATTTTATGTCAATTTACATTAATTAGCTGAGCCAACAGCTAAATTTACCGAACACATTTATTTCAATTGCTCATCCAAACAGCTATCCGCTAATAGCTAAATTAGAAACACTATCCGCTACTTGAACAGCTATCCGCTACCTAAATCGCTGTCTGCTACTTGAACCGCCAACTTTACCGAACAGGGTTGTGTAACAACTAATACGCCCCCTCATGTTAATAATATTTGTGGTTGAATCTTTAATATTATAAAGACCCTACTCATGATATACAATAATTCAGTACGAGGCTAATGGTTGATCAACAAAAAATAAATAAATTATATTCTAACAAGCCTCAATCTTACAAGAAACTAACAAAATTTAGAACTCTTCTCTCTACTATTGAAAACAATGTACATATGATCTTAATGAGTCATGACGTTATCTTTGACAATTAAGATTTTGTAAGATCCAAAAAACAAAGACTACTGAATAATTAATCCCCAGAAGATAATGACGAGCAATAAAGTTAGGCACTATACAATCAGAGCAAATGCCATATGTTAAAGAGATGTGGATACAACGTGCGTGGATCAAATTCCAAGTGAATATATAGCAAAAAGTGTTGCACCAAACGTGGGCAGATTCACAAGCAAAGTATAAAGGCAAGGGAAGGATAAATTAAAAAACCACAAAATTGAACCAAAGGCAAAGGGTTCTTGGGATAACCTAAGCATATCCCAAATTCCAGTTTCAAAAAATTCTAGATTAGGCTATGCTGGCTCCTATAAAATTAGCTAGAGTGGGAGTAATTTTCAATAAATTCGATCTACATGTCCACACCAAGAAAAAAAAAAATGGTTAAAAAAAAGGAAGAGAATTTTTTTTAGAAAAATCAGAATTAGGCATGTGTTTTTTTTCTCGTCCACTAGCACCCATTAATGTAATTTTCGGGGATTTGTCTACGCATTATTGTCCGCACAAGAAAAGAATAAATTGACAATAGTTGCCGATTAATGATCTTCGGACTTTCATTGTACCGTATAGTTTTTTTCTATGTGATTGGATTTTCTTCCAATACTATTCCAACAGCTGTCAAGGCTTTGTAATTGTAATCTTACTCATTACTCGCCCTCTGTGCGTGTGTATGTGTGTGAGAGTTCAAAGGCTACGGTTGTGAAACGTGTCCTGTTAAGTATTTATTGAGATTTTATTTAAAAATAAAAATTAAAACAATATGTAATTTAAGGTGAAGATAATGAATAGTATCTTTTCAACTACTTCCATGAAAAAGGGGAAATAAATTATAGATGTGTTAATATTATTATTTCTAAAAATTTAAATTATAAGATCAATAAGCCTAAACTTATCTTCTATTTTGAGGGTTCTCATTTTTTTCGATTATCAATAAACCAATAGGCTAATTTTGGGTTATAGTAAAATAACAATCATAAATATAAAACCACAATAGGCTAGTTTTGACTTTGATAGTCCACATATACCAGCATCTATGTTTAACTCAAACACGACTTTTTAATAGCATCTCTCAAAGACTAATAAAAAAACCCCAAACTTAGATTGGATTAGACCACACAAGATGGAAATTTTATGTAGTTTTAAAACATTAATCAAAGAATACACAGCATTAATTCCATATTTAAATTGTTTATTTTTTGTATTTTAGACTCTAAGTTAAAAAAATCCAAAAGTATTCAAAGATTTTTTGAGTTAGGCCGATTTCGATTATTGGAAGATTTTATTATTTACTCTTTGTACAAAAACTTGCACTCTGTGCCAAAGCGACTTTTATAAAAAAAAAGCTTTTAACACAAAAATTATGGATCTTAAAGGATTGGAAACAACTGGCCCATAACCTGGACCACCCCCACTAAACCTTGGATCGCACTAGACAAGACTTATTTGGACTGATTTAGCGTATGAGTAACTCTGTTTATTTATTTTTTTTCATAACAGAATGTGAATAGAGTACGTCTTGTGTTAAAAAATTTTGTTAGTACATATTAGCTTGTAGTTCACTACTAGCAAAGAAGCTCTATGCATGTAATGTAATGTAATGCTCTGAAAGTTGCGATCACAGTCACCAATCTTAATTGGAGAGATTAGAAGAGAGCATAAGAAAGACATAAGGAGGTTTAAGATGATTATGATGGGATTAGTCATTTACAAAGCTCCCTTATCGTATTAGAATGACCTTCTTATGTTTGGACGTTGACATATTTTTATATATATCCAATTGAACTGTGAGTTTGGATCTAAATTTTGTTTGATTTAAACTGGGCTAAAACCGAAATTTGAAAATCCACAATTTCTAGAAGTAAAGACTGAACGGTTGTATTCAGCTTGATTCGGGTCAAATTTTTGGTCGAATTTTTTAGAATCTTCTGTTCCAACTTAAACATAAAAACCCCGACCTACCTCTAAATATATCTACTGTCCTCTATTTAATGGATTGGTATCTCCAAACCTAAAATTCTCTCTTGCCAAAACTTTGCAAAAATATTCAGGCAGCAATGACTAGTCTTCTTTACATAAATAAATAAAAATATTCTATGAAATAAAGGGGAAATAGAATCCCCGGCAGTAGAATGACTCAGCTAGTTAGGCACAAATCAACATACCTTATATACGTACGGCCCTTCTTGATTTGATGATGACAAAAGTTGTTACTTTGGCAAAAGTTGGGGATAATACTAACATAATTTAATTACTTTTTTTTTATCACGCTGTTATTTAATTAATAATTAACTACCAACTGTGTATTAGATAACAATGACTAAAGCTGGTCATATAGATGGTTTATCATCTAGAATCGATGGAATCCAGATCTGATAACTTTTTTCAAAGAAAAAAACAATAATTAGGCTCGAGATTAGGGAATGTGGGATTCTGAGTCAGATTTTTTTAACCAAAGTTTTTAGTATTCAAAACAAAGCTATGTAGGACTCGCCAACTCTTATAGAAATTGCTCAAGAAGTTGTACAACCTAAGGAGAAACTTGGTATTAATAATTGTCGGTGACAATGCTCTAGCTATTCCGAGAATTAGAAGGAGTTTGAGAAAAGAGTTCGGAAAAAAGAATTAAGCATAATGCTACTAACGAACAAATTATACTGTTTGAAATTAGCTGTGAATTAGAAAATATTCATTGTTGTCTTTGCTACAGTCTAACAGTCTCTCCTATAATTCTTTTATTGGCGGACGAGTAACTGCCTGTATTTTCCCTTAAACATTGTTGCTTTATGAATTTACACCCAACTGATTATCGGAAAAAAGGTCTTTATTTTTACCAAAGAAGTTTTCAATCTATTGAAGAGTGAAACCAACCAAAACAATTACCCTTTATCGAATATGTCTTTCTACTTTCTAGTCTGTGCTCCTAGCAGAATATGTAGAGAAGAGTATTACCAACTATATTCTTTTCATCTAAAAAATGTTAAGTAAACAAGCTATACAATTAGCTTTTATGTAACATCTCTTTTTTAAATTTTATCAAAATACAAATAAAGAATTGAATTGCCTAATTTTTTTAAAATTTTTCATAATGTATTCATTACAGTCGAGTCACTGTTAACACATATAAAGTTCGAACTCTTCCATCATAGTTTTTAACTCACAAGACTCGAAATGATACGTTGTTTGAGGGAAATAAGCAGCAAAGTACATAACACAACATCTATGAAATTATATATCTTAATCAAGCAATGATTATAGCAAATTTTATATGAGATAATCTTATTTAAAAGCTTGTGTGAGATGGTTTTGTTTAGTGTGATTTTTAATAGTTATGACTTATGAGTATAATTAACTGTATATTTAGGTAATTTTAATAAAAAAAATCACCCTAAATGGATTATTTGTCACCCGTAAATTAAAAACCCATTAAGCTAACACTTATAAAGATTCTTCATTTCATAAATTCATCTCATTCCTCTCCATGACCCAAAATATTTGTCCCTTCTTCTTCTTATGAAATTACCAAAACAAAGTTCCTTTTTTCCACTATTAGTATTAAAAATTCTTTTTTTTTTCTCTAAAATCAATAAAAACAGTCCATTAGATAATGCACTTTAAAAAATTTTATTTTTAAAACAGATCAAATTTTATAAAACAGAGAGAGTGTACTATTTCCTTGATAACATTTCAGCTAAGAATTTACCAAGGAACTTTAGTGATCGTCGACCAGTGAAGGCTGGCATCGGCACCGTGAGTAGGGATGGCATGGGGATATTACCCGAATCCGAAAAATTCAATTAGAAATTCGCCCCATTTAGCATCCGAATAGGTGATGAGAATGAGTTTTAAGTGGATATTGGTATGCGTATTGTGTTCGAAAATGGTTGTGGGTGTAGGTACAGGTATAGATTCTCAAAACCTGAACATGATTGCGTATCCGATTTACTAGTAAAATGCGACATAAATATGTTAAAACCCAAAAATAAATGTTAGGAATGAAACTCTAGTTGTATACTATTTATTTATGTAGAAATAAAAAATTATTTTTTTTACAATTTTAATTTCTGTGAGCCTAATTGGACATAAATGTTATTGGCATTACTTAAAGTTACTAATCAAATGTACCTTGTATGTAAATATATTATATAAGTTAAATATAGGTGACACTTTGCATACTTTACATATACCCCGAATAAAATCCATAAACTCAAAACACCTAATGGGTATTGATGTGAGTATAGCTATACAAAATCTAATGGGCATAAGTATGAGTTTGAATTTTAAAAATGAGTATGAATTCGGGTATAGCTCAACTCACCCTTAACCCACGCCACGACTGCCCTTAGGCTTGAGCCAATTTATAGGTGGGTTATAGAATAGTTTATGCGGGCAATGGGCCAAAAGCGACGTCGAAAGGTCAGTTTGGCAAAAACCCATTTCAGTTGTGTCCTTTCAAAATTTCCGTGCCCATTTGGATGCCTTATCCTCGTGGAGAGCAATTTTGGATCTTCTTTGTTTGTATTTCCACTTTTAATTTACAATTGCAATTACAGTAGATGTGAGTGTGATGTTTTTGTTCCTTTATTGTCTGTTCATGCATGGTGCATTATACTAGGCAGGCAAATTGTTGAATTTTTATATCATTTGGACAATTAACAAAGACTCATACACATAAGCTCAAATGAGGCTCCAACCTAAAATCCATTGGTAATGGGTAGAGTAACTCACAAGTTTATATACATGCTCAAACCCTTCATTTCTATTACTGTGGGACAACACTCACTTTCATACTCCAACACACCCCCCTCACGGGTGGGCTACTAACAAGACCCAACACGTGCACACGACTTTAATCAAATGGGGACGGTGGCAAATCAAGATTGAGCACCTGCTCTAATACCATGTGAAGTTTTATATATCAATTGGGCTTTCAACAAACAAGTCATGTATGTAAGTTTAAATGAGGTTCCAACTCAAAACCAATTGGTATTGGGTGAAGTAACTCACAAGCTTATATAGATGCTCAAATCCTTCATTTTTTTCAATATAGGATAACACCCACTTTCATACTCTAACACAAATACATCAAATTGAGTTATGCTATGCTTATATTTGCGTTAAAAGGAGGGGTGTCAAAATCTATTTTGAATGAGGTCCTAACTTGATTTAAGTAGGATGAGTATCGCACATTACTTACTCAACGCACTGGAGTTTTCTATCTTGTAGCAGGAGTTTGGTGATTTATGAAAATTATTTTATGGAGATCTTCTATTTTATGAAAACTATATAGTTTTCATAATTTGGGTTGACAATCATCTCTTTTATTTAAAAGGTTATCTTTTGAAATGTTTCTTCTCATTTATTGGAAGATATATTTTTAGCTTTTCCTATATATTGAGGATTTTTCTTCCCCTTTTATATGCTTAAATTTGAAAGCTATTCCATTGTGGTGAAAGGAGGTTTTGGTAAGTTCGAGAGTTTGTGTTTGAGTTGCTATCTCTGTTTGATCGATCTCTTGGGTTGATATCATTTGCTGTGCTCTATCTTAGTTAGTGGATTTATTGTGCTCATCGCTGCCTGCAATTTTTTCTAATTGGGGTTTTCACATTAAATCTTGTCAACCTCTTATTTTAGTTTGATCTTGTTTTTGCTATTCTTGTTCTATTTGCCATGCTATTTCGCGTTCGCTAATCAATTGCTCGAATTGAATACTAACCTAACAAGTGGTGTCGTAGTGATTTTTCCCTAACAAATAGTATCAAAACTTTGGTTATGGGATGAATACGGTCACAAAATTCAACATCGAAAAATTCAAAGCTAAGCTCAATTTTAGTTTGTATAGTTTGCACAGGGTCAAGACGAGAGTCATTTTCACTTAGAACGGATTGAAGAAGGCGCTAGGATCTAAGCCCGCTTCTATGACCAAAGAGGAGTGGGAAGAGATTGACAAAAAAGCTCCTATGGTAATGCGACTTTGTCTTATGAATGACGTTCTTCATGAGGTCGTTTAATTGTACCACCACTGCAAATCTTTGGCAAGCTAGAGCCGCTTTTACATGACTAAAAGTCTTGTCAACAAAATTCTTCTCAAGGAGTGTCTATATATGATCCATATGTGTAAGGGGACTCCTATTCAAACTCACCTTGATGAATTCTATTTTATTCTTTTAGATCTGGGGAATTTGAAAGTTGAAATTGCCCATGAGGATAAAGTCATATTGTTTGTTGTTTCCTTACCTTTTTTGTAAAAGCACTTTAAAGGAATCTTAGTATACAATAGTAGTAAAGTTATAAGTTATGAGGATCTCAAGTATACCTTGTTGTCCAAAGACAAATTTGACTTTGAAGTGCATTCTCATGAGAAACCTAAAGGCTTGTTTGTTAGGGATGGTTTTCGGTAAAAGAATTCTAAGTCTAAGTTTGAGGGACTCTAACATTGTTGTCATAAACCCAGGCATAAAATTTCTTAGTGTCATAAATTAAAGTTTAAAAGGAAAAAGTGCGAAAATCTCATATTTCTAGTGAAGCCTCCTTCGCTAAAATTGAGTCGGATGGTGATGTTTGGCTTACTACATCTCATAAAAAGGGGAGTGGTTCTTAATAGGTCTCCGATTTCTAGATGTCCTTATCATGGATGTACTCATAAGAACTTGTTTTGTTTTCCACATATGATCATGTGGATTCTGGTGTTGTCAATATACGCAATGACACCCAATGTAAGGTTGCCAGATTTGGCACTATTCACATCAAGACCCATGATTATGCTGTTAGGACCTTAATAGAACTTCGACGGGTTTCTTGATTAATCTAATCTCTTTATATGCCCTTGAAGCCAAAGGGATTAGATAATCAGCTAGAGGTGGAGTTCTAAAGGTCTTTAAGGGTACTTGGGTCTTGTTGAAGGGTTTAAGGCGCAGAAGCCTAGCTCTATGTTCTATAGGGTTTTGCTACAATATGACGTTTTAGGTCTACAACTGTTGCAATTACCCCTTTTGATGATGACTTCACTCATCTGTTTTGTGTGTGGCTAGATCACATGAGGAAGAAAGCTTTGCTCAAGCCGGTTCCTTTAGCTAACTCCAAGGGGTGCTAGGACTTAGTTGGTGATCTTAGTTTTTAGTGTCCTTTGGGGCTATGTCTTTTGGGGACTCTACCCTTTAGGTTTTGATAGAGGTGATAGGTGTTGTACATAGAATTTGAATAATTTCCTTATTCAACTCAAATGAGATTTTGTTTCTTGAAGAAGGAGTTTGGTAGTTTATGGAAATTATTTTATAAGATATCCTTTGGTTGGAGATCTTCTGTTTTATAGAAATTATATGGTTTTCATATTTTGGATTGAAGATCTTTTTCATTATTTGAAAGGTTCTATGTGTATATTCTCCACTTATGGAAAGATGTCTCTTAGGTTTTTTAGTGCTTTTCTTCACCTTTTTATGCTTAAGTTTGAGAGCTAGCTACTCCATTATGGCATGTTAGAGAGTTTGTGTATGAGTTGCTATCTTTTTTTGGTTAATTGTTTGGGTTGAGATCATTCATTGCTCTCTCTCTCTCCCTCCCTCCCTCCCTCTCTCTCTCTCTCTCTCTCTCTCTCTCTCTCTCTCTCTCTTAGTTAGTGGATTTATTGTGCTCATCATGCTCTTATGGTTTTTCCCAATTGAGTTCTCTGTGTTAGATCTTTGTTGCCTCTTATTTTGGTTTGATCTTGTTTTATTCTTGATTTGTTTATTATCCTATCTTGATTTCGTTGCTTAATTGTTCAAATACTAACCCTAACAGATTGAAGTATTTTTGAGCGGGACATAACCTCCTTAACCTCCTCCGAGGTTGTGGACAATTATTGAAAATAGTTTTAATAATTATTGGCCGATTCTAAAGATTATCATAAGCCTTTTTAACATGATTTTTCACTCACATAAAATACAAGGCAAACATGTGAAATTTCAAAGAGTGAACTCTCAGAAAAAGAAAAGTGTTTCTAGGTAATACACATATAGTCGTATTAAATTTTGAAAACTATATTTGATCGTACTTTGGGATATTAAATAGAACACTCTGCCATCAACACAAAATCAAAAACCGAAAAATAAACATTCATACAAGCGATAATTAATTTTTTTTAAGATAAACAAAAAATAAGGGGTATAATTACATTTTCATCCATTAGGTAAGGCAAATAGTTGAATATGGATTAATTTGACTAACAAAGATTTTACAAATATATGAGTTGAAATACTTTCATGTAGACCTTCATAGTATATAAAACCTTTCTTTATTCATTAACAAGCTAGTCTCATGGTTGACATCGTATCAATAGACTTTTAACGCCTTATTCTCTTCCATGAAGAAAAATATAACGATTTGTAATTCGATTCTTTAATTGGTACAATATAAGTACATTATTCATCGATTTTAATTTACATTGGTGAATTTCTGAATTAGTTACTCCATATTGGCCAACAAAGATCGATGTTTTTATTTTGTATCCTCCATACCTAGTAACTAGTGTCGTCTCTTTCAAGTTACTGTACCACATGCCCAATATACCTTGTGTTCAATTTTCACCATAAATTCAAATCCAATTTTGAGTGCCTTGGAAAAATGTGCTAAATTTTTATATCAATTGGACAATTAACAAACGAGTCATGTATATAAGCTCAAATGAGGTTCCGACCCAAAACCAATTGGCAATGAGTGGAGTAACTCACAAGTTTATATACATACTCAAACCCTTTAATTTCAACAATGTGGGACAATACCCACTATCATATTATTTGAATTTTATCAACGTGTGACAATATCCACTTTTATACTCTAACAAAATGCCCTGTTGGTGAAAGGGATTTGTCACAGTTTTCTTTTACATGTCTTTCACAAGTGACTGGAAGGAATTTAGAGACCCAAGATCAAATTAAGTTAATTGAGTTGGGTGATTTCGTCTTTCTTCTTCAATGCATTTCTTTTGAAGGCTACTCTAAATCTCTTTTTCAATGTTATTGGTTTATAGGAGGAACGTCCCTTGATGTCCACAAGCAGGTTCCAAATTTTAGACGTTCCCAGACTAAAGTTAATCATATTGCTTCAAGGATTTGCCTATATGATTTACCTACTGAATACTTAGATACTTCAACCTTGACTTCTATTGTTGAAAACATTGGTACTCCTTTAAGGATTGACTAGGTTACCAGTAATAAGGGCATAGGGTCACTATACTTGGATTTGCGTTTCTGTTGACTTTGATAAATCTTTACCCCATTCAATTTGTGTCAACTCTTTTAACCAATAAGTGATGTATGGAAAACCATCTGTGTCTTTGCCTTAATTGTGGGCATTTGGGACATCTTTGATCTGATGGCTCTTACAAAATGCCTTCTCTTTTGTCCACAAGATCTAGTGACTCATCAGATAAAACATATTTCAATGATCAAAACCTAGTCAGGAGAGTCCAGTACCCAATCGTACTCGAGATCTTGTTTCTTGTTGTTCAACTTGGATAGCGGTTCATTATCGATGACACAATCACAAACGATTACAGGAGACTAGTGCTTGAAATTTGATGTTGGGAAGAGTGGTCAAAATGTGTTTCACATTTTCAAATGAGTACATCCTCTATTCCTGATAGTTAACCCTTTGGCGCTGACCATTCATAGTATTCTCCCTCCCAAATTCCTCTTCCTTCTTCCTCAGCTACAACCTCCCCCTTTGTGACATCAAACACTATGCATGATGGCTCGTTGCTTACTTTTAATAATTCCCCTCTTGGGCTAGACGTGGCTAAGCCATTCCTCAGCTACAACCTCCCCGTCTGTGACTCGCTTAGTTTTTAAACTGTATTCTTTCTAATTTGATTTATAATATCGATCATTTCGTTCACTTTAGTTCAAATATTTAACAATTAATGCATGTTTTTATATCATTAGCGACCTCACAAAATAAGTGACTTTTGCATTCTCATTAATCAGATCATTGAACATTTGAGGCCCGATTAGGTGCAAAATGTTCAACATACTCCCTCAGTCTCATATCTACAACCAAGTATTAGAAACATATCAAATTAAATATTAATGCAAGTCATATTTTCATTGTGAAAATGGTTTTTCAATCAATGAAAAATAATAACAAACCATTGAAAAAGAGAATTTAATTATATAATGGGTTATTGGATGCAAATAATCTGAACTTTTGGAGTATTTGATGAAAATAATCCGAACTTTAGAAAAAGGTTCCAGTATTCCGAACTTTACGGGTATTTATTTTCAAAAAATAGTTTAACGTCATTTTAGATTGTATTCTTTAGGTAATTATAGACGATATTGCCCCTACAATAATATAAAGATATAAAATTCAAATTACATGGATTCCTTTTGATGTTTAAATTATCTAAAAAATACAATCTAAAATAACCTATAGACTATACTAAAAATAAATACCTCCAAAGTTCAGAGCGCTGAAAGTTATTGGCCCTATTTGGTAAACAGCTGTTAGTTGTTTGTATTAGCTGTTAGCTGTTTGAATTAGATATTTATATTAGCTGTTTGAATTAGCTGTTTTTAGAAAAAGTGTTTGGTAAAAATTAGCTGTTTCTAAACAATATGTTGGTAAAATTTCATTTATGCCCTTATTTATGAATTAGTTTTTAATGGGATGTATGTAATTTTTTCAAACTTATGGATAATTATGTCATTTCTATAAAAAGCTATTCTCAAAACGTTAATGGGAATATCTTTTTCAAAAAGAGTTTTTTGGAGCCAAACAGCTATTGCAAACAACTTTTTACCAAATACCCTTTAGCTGTTTGACTTTATCAAAACAGCCAAAATCCTCTCAAACAGCTATTTTTTCTCCAAAAGATGTTGTTACCAAACAACCCTATTATTGAAGTTCTGATTATTCTCATCCAATATCCCAACGTTTAAATTATTCGCATTCAATGACCCTTACAGAATTGAATTTTTTGACACTGAATATGGAATCACGGGAGGGGTACGCTTTTCTTTAAAAAAAAAAAAAATTAAGAAACCAACATATGAAAAGTACCATATGGCACGCTATCAAAGGCTGGTCCACTTTCAACATGTGGACCATATGTAATGTAGACATGCAAAAGACTCAACAACCTGAAATTTGCAGTTTGTGTTGATAGATGCCCTTTGGAAAGCACATGAAGGAGTACATTTTATAAGGCCAGGCCACAGAGGATATGCTCTTTTGTTTTATTTTATGACAAGAAAAAAAAGTAACTAATAAAAATAATAAAGGACATATGCCCTTTTTCTCCTCTTCTTTTGTTTTTATGCCCACATGGGTAGGGCCTCATTTAATTGACTTCACATTGCAGTTCCCAGTCTTCGGCACTGATAGATACCGATTATTATGTGCCCTTTTTCTGTTCTTCTTTTGTTTTTCTGCTAAATTTATACTCAATCAATGAGAATATGACAAGAGTAACCGACCTCATCGTCAAAGTCCAACTTGTTCACGGTCGTATTTAAATTTACATCTCTATATTAATAGGTAGTCTAAATATTATTAAAGTAGTCATAGTAATCAGTGAAGCAAATTAAATAAACACTTCAATCGAAATAGAACTCTTCAGCTATTACAAACTATCCCGATAAAGCTCGATCTATTGTTCACTTTTGAGTGCTAAAGCATCTAATTTGGATAATTTTTTCAAGTTGGATTATATTATAACCAAATTTATCATTAATACTTCCTTTTCGAGAAACAGTAGGGAATTAATTAGTTCTTATACAAGATCTAATAAAATTACATTTTGTTTTGCAAGTCAAAGAATTGTACGTTATATCTGACATAAGTACCTAGCTATATCCTTACACAACTTACTTATGTAGGACTCTCAAAGTATGAGCTTTGATTTGAATGTTTTACTCAAGTTCGATAGCCTGAGTACATATGCACCGAGTGACCCTGCTTGTTGTTAATACACATTGACATGCACTTTTGAATTTAAATTGTGGAAGATATTAATCTAAGTGTCAATCGCAGATTATAAGACCTATTCATTTTATCTTACGTATATGCTCGAAACTCTTTTTCTCTACCGTTTTACAATTTCTAAAGTGAACGAGGCCTAATATCTGAATAAATCCAAAAGATAATTATGAAGTACTTTCTTCCATCAATTATTCTCTAGTGAAACGATCTCATTGTGGCCAATAATAATTTACTTTACTTCAAATCATTTCTATTTATATTTCCATTTATAGTAAATAAGTATATAAATGCAAATGCAAGTTAGATATACACGTAAAAGTTTTCAGCCAAGTTAATTATCAACTTAAATTGTTGGCACTAGCTAACCTTGATTAGACTAACTAATTAATATGTTTTGGAATCAAAATTTTCTTGCTTTAGCTAGTTATTTGGGTAGCCCCGCTCACTTGTATATCATTGACATTCCAATAAATAAAACTAAGAAAAATGAATTTACAATTTTAATCCAGTTTCCTCTTATTTAGTGTCCCCATGCCTGATTTTTTTTTTTTTTTTTTGAGTGCTCTTCATGAATATCAATCCTCTTCGACCAGGGAAAAATATAACAAATAGCTACGTGGGACATTGTTGGCAATGTAACACCACTGAAATACACGTAGTTGGATAGTAGTTTCTGGATTGCACTCATCATTGGATGTATGTAACGCAACAAATTAAGGTGATAATCACAGAGCGTAGGGACAAAAATGATAAGTTATCGATGAAACGGGGTCAGGGTGGGTGAGCGAAGCGACCACATGGTGGACCTGGGCGATGATTCCAATGTGTTGGAGTTTCGTACGGATCACAACCACATTGAGATCACGTTCACATGGAGGGTCACTAGGTCAGGGTGGGTGGGTGAGTGGCGATGGGGCAGCTGCCCTGTACCTGTTGATACCTTGTTCGACTTATCATTTTTCCATACTTCTGTTTTGAAATTTGAACCCACGTGTATTTTCTTCCCTCCGGGGTTTTGTCTTTATTTTTTTAAGCTTTGGTTTCTGTTTTGTCATCAACTCATGACAGACTTATTAATCTACGAAAGATATATAGAGCATTTTTTGGCGTTTAATAGATGAGTAATTAATAATTCAAATCAACAATCACCAAGAGTGAATAAATTGTGGGTAGAGTTCCTTTGATTACCTCCACCAAACTCAAGGGGAGATGAGTGACCTTGTGTTTATGATTCAAACCTAGTTAAATTTTGAGGATTAACAAGAGTAGAGGTCATTTCTTTATTTTTTTTGTTGGGATAAAAATAAATTATTGAAGTTACATTGTTTCTTTCGGTGTTTGCATTTTTATTTTAAACCAAGTAGTGTAGATTTTCTAATTCCATTAATATATTATATCAAGTTTGTTTGGCTCAATTCTCTCACTACATACTTTTATGAATGTTTGATATTTATACTTTAGATTATTCAAATCCCCTTCTGATTACCTGAACAATGAGCTTTGGATTGATGCAAAACAGTTGATACTATGTTTTATATGAATTGAATCTGATGAAGATAAAGTCACTATAAACTTGTATAAATCTCAATTTCAATTTATAATCCCAAAAATCTAATAAATAACAAAATAACATTATAAAACGTTGGCATCATTTAAATAAGTACAAATTGAAAATAAATAAGATAAATGATAAATACAAGTCATGTAGAATTAGTAAGAAAGTAAAATCTTATCAATGAAGGATTTTTTTTTTGGGTGATCGTAAATGAAGTTAATTTATACATATGATACAAATTTAGTTCTTTTTAAAAGAAAATAAGATGATCAATTTAAAAAAAAATATGTTCTATTAAAAAGCAATTTAAAGATAAGGATATAAATAAAATTTTGCCAAATGTCTTTCTTAGATACAGATAACTTTACCAAACAGTTTTTCTATATACAGTTAATTCAAACAGCTAATAGCTAATAGTTTATACAAATAGTTAACACCAAGAACTAGCAACTGTTTACCAAACAGAGCCCAATTTTGCTCAAGCACTTATGTGATGTTTGGTTGGATGTAATGTAATCGCAATATAATGTAATTAACTATGCAATACAATTATGATTACTTAGTTTGTAATGATCATAGTTACAAGATAGTTTTTTTATTACAATACTCCTACACAACCAAACAAGGTAATGAAAACACAATTACAAACTTGTTTATATTACACGGTTGATTACATCTAACCAAATATTGTATTATTGCTACTTTAGTACCCCTATGTCATCAAGTTGAGAATTAAAAACTTCCTTGAGCATCATAATTAATATTTATATAGTTTTTTTATTGGAGTTGGAAGAGTCAAATTGAACTAAAATATTAGTGGACTCAACCTAAAGTTGCTTGAAAATGGGCTAGTTGAAGTTCAAAGTGAGCCCTGAATTATTGAACGTCGCTTTAAAATGGTATCTGGCCAAAAACATCGAATCAACAGATTGAACGGTAAACAAGAGAGTGTATAATATAATAATACCAAGGGAATTACTCATTAGGGGAAGGGGGAAACTAGTGCCATACACCACTACCCCAGCCATGAATGGCACAGATCCGACCGGTACTGCAGTACAATTATTGTCCATCAATAAATGGTTTCAAAATTCATAGCAGTAGGCGCACGAAGCTTTCTATGAAAGATGGGCGGCGCAGGCAAAACTCAGCACAAAATCATGACTTTACCAGAGCAGATTTGCAAAGTTTCAGTTAAACCAAGCCGAGAAGCAAACTACCAGCAGGGCTTCTACTTTCTAGTATTGGGTATAAACTTAGCATATCCCAGAATGTTGATCCAAACAAATCTAGATGCGATAAGATTACATCAGAACAAAGTAAAAACTCCAGAATACTGCAAAAAATGTGAAATGAATGATAAGCAAGAGCTGATGTACTAGTAACATCTTTTTTCTTTTTGCTTTTTTCTTTTTTTTTTTTGCCTTTTCTTTGAAGTGCCCAGATTCACATCAGAAAAGAAAAGAAGTGGCCCAGAAAAAGACGGTAGAAGAAGCCTCAAAATCAGGCACTTTTCTTCAAACCCAAATGCACCCTTTTTTTCTCTCTTTCTAATTTCTCTGCTTTTTTAAAATATATAAATAAATAAAAAAACAGTTTCTCTGCATTTGCCTCCACTTCTCTTTAAAAATATATATAAAAAAAAAGGGGAACTTGGAAACGGAGTAGTTGATTATTCCCTGAATATTTACACCCACCTCAGATTCTCTCTTACCAAACAAAAGATGATACATTTTTCACACACTACACTACTTTCTAATAGCGCAATCCTCATAATTACTAGTACTAGTAGCAGCAGTTGTTCAATCTTCATGCCCAGATGCCAGAAAACCTTGCTTCAGGTGCACTGCCCCAGTGCCCCTTTTTTTGGGTGGTGGAAATCTTCAAAATTCCTTACTTGAATTTCAACTGTGAATTCTGCAAGCATCCATCAGTGAAATTGGACTCTCTCTCTCTCTCTCTCTCTCTCTCTTAGTTATTTACAGCTGAAAATTACAAAACTTTTCAAGCTGCAGGAGTTTTTAAGTAATGTCAGCCATGGCACTGGCCACACCTCCAGCGGTCACCCATGGGTGCCCTGCACATCATCAAACACAAAATACCCATTAATCACAAAACCCAAAAAATCAAAAACCCACATTGAAATTGACACATAAATTCAGGGCTTCAACATCACTCTGTCATTCAAAACACAAAACAGAGCAAGAAGCAAAATCAGGGGAGGAAAATAAAACATAAAAACAGAGTAATAAAAACTTACTTAGAACTTGATCAGCAGAAAACCTCCTGGAAACATCCTTACAGAGCATTTTGCGAATCAAATCCTTTGCCTGAGGCGAAACTGACCGGAAAATCCTTGCCGGAAACCTAAGATTTGCTCGGAGAACTGCATGAAAAGTTTCCTCGACAGTTTCTCCACAAAAGGGTGGCACTCCTCCTAGCATTATGTACAGAATAACCCCTGCACTCCACACATCTACCTTCTCGTTGTACTCTCTGCCTGCTAACACCTCCGGAGCCACGTAGTATGGCGTTCCCACCACCCCTTTCATCCACTCTCTCTCTCCTCCGAACCACTCTGCCGACCCGAAATCACAGAGCTTCAACCTGTTCCGTGAGTCGAAGAGTATGTTCTCTGGCTTTATGTCCCTGTACATCAAAACCCAAACCCCCTTTCAGAATTGATACATTCAAGTGTAGGGGAAAAAAAAACGAAAATCTCTTCAGATTTTCAGAAAATCACCGCACATACATTCAAAATAGGGTCTTAATTTTCATCTGAAACTAAAATGGCCCAAACGGAACAAAACCGAAATCCTATTTCAGAATTCATCCAAATTGGAGAAAACTAATACCTCCTTGAGATTTTCAAAGAAATCAGACGTCAAAACTGACCCGGATCTAACCGCCCATCTGAAATTTCAAAACAGGCTCCAATTTTGATTCGAACCCAACCCAAATGGTTCAAACCAACAACAACCCATGGGGAAGGCCCCAGATTCAGGGGAAAAAAAATGGAGAATTACCGATGAGCAACAAAGTTGCGGTGACAGTGGGCGATTGCGTCAGCAAGCTGGGAAAACAGAGCAGCAGCGTCAGGCTCAGAGAAAGTCTTAGCAGCAAGAATCCGATCATACAGCGTAGATTCTTGACACAAATCGGTAACAATGAGAAGATGAGATTCGGATTCAAAGAGGGAATGAATCTGTAGAATATGGGGATGAGGAGAGAGAATCTGTAAGAACTTGGGCTCCTTGTCAAGGCACTCACGATCAGTTGGGTCGTCGAGGAGGAGGCGTTTGTCGATGGATTTGACGGCGAAGGTGGAGAGAGAAGAAGAGGACGGGGAGAAGCAGCGGTAAACGACGCCGAAACGGCCCCGGCCGATCTCCTCGCAAAGCTGGTAGTGTTTCTTGAAGCTATCACACATTATAATTCTCTCTGTTTTGGGTTTCTCTCTCTCTCTCTCTGTTGGCTAAATTTCTAGGGCGGTCAGGGGGGATTTATAGAGAATTTTACTTTTGGGAGGGGGGGGGGGGTGAAGGGGTTAAACGGGGGAATATTCGAGGGTATTTTTGGGATTCTCTTCCCGCTATTTTTGGGCGACACCTTGTGGAAGAAATACAGTGGGACAAAACTAGTTGGAAAAATTTTCCATCCCAACTGTACGAATTTGCTGTATCTATGAATAGTTAGCTATGACCATGAATCATGAATGTTTTGTGCAAATTATAGATGTTTGGTCTGTTATTTCAAATTTGACCTAGATCTAGATTTCTGTTACTATAATAAGGGCATGATCTTTTAGTTGGTTAGTTTTAATTTATTAACTTTAACTTATTTCAATCTAGTTTAACAAATTTCAATCCAATTCAATAAAACATATCAATTTCAACCTATTCCAATCCACTTCAACACTCCTTCAAAATTTTATTCTTGTTATTTTAACCAATTTAAAAATATACCAACTTCAACTCACTTCAACCAATTTCAACACACTTTAACAAAAAATACCAACTTTAACCTATTTCAACATACCTCAACCAATTTCACTCATTTACCAACTCCAATTTACCAACGAAAAAACAAACCCTAAGACCTAAAGACATGACATTTTAGTTTAAAACTTCATCTGCTATTTTGTACTTATGTTTACATAGTTGCTACTACCTAATTTTTTTAATATTTCTTAGTTCATTCCCTGCGATTTATCCTTAGTTTTTCTCCATAAAATGTTTTTATAAAATCCTTCTTCTATAAAATATTTTCACAAAATCTTATTTTGTGGGTCTCTTAGAATCAGTCTCTCTATGTGTATGAATGCCGGTAGAGGTAAGGTTACCTACATTTGGATCTCCCCGGACCCCGCGAAAACATGACCCACACTGGAATGTGTTGTTATTGTTGTTTTATATTACTATCTAAATTAAGAGGATTAATAATAATTAAGGGTATCTTTAATAAAATTTCATTTAAAATATTTAAGTATATTATATTTTTTAGATGAGATGATTTTGTAATTTATGCAAGACTTTTTCTATTTTATATGTGGAGGTACCAAGGCCATGTTCAACAAGAGCGTTTTGGGTAGCGTTTAGTGTTTTGATCAAATCAATATACTAATTAGCAAATTTTTAGTGTTCGACAAACTAGTGTGTTGACTAGCATTTCAAGTAGCATTTAACGTTTTAAGTTGCGTTTTTGAAAAGCTAATAGTATTAACTTTTGACATTTAAAAGTAGGGTTTCATATTTTTTAATCAAAAAATATTCTTAATTTTTTTTTTAAATTATCTATATCCTTTTATATAAATTTACATTAATCAATTAGCACAACAGCTAAATTTACCGAACATATTAATTTCAATATCTTCTCTAAATAATTATTCGCTAACAGTTAAATTAAAAATATTATATACTATTTAAACTGATATTTACTACAGTTAATTTTACTTAATAGAATCCAAAAAGAAGCCTTTTTGTTGCACTTGCACGTTAGTTTTGGTTGCGGGAAAATTGTAACGGAAGCCGTATGTGAGGGAGAGAGGAGTACTGTTTTTTGTTTTCGTTTTCTTATTTTGTTTTGCTTTTTTAAAGTAGTTTTACTTTTTAGA
Organism: Selenicereus undatus; assembly: GCA_017589665.1. Classification (NCBI taxonomy): domain Eukaryota; kingdom Viridiplantae; phylum Streptophyta; class Magnoliopsida; order Caryophyllales; family Cactaceae; genus Selenicereus; species Selenicereus undatus. The sequence continues at coordinate 19,490,018 of JACYFF010031959.1, forward strand.
GGTGCGTTTTGGTTGGGTTGGGCCAATTAAAGCGAAAAGTGTGGTGACGAACGTGGAGGTGGCCGCTGGTAGGCAGTACGTTCGTGATATACGGAGGCACTACGGCGAGGCATTAGGCAGGTCACAAAAAAAAAAAAACACTGCAGCTTTCTGTCTCTTGCTTTTCCTTGTTTTCTTTTCAACTAACTAGCGTGTCTCATAGTCATAGCCATAGCCTCATAAGCTCGACCTGTTTCTTGTCCTGTTTTGTGAACTGCTTCATTGGTAATTCAACGCAAGTAGGCCCATGCATAGGGTCACAAAATAGGAAAAAGATAAAAAAAAAAGGTCTTAGCAGTAGCCATACTAAAACTAATAAAGATATGTTCTATTCGACTAATAATAAGGAGTTACGAGTATATATCACTGAAATGTATTGAATAATAATTAAACATGTTAAATCATACTGAGTTAGTTTATATGTATTGTAATTAAGTCAAATAATGTTTTTATAAAGTTGCTTAAATGTGTGTACACTCAATATTAGTTATTATAAATGGATAGTTATTTAGTTTGTGATAGAATACAAACATATTCCAATGAGTGTATGCATATGGTACGATTGTTATAAATAATTTTATGAATGGATTTTTTAATTGATATGTATCATGTGCAAATATATCTACTATATAAAGTCACCTTATTATTTCCACAAAAATTTCTTGTACCGTCCACCTTGACTTCAATACTCCAAATCACAAATAATTAATTTTTGGTTGCAAAATATAAAATGCAAAAGATGGGTAGTTAGTTACATTACTATAAATTGGAGTTGGGAGCTGCTAGTAAAATAATTAAATATTGATTACAAGGTTTTTTTCTAAAAAAAATCATGTGTCAATTTCAGTTCTTAAAATAATTGTGTAATTTGCTAATGACAAATTTATGTAGTTAAATAATATAATATTTTTTTCCAAAATAATAAGCATTTTATAGTTACTATAATATTCATATAAATATCATAACTAATAGTATGAGATATTTTATTTAGTGCGTAATGTAATAATTTTTTTCAATATTCAACACATATTGCAATTACAATAATAAACCTATTTACATTATTAACAAAAGGAATTCATTCATTAATAAATAGTTAGACAATTTGAATTTAATCACAACCTAATCCATAAGTACTTTTTACAAGCGCTGAATAATGCTAAATAATGCTTAATTGTGCTTTAATTATGATGGAATGTGTTAAATGATGATGATAAGTCGAAAAGAAAATGCCCCAAGCTTTAAGGTTATATTTTTTGGGGGATACAAATGGAGACATAAAGATCGATATGGATAAAATTCGAACTTAGATATTCAATAACAACTTATAAAACTTTACCAGTTGAGCTAACCATTATATAAGAATATATTGTTTTAAATGCATGCAATACTTTTAGGTGCTTATTTATAAAAAGAAAAAGGAACTCTAGTTAAGGTTTTTTTTTTTTTTTAAATCAAATAGAGCTCAAGCTTGAATCAATCATAGATGAGTTCAGCTTGGGCTTAGCTCAAAACTCGTTGAGCTTGAGATAGTCCTGAGCTCATATGATCATACCTGGATATGCATTGCTTGGCTGGGAGCTTGGTGTGATTTTCTTTTCTTTTTCTATTACCAAATTAAACATCAGATAATTCAAAGTGGAATATTGACCATGGAGTCTAAACACTAAGGAATGACAGAGGAAATTACAAATGGAAATATCATGATCAGTATAATCGAAATTTGGATATAGCGATTTATAGGCTACAATTCAACTGTGGAAAAAAAAAAGGGAGAAAAACATGAAGTAAAGATAACATGATTTTGTTATTGCTAATTAGAGTCATTCGTACGTACTCATCATAAAATATTGAAGGAAAAAAAAAAAAAAACCTGAGCTAAGCTCACGAGCTTGAGTCAATGAGCATAACAAATCAACTTGGACTCGAACTCACATTCACACTCAAGCTTACTTTAGTCTCAAGGACCAACCAAGCTTGACAGTTCATTGAGACAAATTGATTCATTTACAGTCCTAAACGATGTGAACACACTGATTTGCACTCGAATATTAAAGATCACAATTCACTAAGGATGGGTCATAGTTTAATTTGCATGAAGTTACGTAGAACCCCCCCCCCCCAAAAAAAAAACAGAAACAACAAAAAAAAACCGCTTTTCTATATATGACCAGCTTATTGTTAGAGTGTTGCTACAATCAATATTAATGGTAAATTATCCGTATCATTTTTTTCAAGTGAACAGAAGAGCTGTAAATCCCTAAATATTATTCGCTAAAATATATAATAACACTCACTAAAAATGAATAGTTTTTTTAAAAGATTTGTGCATAAAACATATTACAATACTTAGATACGATACGAAGCATAGAGCAATATATTGTACTTAGTAAAACTTTCAAGGTCCTATTCTTTTTATTGATAAATTCCAATTTATCAACGCCAACCAACTTCGACTCACTTCGACTCACTTCACCAGCTTTAATAAAAAAATATCCACTTTCAATTACTTCAATAAAAAAA
>JACYFF010031959.1:19502576-19543439 GCA_017589665.1 Selenicereus undatus
TATATAGAGAGAGAGAGAGAGAGAGAGAGAGAAAGAGAGAGAGAGACACAGTTAGTCTATGGTACATACCCATGTACCATGGTAATATACACACCTATATAAAGAGGTGTTTAATTAGACCTAACAAATAATCATGTCCTATTGTGAAATTCAACCAAAACTACCCAAAAAAAAAAAATCAGAAAAACACAAAACCTCTAGAATGATTATCCGAACATTGTTGGCAGAATCTAACACTCAAAAGATCTTCATCAAATCAATTATTTATCATCTATTCAATATAAAGTATATCTACCTAGAGCGATTTTTAAATTCAGAAATTGTTGCACATAAGGTGTTCGACAAAATTCTCCAAAAGGACGATTGTAATAACGAAATCGTTAATTTTGATCAAATGAATCTTTTATGCAATGCAGTGAATCTTTTCCCAACTGCAGGGAATCTTTCCTCAATTGCAGTAAACCTTTTGTGCCAATATAGAAAATTACCAAGAGGCTGACACAAACAAGAATAATACAATTGTCCACATTGTTATGACTAACAGAATGGACAATCTCCACATTCTTTCCCAAGAAATTGAATCACACAACAAAGTAATATCCATTCTGAAACATTGGAAAAGAATATCTGCATATCAACACAACTATAGAAGCATATGTGCACCATTAAGCTATATAAGCATATGTAAGCCACATTGCGATTGTGGCGCGATAATGGCAATGGTGAAATATGGACAACGTAATACCAACATTTACTCTACAGTTTTACATCTTAATTTTGATCCAATGAATTTTTTATGCAATGCAGTGAATCTTTTCCCAACGGCAGGGAATCTTTCCCCAATTGCAGTGAATCTTTTGTGTCAATAAGTAAAATTAAATTGTTTTTAATTGCTATAGATCTGAGACTGTGCACTGTACACGCAACATATGTACCTAGTAAGGTACATACGTTTGTAAGGTAGTATTTTCCACACACACACACACACACTCTATCTGGGCAGGAAAAATGAGATGGACGGACCTCTTTGCACACCTTACGGGACAATATATATATATATATATATATATATATATATATATATATATATATATATATATATATATGTATGTATGTATGTATATGTATATGTATATGTATATGTGTGTGTGTGTGTATATATATGTATATACACACACGCACACGCACATACACTCTATCTGTGCAAGTAAAATGAGATGGATGGACCTCTTTGCACATCTTCCGGGATTGTCCCCTAGCTCGTGTTATCTGGGAAAGGCTAGTTCCTGGACATCTTCCTGCCATATTTTTCTCGTTGCCATTGCGACCTTGGCTGGGTTTCAATCTTGAACCGCATTGTGCCGTAAGTGAGAACTGGCCAACCTATTTTGCCATTGCTGTGTGGGTACTATGGAAATGGAGAAATAAAAGGGCCTTTGAAGATCCAAATTTTACTCCTTAGCAACCACATGAACTTACAAGGAAGCATGGTAAGGAAACTATTAACGCTTTTGTTTCGGCTCCTAATTGGAAGTTGAAACCCAAGTCTGAAATCCTTGTAAGGTGGGAGCCACCCCCTAATAATTGGACTAAGCTCAATGTCGATGGTGCTTCAAGGGAAAACCCCGGTGTAGAGGGTGGCGGACGTGTCATTAGGGGGCACCGAGGTAATTGGATAAATGGTTTTGCAGCAAATTATGGTATTTTCTCCTCTATCAAAGCTGAAATGTTGGCATTATTGCAAGGTCTCCGTCTAGCATGGAGTTTAGGCATTTCGAAACTAGAGGTACAACTGGACTCCATAGTGGTGTTTGATATAATGACAAGGCTGATCGAGAATAACCAACTCCACCAGTTCACGGTCAAGAAATGCCAAGAACTAATTTGCAAGTCTGGATGATTAGTCAAACTAAATCACTACTATCATGAATTGAATAGAGTGGCAGATTGTCTGGTTAATCTAGAAGTAGACCAAACCACCCCGTTTGTTGTTTTTGAGACTCCCCACCCCCATCCTCTATTGAAGGTGTGTTACGTGAAGACTACTGTAATATCTCTTTGCCACATATGGTGCGTTATTAATAATATACATTAGGGCCTTGCCCCTCTTTCTCACCAATATATATATATATATATATATATTACATACACACTCTATGTGTGCAAGTAAAATGAGATGGCGCGGTAATCATCATAAAAATGCAGAACTGTAATTTTCTTTTCTTGTTTGGGTATTTTCACTATTTTGGCGAATTAGATAAAGTTGTTCGATACGTTTTGATCAACAAAAAAAGTTGACAGGCGGCATGTTAATTCTCTTTCCGTTCAATGTTGGATTATGTTTATCCTAAGCAAATTAAAGCCAAAAAGCATGCACACAATAATAGTGGAATCCTTCGGACCCCAGACCACAGTAGAATTTTCAGCTTGCATTGATGTACTCACATTTCCACTTGATCCCTAGAGATCTTGCCATTTTTCTATTTAAATTATGGTGTGCATCTTCAAACAATCACCAATCATTTTACTATTTTAGATTAGTGTAATGTTAATTAATGAAAGGCCACTTAGCATATACATCGATAATTATAAATCTAAGATATTAAAATTGTTATCTGTTTTAACAAAATTAAATCTAATTATACTTTTGACTGGTTCTATATTTACAATTTCATTCTGGCCATAAATTGTATTCTTAAATTTGAGTTTGTCCTTTCTTAATGTCGGTGAATAGTTGTATAACTTTATAGAATAAGTATCTGTGTGATATGACATATCTAGCTTGCAGTTGAAAGAACCATTATCTTGATCAACTCATATAAACTTTCATTCTTAAATCATTCTTAACCACACCCAATGAAATGAATTAATAAACCAAAAAAATAATTACCGGTTGAATCAACAGTCCTAATAAAACTTGCACAAATAAGCCAAAGAAATAAGTTGCACAAAAGGTAAGAAATAAATCCTAGAAAGAGAAATACTATCTTTCACAAGAAGAAAAGAAACCCTAACTCTCACAAGGAGAGAAATCTAACTCTGATCGTAAGGAGAGAAAATCTAATAAATTAAACCAAGAGTACCACTATAAATTAAAATCAACAGAATGAATTAAAGGACAAACGGCTTACTTCTAGGTATAATTTGACTAGTAGAGCTCCACGAAATTAAACATGTCACGGTTCTATTATATAAATGAAATTCTCAAGTTTAAATTCTATATTCTTTACAAATTAGAACCATCTCCATCAATTCTCAAGTTCAAATTCTATATTCTTCTTATATATATTGTATTGATTTTTGTTATGATCAGTCTTAGATGAGATTTATCTTTTTTTTCTAAGGGGAAGACTTCTTCTGTCAAACCCAAATAAAAATTAAAACATAAGAACTAATTAATGTTATGGAATAAATTCTATATACATGTAAGTTGGCACCATTAAGTTGCACTTTATATATAGATTGGAAAAAAGCGTTAAAAACAAAATTCATGTATAATATCTTAATAATATATTAATATGTGTAGGATAAAAATTATTGTTGACTGTGAGGAGTTTTTAGTCCCAATTATATATTTTGTATTATTATTTAAGCTGTGTATTTTCTGACATTTAAAGTAATATTTTTCTTTTTCTTTCCAAGTAATCAGTGAATCAGTGTAACCTTAGATGGCTGCAAACATGTGCTGCTTGTTAAAGCACAGCAAAAGCTGAAATGAACAGAAGACACCTTATACCAACAACTACTACGGCGGATCGTTAAATTAATAGCTACACAGAAGACAACTGTCTAGCTAGTGAGAGTACCCAAATTATTATTATTATTATTATTATTATTATTATTATTATTATTATTATTGTTGTTGTTGTTGTTGTTGTTGTTGTTGTTGTTGTAATTGTCTTCTAATTTCTCTAATATTATTCAGCTATTTTTTTCGTTGGTAAATCCTAATTTACCAAACTCAATCAATTTCAATCAACTTCAACAAAAAAATTTCAACTTTAACCAATTTCAACCAATTTTAACTAACTTCAACCCATTGCAACCAAAAAAAAAAAAAAAAAAACCAACTTCAACCCATCATATAAAAAAGACACCAACTTCTCCCGACTTCAATCCACTATTACCCACTTTAACAAAAAAAAAAAACCAATTTCAATAATTTTAACCCACTTCAACTAATCTCCACCAATTTCGTATATTTTTCAATCCATATTTCCCAACAAAAAGAACATACCCATAGTTTTCAACCATTCTCCGGGCCACCTTATCTCCACCCTCAAATGTTGTAAATATTTTGATGAGGTCTGATTCTATGATTGAATTTCTGATGTCAACAACTTGTATTATTGTCTATCGTGGAAATTATGTAACATTTGAATTTCACATATCACCTGCCTCCTAAGTACACTCAGATTTGTTAACTCGTAATTATTGTACTTTAAATACATTATCCCCTGAGTATATACCATCAGGAATTATTAAGCCTCACTAGAGTATTAAATTAGGAAGAAAAAAGACAATTGGGCAGCTTGCGTCTTTTTTGGCAAAAAATCCTAAATGTCAATTATTGCCCTGTAAGTCTCAATTTGTTACGGACCAAACAGGAGAACTCGTCCCAAAAGACTAGCTTATTAGGTGAAAGAGCTCATTTGATCTATAAACCCCTCATCAGTTGCCTATATAACCGATGTGGAACAAGTTTCATACCTTGCAATTGGTCCAAATCCATAACACAATTCCTATAATCATATTTGTCATAACTCTTGTCCGTTTTTTAGGTTTTATTTTAGCAGTAAATTTTATAATTTTTGTATTTGTTTCAGTCGAATTTATATTGTAGATGTCAAATGGTACGTTAAAGTTTAATGAAATTGGCCCTTTTATTCTAAAAAACACTCTTTCACATGAATAAAAACATCTAACAAGGACAGATATCAATTCCATAAATTTATCTTAATTAATGGTAACACCTTTTGCAACCAAAAAGGAAAGTACATCTATTCAACCCACACACACACACACACAAAAAAAAAACCGTTTCTCTACTCAAAGAAATATTGTTATCTATACATGAATCTCTTTAAATCTGATTCACTCAAACATAATCCATTTGGGTGTTATCCTTACCGAAGACTCAACTTCATTGAAAATTTTGAAGTTACTGATGTCAAAACGCGGGTAAATGGGTATGGAACATTCCTATTAACTAAGAATGGAGCCTTCCATGCTTAATGAAACCCTAATGCTGAATATTTTCAGTGGATCCACTCATTTTTTAAAAAAGAAAGAAGAATTAGAAAAAGGTTGCTGAATGGCGATAATGGATACTAATTACATCTGGTGAGTGGTAGTGACTAGTGATACCCCATCCACATTCCATATCCTCAGTGGATAATATAATTAATTGTCCCTATAAGATTTAAAGTAAGTATTAACAACCTTAATTTCTCTGGGAATTGTTAAAGTTTTTTTGAAAGTTGGTGTGGTTGTGGAATCACTCTCTATGTGTATAAATATTTATACATATAAGACTATTTATGCCTAGATTTTTTTGAGTCCCGCAAAACCAAAACCTAATACTAAGACTTGTTGAACATTTCTCTCTGTTTTAGGACCCTTCTCCGTTCTCTATTTACCCCTATTAAAGGCATGTTCTTTTCATGAGTCAATTTTAAAATATCAACCTCAACCCACTTCAATCTACTTCAACCCATTTTTACTATTTTAACTAAGTTTAATTTATCATATAAAAAAAAAAATTGAATCCACTGCAACCTACTTTAACCCACTTCAACCTACATCTACCTACATTAACCCACTTCACCCTTTTACCCACTCTAATTTACCCCCGAAAAGAACAGACCCTAACTAGTATAAGATCTGACAACTTTATAAAACTTAAACAAGCAAGCATTTCTCTTTTTTTAAAAACAAACAACAACACATTATGGCCATGTTTGGTAAACAGCTGTTAGCTGTTAGCTGTTTGTATTAGCTGTTAGTTGTTAGTTGTTTGAATTAGCTGTTTATGTTAACTGTTTGTATTAGCTGTTTTTAGAAAAAGTGTTTGAGAAAAATTAGCTGTTTCTAAAAAATATGTTTGTAAAATTTCATTTATGCCCTTATTTATGAATCAGTTTTTAATGAGATGTGTGTAATTTTTTCAAACTTATGGATAATTATGTCATTTCTACAAAAAGCTCTTCTCAAAAGGCTAATGGGAATAGCTTTTTCAAAAAGAACTTTTTGGAGCCAAACAGCTATTGCAAATAGCTCTTTACCAAACACCCTTTAGCTGTTTGACTTGGTCAAAACAGCCAAAATCCTCTCAAACAGCTATTTTTTCTCAAAAAGCTGTTGCTACCAAACACCCCCTATAATATAACTGTGGTGATAGCCACTTAAATGACTGTAATCTTGGTTTCTAGCGGCGCTTTGCAACTTTTTGTTCTCACTTTGGGTTAACTAAATGACTTTAATCTTGGGAAATTTTATTTTCAATATAATTTGCAGAAAATGATAGCTAGGTAGTATTTTTCCCATTTTGAAGAGTATATATGTTAGAATATAAGCCATCCTATTTCTTTCCATAATTTAATGTTAGGATCGTTTTTACTGTTTGGATGACAAATTAATATTTGATGAATTTATCATGGAGAAGGGGAGCCTTTGAGCAATGGTAAGGTTGTCTCCGTATGATTGAAAGGTCACGGGTTCGAGCCGTAGAATCAGCCACTGATAAAGTCAGGTTAGACTGCCTACAATTCACCTCTTGGGGTGCGGCCCTTTCCTGGACCTTGCGTAAACGCGGGATGCTTGTACACTAGGCTACCCTTTTTTATCATGGACTTTTTTAAAGTAAATGGTAATTATATTCCTTCATACAACATTATCAATAAATTGGAACAAAATCAAGGAAATATCATCATTAATACAATCTTATAAAGTAAGTAAGACGCAATTAAAAGAATATATAATTTTACAAATCACAAGGATAAAATAGATTAGACACGTACAGTGACACAATCCTTTAACCTTTGAACAGATTTTGAGAGACAATATTTTTAAATATTATCTCTTTATTTTTCTTTTTTAGCATCCTTCCGATACATGTGCAATTTTTGTGAATCTTTATATTATCTTTATATTATAAATGCTAAAATGTGTAATGGGCTGAGTGTTGAGGAAATGGAAAATGCTAACATGGGAGTAAATTTACGGTATATGTTGCTTCACAACCGTTGGATCAAAATCTTAAACAATCTTAGCCATTGGATTTATCTCGACAACCGCCTCAATAGATAGCATGTACAATAACCTCTCTCTCTTTACTGGCCACATTAGATCCCATGCTCGATTCCCCCCTCCCTCATTGTATTGTACTATTTACTAAGTGCATTAGGTCTCGGGTTCGATTCCTCTCTCCCTCATTATATTGTATTGCCCATTGTGGCTCCTACAGACCAAAATGTTTTTAACTTCCGTCATTATTGTTATTAAGATTTTGTATTTTTCAATACAAATATAAATTTGAGCATGTATTGTTAGAGATAATAGAATAATAAATACAATTTTCATGATTATTTCTATTATTACTATTGTTATTGTTGTCGTCATTATCGTTGTCGTCGTTGTTATCTTTCTGTTTGAATTTGATAACATAGTCAATATTAATAATGATCATCAAATTATCAAAGAGAGATTAAGAGATTATAATAGATATAAAAAAAAAATTAGTTCATTATTATAAAATACATTCATATTTTAGAAGTTTTAACTTAATGAAACGAAATTATAATTACTGAACAAGTCATAAAACCTTATATGACACCTTATTATTAACACATAATATAATATACACAATTATAAAGAAATAATAAACATTTTTTATTTCCATTATTATTATTATTAATATTTTGTATTTTTCGATACAAATATAAATTTGAGCATGTATTATTAGAGACAATAGAAAAATAAATATGATTTCCATGATTTTTTCCATTATTACTATTGTTGTTATTGTCGTCATTGTCGTTGTCGGTGATTTTATCTTTCTCCTAGAATTTGATAACATGGTCAATATTAATTATGATCATCTAATTATCAAAAAGAGATTAAGGGATTATAATGGATATAAAAGTCTTTATTATTTCATTATTATAGAATAAGTTCATGTTTTAAAAGTTTTAACTTAAGGAATCCGAATTGTAATTACTGAACAAGCCGTAAAACCTTAGGTGACACCTTATTATTAACACATAATATAATATACAAATTTATATAGAAATAATAAACATTTTTTATTTCCATGATTGTTATTATTATTTTGTGTTTTTTGATACAAATATACATTTGAGCATGTATTATTAGAGATAATATAAATATAAATATGATTTCCATGACTATTTCCATTCTTACTATTGTTGTTGTTGTCATTGTAGTTATTGTCACTATTATCTTTCTCTTTGAATTTGATAACACAGTCAATATTAATTATGATCATATAGATGTAAGGGTTGTGCTGAAAAATTACATATTGTAAGTATGATATAACATATTGCAAGGGTTGAATGTGAAATATAAAAAAAATTAAAAATAAAACACAATCATCATATTAGGCCCGTGAAGCTGAATTTCTTTCACATTTAATATGATCTATTTAACAGAAGAAAATAAACGAACTATTTTTCTTTTTGTTTCAAAGCATACATATCTTACAATTAAATTTAATTCATTTAAATCTTAAACGTATAATTAATTTTTTAACATTTCAAATAAATTGACCAAAATCTAATCTATTTAACGCACAAGAAATATTGAAATCATTTTCGTTTTCTTTTAAACCATACAAATCCAATAATCAAATTCTCTTCATAAAACACCTAAAATTATAATTAATCTTCTACCATTTTAAATAAAATACCCCAAATCGCCATAACACTTCAAACTAAGAAATATCTCAACCCACAAATATGAACTCAACCCATCTCTTGCAAGACAACATAAGGACATAGGAAGTTTATATCAAAACTCATGAAACCATTCAGTTGACATGAAAACCAAATGCACAAAGTATGAACACTTAATTATATTAGTGCCCCCTAATGGGCCACTTTAAATAGCCAAAAAAGTTATGTATTAGCATAAATATAATGTCCAAATTATTTTCGTTGAAAGACAAATTTTATTTCTGTTACATGTGAAACTGAAACTAAACCGACTTCAAAATAGTTTCTACCTAAATTCACTAAACAATTAGCCACTTCATAAATTTTTGCTCAACAACAAGAGAAGAAGGTGGATTTTTCATCATTGGTATCATAGATTGACTTATCATCACCCAATTTAGCGTGCTTTGTGACAAATTCACTATCTACTGTCTCCATCATACTTATATAGACTTTTGTCACAATCATATACTTTTTAATTATTAATCCAATTATTCATGCACGAAGTTGCTGTATACATAACTTTTTCATTGAATTTTTCCATTATCTCATCTAAATTATAATATTAATCATGTCTACCATAATTATTTGTTTATTATTTCGATAACATATCTACAGAATGTCTATTTGAATATACTCCGTGCAAATCACGGGTCCAAACTAGTTGTACCAAAAAAGAAAAAAAAATAAATCCCAGGAGATTCTCCACAGTCCATCATGCTCTAAAAAGCTTTCGTGTTAGGCATTAGATTCCCTCTCCTCTAATTTGAATCCACATCTTCAGCATTTGGAAAATTTATATTTGCAACCTTTGCCAGTTGCACACCCCCGAACTTTATGAAATAAATAAATTAAATAAATAAATTGACGAGGTTATGTACTAACCTAAAAATATGTGTGCTTTACAATATTAGAATGCCTAAACCTTAATGGGTGTTAGCATTTTAGAGTGGTTTACATAAAGTTAGTATATGCTTTTTTTTGTTCAACAATAGAACTCAAAGAGTTATTTTTGGTCAAGCCTTGTGCTAGTATATCAAGTTTATATTTGGCAAAAACTTGTTAGCTATTAGGTGTTGATATTATTTATTTTGTATTAATTATTTATATTAATCATTTCAATAAAACGTATTAATAAATTAACGGCTTAGGACAAAGTTATGAGGCAAAAAATTAATTTTAAAAAAGAAAACTAATCCAAAAAAATTGATGATCTTAGACTTTTCAAATTAATTCTCCCGAATAGTTAATTTACCAAATAGCCAAATACCTTATTGATTAAAGGGACGTCTGGTCGCAATAGCTTTTTTGGGATAAAAGGGTTGTTTCGGAGGGATTTGGTTGTTTTGACTAAGTCAAACAATTAAATTTGTGTTTGGTCAAAAATTGTTTGAAAGAGTTGTTTCGTCTCAAACAATGTTTTTTCAAACAACTCTTCTTATTAGCTTTTTGGAAACAACCTTTCGTAAAAGTTACATAAACGTCCAAAAATTTGGAGAAATTACACCACATGCCTTTACACTCTATGGGCATGTTCATTTCAACTTATCATAAGTATTTATCATCGGCATCTAGTAACTTTCAGCATAATTCAACCATTTTCAGTGCAGTTAAGTGTTTATTGAAAATACTTAATTATATTTTCTTCAACCATTCAACATGTTTCAGCAAATTTCGTAATATTTCAACAATAAATACCATGAAGTACTTCTATGAATCCTAAAGAGCATCCCCTTTGTCCTATGCTGCGGTTCCTTCAACTGGCTTTTTACGTTTATTTTTTTGTTTAATTATTTCATTCTCTGATGTTGTGAGATCGATTATGGTAATTATAAGAGTTCGCAATTTGGACTTTGAAATGTTGTTCTTCTTTCTCTGATTTTGCTTCCAATCACCATTGATTGCGGCAAAAATCTTGTATGTTACTACTGAAATGATACCATAGATGCATAGAATGAAGTGCTGGCAAAAAAATATACAAATTTAAGAAAGGATTTCTAGGTTGAATCCCATCCTTATTTGTGGCCTCCTTTTCACCTTTATTTGATTTTATTTTTGAAATTGAATTTAATAAAGATTTAATTATTCAAAATTCATGCAAAGTTTAAATTCATAATTTAAAAATCATATTTAATACATAACAAAATAAGATTATAAGATTTGGCATCAATATAAATATAGATCCAAATTGAACAGCAAAATAAGATAAATAATGAATACAAATTATTTAAAATTAGTAAATAGATAAAGTTTTATGGATGAAGATTTGTACATCAAAAAGAAAAGTAAAATGGCAAAATGAATTTTACCAAACATCTTTTATAGACACAGCTAGTTTTACCAAACGTTTTTTCTAAAATAGCTAACTCAAACTGTTAAAACAACCCGCTAATACAAACGACTAAGTGGCTAATAATAAACAACTAATACAAATAGCTAACAGTTATTTGCCAAGTAAGGTCAACGTCAAACAGCTAACTGTCTCTCAAAAGTTTATTTGCCGAGCACCCCCTAAGCCTGGAGTTTAACTTCTCATCTTAAATTTTGGAGCCATAGAAATAGCCTGGAGTTAAAACACCTTGCAGTTTTAATAGCTTTTTTTGGTATCGTGATAAATTTTGGATTACATTATTACTTTTTTGTGAAGTGAACAGTCATATAGATTTAAATTAGATTATAAATTTACTGTATAGTGAGCAGTTATATAAATTTTATATGGGATCACAGTAAATGGCCTTATGAACCTCACTTTGTAGTAGGCAATCATATAAATTTTAAATTGAAATATAACAAGACCACCCTTTTTACTAATTGAAAATAGACTCAATGTCACCTAAGAAACAACTGGAAAAATTAGAACTGATACAAAGAAGAATACACTTGTTCAATACACACGACAAAAGAAACAACAAAGCTCTTTTGGGTGGCTGACTCAAACAACCACACACATTCAAGTTTCAACTACAGGGATTATCAGAAGGGAAAAGCAATATCTACAAAATAATTTTACAAAGATTGCATTTAAACAAAGATCCCTAAGAAAAATTAAACATTAAATTAAAACCCAAAATTGACCCCAAGATGGAAAGCAAAGAAAAATCTATATCCCCCCTTAATATAATCTACATGTGTAAGTATGTAGGGGGGAGGGGGGATCTACAATGATGCTAATCGTACAAAAAAGCAAAAAAAATATTGAAAATCAACAAAACAAACATGTATTTCTGGTCCTGGAAATTTCTCTTTCTTCAAGGCCTCTTAAGAAGGATTGTATGGCGAGGTGCTCTGAGGCGTGAGCCATGAAGGCAGCCAAAACTATGCCTCCAACTACCATCAACCCTAGCCTGTAAAACCATAAATTGCTCATTAGATCACAGATAGGAACCTAAATCACAGTGCTATAACCCATTTCCAGGGTTGGTATCCCATAGCATATCACAGAGTTTTCATTCAACGATCAACATACGACAATCATGGTTCAATATGATGTAATCACCAGTCAGGTTTTGTCTGAGAGTTTCCCAAAGCAAGTATTTCACGATGAATGAGAGGGAGTAACCAATACAAATGGAATATATATGAAACTTGGTACGAAGTGAACGAAATGCAGTAAGGGAGTGTTGATTCACTTCAAATTTAAAGTCTCCACTCCGGTGAAGGGCAAATGTAGACACAGAGTTAGGGGCGTGCACATAAGACCAAGCTAATTCTGCAACCATGTATCTTTCACATTAGACCGCTTTCTGGAAATAGTTGCGCATGCTGGTCGTTCATAACAGGAAATTGAGATTCAGGGACCCAAAAATCTGCATTTCTTGCTGCATGCATGCATGTACTTGTGCTACCATATATCAAAGGGAATAAGCATGTTATCATCATGTATTCACCAGCATGGTACGACCAGGAGGGCGGGATCGAAGAGAGTAGACACTGTTCTGATTTTATAGGCGAAAAGAGACGTTCACAAATGATTCTAAACATGTGCACCCATGACCAGGTATAATTCCTCTCCTGTTGTTCTACAGCACGCTTCTCTAGTCCTGTGCTACAGGGCTAGAAGCTTCTCAAGCCAACACCCATGTTACTTGGACGAGGTGAGTTACAGCTACAGGTAGTAATTCATCAGGCATAGCCTTCACTAATTGAGGTTGGAAGACCACTGGGGTATGGATATCACAAGCTAGAATTCTGCAATTTTGCTAGTTGAACTCAACTATTTTTAAGGGAGGAAGCCACAAGAAATCTGAAAGGTGAGCCTCTTCCAACAGCTATGACTACATTTCACACGACGTAATCTGTTCAGAAGAGAAGGGGAGCTCTGAAAACCCAACTACATTCGTCTATTTGTGTCTCTCAGAGTCAATATATATGTCAACTGTCTAAGGATCTACGGTGAAGCCGACATTGCCAGAGTGGGTAGAATATTGGCTAAGACTTCTCATAAGATTTGATAGAACATTCCATGGGGTATCACCCCCCCCCCCCCCCAAAACAAAAAAACCCCAACCCCAACCCCAGAAAAAGGGGGAAAAAGAAGAAAGAAAAGGTGCATGTCATCCACAACTACACCTCATTTATTGTTTTTTTAAAAAAAAAAAGAAAAAAGAAAGGCATATTGTAACCCAAGCCTGCACTTCACAGAAGACAACAATGAGGGGAGCCGAATTCCTCCAGATTGTGCTTCAAGTGCGATTGCAAAGCTTGATTGGTGGAGTTACTGCGGTGAGTGACCAAGAGATTGTTTTGGATGCAATGACAAGAAATGGTGAGACTCACCTTTCACCCATATATGGTGGGACTCACCTTTGACAAGAAATATAAGCTAAAGTAGGGGAGACAATCTCACCCAAGTTTGATGGATATCCACTTCACCTAATTCATTTATATGCATTTGGATTATGCTAAGCAGATAGTAAATGTAGATGAATTCAAAAGATAAATACATACAAATTGTATCGGATACGGGGGGGGGGGGGAACTTCACTATCCAGCTGATGATATCCATTAGCAATTTGACAGGATCTTCTAATGATCTTTAGAGGCTGCAGGTGTAAAGACATACTGGCTGACACTGAGTCATATGATGAATGTCAAGACAATTATTTTCAATGCAATATGGCCCTAATGTTGCACAGTTTAAAATTGAATGTGCACACACTTCCAACTTCCATGAAAATCAAACATTGCACAGTTTGAAATCATCTCTTCTAATTCAATGGACAAGGATATGGATGGATAAAATACAAGCCAACTGATTATTGGATATCAACACCGACGAAAGACTCTTCTTGTTTCAGCATCGAGAGTGACCTAGCACTTTCAGCTTTTATATTGCAATTCCAACCCACAGATGACCAATGAGGCACAAGTAAGCACATCCCACAATCCCTAGCTAACGAGTACTTACTTCTGAAGATGACCCCACTAAGTCTACCATATATGGTAGTCTCTCACGGAAGTTAATTGCAATTGACCACATAGGGTATGTACGTTATAAGTATATTGAATTTGCTACCTGCTGCAATACAGTTCAGCCTGCTTAAACCTACTAATTGTTAGTCAAACCTGCTTGAACCTGCTTGAATCAGCTCAAACCTGCTCCAGCTCACCTGCTTCCAAAATCCAAACTGTTCTAATCTGCTAACTGCTAATTAAACATGCAAACCTGCTCAAACTTGCTCCAACCTGCTTAAACTTGCTTTCTGATGTTAAGTATGCTCTAGCCCGCTCTAATATGTTCCAACTTGCTGCAACCCACTAACCGCTCCTCAAATATGCTTATGACAAACAGGCCCATATACACTCCATAAAACTGACATTGACCACAATGGCACAGGCTTAAAGACAAAGGTCGACGCAGGAGGCATGCAGGTTGGAAACTACTAGTAACTGCGAAATATCCGAATCTTCCAACCCTCAGGCCTAAGGCATAGAAAGACCCATAATCAAACTTTCAACCCATTCTATCAATCAAAATACAAGAGTACACACCTAGACAATTGATGCTGAGAAACCCCAGTAAAAGATGCCAAACCATGAGCAAATTTGGAAGGTTCAAGAAAGTAATTAATTTTTCTTTTCTGAACTAATTCGTGAGTGATCATGCAAAATAATTTCCAATTAATGACATACCTCACAAACAAAGCAGTAATTCCCAAAAGGAAAGGCACCGATGGGACTGCAACAGCCAATAAAGCCATTCCCAATGCATAATACAACACAGCAGCTTTATAAGAAGACATCTGTCGTTGATGACCTACAGGACAAGGCAAAATAAATAATACAATCAGATGCGTGCACTACTTAGACAAGGGTCAGACGAATTAATGTGATGGAGATTACGGACCTTTGGTAGAATCATCGTCTAATGATTCAGGATCAGAAGAGAAAAATCCAGCTAGGTTTGTTTTGGTTTTTCCCCACTGACACACCAACTGGAGATAACCCCCAAACAACAGGAAAAAAATGGTAAAAGTCCACTCATACATTAGTAGCAGCCCAGTCCACGGTAGCACTTGGCGTGGAACTATCAGAAGTGCCAGTCCAAGGGAGACAACAAAGGCTAGGAGGCAAACTGAAATTGACATTCCACCCAGAAACCAAGGCACCTTGGATAAACCACTGTGTATCTGTAAGACATCAGAATAAAGATGTAAAACATGAGCTCAACTCCATAACATAAACAAGTGGGTACATGACTATACATGCCCAAAAAGCAGAACACTACATATAAATTCACGATTCAGCAATATAATCTACCAAAGACAATTTCTTCAACACCAAAACACAAACAAAAAGTCACCCACAACAACAGAAGAAAACCCAAAAACGTAGTAGCAGACCTGTTGATTAGCGCTAATGGCTGATGGAGAAGAAACAGCAGAATACGACATAACACTCGATCTTAATCTATATGCAAGGTGTCTCATACGATCACACAATGAGCCCCTCCAAAGCGAACCAAGCGAATTGAACGCCTATGAAAAAAAATATAGATATTTTCAGATCAAACAAGATGTGATTCTCTAGTAATAGAACATCGAGGAGATTCAACAACTATACCTGAAGGCAAAAGCGATGGAAAGTGCAAAGGAGACCGAGGAAGGGAAGAAAGAAAAGAATCTTCACCAAAAGTTCATCCTGAGGAATTCGCCCTCCTCCTGTACCAGGGAGAGATTCTTCAACCCTTTGCCTAATATCCTGCAGCATGAACGTAATCAGCAAGCAACACATTGGCAGTGTTCATTTTCAACATCTAAGAAGTTTTTAAGGCTGATGTAGGGCCCACCCAAGACCTGCGAGTTCTACTGAAAGTTTAGAAACTATAAAAACTTTAAGGTTCATCTGCAAATTCCATAACTATTCCAGAAATGTTAGGACTCCTTACAAATTACCTTATAAAAGTTTTAATGCCCTACATTTCAGGGCTCATTTACGAATTTTAAGGCTTCTAAAAGTTCGAGGTCTCCACTAAAAACATAGAGCTCCACCAAAATTTCCAAGCCAATCCAAGCATATCAAATGAAGTGAACATAGCCAAACCTTTTTCCCACAGCTTGGTTTTGTTAGAACTCTTGAGGTTGTAAAAACAAAGTGAGCTGTCACCAAGAAAACAAATTCAAGGAAGCCTTGACCTCAAGTGAGGTTCACAACAAGGATTTTGTGCCAAGCTAACAGAAAGAAAACAAAACAGTTCTTCAACTTTTACAATGGTGGTTGGCCGACCACTCAATGCCCGAAAAGCTGAAGAGCAGAAGACAGACATAATCAATTAAAAAAGATAACAGACATTTTAGACAGGATAGAAATAACCAAATACAATTAGGGCTGTTCATTAAATGGTCCCGGACCGGACCGAGGCATTTCGGTCCGGTCGTCGGTCCTTTCCTTTCCGGTTTTCGGTCTTCGGTCCAGTCCGGTCCTGGACCGGGTGGACCGGCTCGTGGACCGGACCAACCGGGTTTTCTTTTTTTAAAAAAAATTTTCCTGCTAATTGGGAATTGGCTTGGCTAAATCTCCAAACGACCAAAAGTCCAAAACTTTTCGAGGCTTCGAGGAGGACAATCTGCTTCAGACTTCAGTGCTTCTAGTTCTACTCCTCCTTCTCATCCATTCCCTTCTCTTTTGCTGCCCTTGTCGGTTCTCGGTGCTCGGCGATCGCTGGCCGGTGGCAGCTGCAGTGGTCCGGTCCCTTCTCGTCTCCTTCTTCCTTGGCTCCTTGCTACTTTGCTTAGGGTTTTAATTTGCTTTTCTAGGGTTTTCCGATTTTGTGAATTTGTTCTAGGGTTTTGTGAATTTGATTTGGTTAATGACTTTCTCTCCTCTTTCTCTTTCATTCGTTCGTGTGTTTGTTGGATAGGGTTCTTGTGTTTGTTGGATTTATGGTTTAGGGGTTGATTGTGAATTTGTGAATTGTGATATTGTGTTGGGAATTTGGTCATCCATGGCTACCTGGCTTTCAATTGGGAGTATTGTTATGTAAATCAAATCTGCAATAATCCCTTTTTTTTGAAGAAGCAAGCACATAAAATTTGGAATTACGGTTTTCTTTCTGATACTACCCATTGCTACTGGCTTCTGAGGACTGCTTGTTTATTTCAAAGTGCTTGGTTTAAGAACTTTTGTTATATGAATCCTAGACCTGTAGTTGGTGCAGCTGTGAGCCTGTGAACACCTGACTGGCTGACTCTTGTGATCATGTCAATGTACTAGCCCCCTGGGTATGTGGACTGTGGAGAGAAGAAAATCCATTTAGCGAGCGGATGAACAAGTTGTAGTGTTGTACTGATTAACTGAGATCAAATTAATCTTTTTTTGGGGGTGGGGTGGGGGTAACAGGTGAGAAAATTCATTATTTTCTTAGCTTAAATATGTACACATTACTTAGGGCTTACCCTTAGGGCCTATATCCAAGTTGCCTCATATTAACTAATACCTCTAAATTGGTTCAATAACATTCTTCCACTCTCCTGCACTTTTTTTGCTTTGTTTAATTGTTTTGAACCACTCTCAAGTTCCTTTCTCTTTAACAATTGTGAATGCAACATACAGCTTCTCTTTCCTGCTTCTTGTTGACCTGATATTCACGATTCGTTGCTACTCTGCCCAAGCTAGATGCCAACCCTGAATATTCAGCTTCTTTGTTGTGTGTTGCTACCTTCTGACTTTCTGAGGCTGCTGTGAAGCAGTACCATTTTGATGTGAGTCTCATTGTTTAATATATGTAAAACTCATTTTCAGGTAAATGTTTGACATCCCTCTTTTCGTACATTTGTCATCACGGAGTCACTTACAGTTACAGCTTGCTCTCGAAATGTAAGTTTTGTAGGTTTAGTTTGTTAAAGTACCATCATGTATTCATGTATTCATGTGTGTTAGTGTGTGTGTACTATAGCATATTTATTGTTTTAAATAACTTGTGAGCTGTGAATGTTAGATGTCGAGCTCCAAATCCAAGGAGAGAGATGCTTCAAAAATGGAAGAATCGGTTGACATACATAAAGGGCTGACTGAGCACCAACCAAATGCGGCCCCTATTGAAATACAAGAGGAGGAAGAGGCAAGTGAAAAAGTAACACAAACCAAGACTACGGGGAAGCAAGTGGCTAGAAAGTCTACTCAGAGGGTCGAGTGTTGGGACCATTTCGAGGAAATCAAAGAGAATGGAAAAAGAGTGGTCGGTAAGTGCAAGTATTGTGGTATTATTTATAAGGCTGACTCCACTAAGAACGGAACGAAGAACTTGAAATATCATTTTCCAAGATGCCCTGAAAACCCGAACAACAAAAGCAAACAAACACAAAGTCAGTTGGTTTTTGAGAGAGATCCAAATAATGAGGGAGAAGCTAGATTGAAATCATAGGTATTGAATTCTCATGAGGCAAGAGAGTCTATAGCCAAAATGATTATAATTGATGAGTTGCCTTTTAGATTTGTCAAAAATGTGAAATTTAGGCAAATGATGGCTTGTTGTTGTCCTTCACTTAACATGCCATCACGCATTACCATAGCTAGAGATATTTATCACATATATGTGGATGAAAGAGTGAAAATGAAATAATTTGACACACTCATGTCAAAGGGTGTGTGTTACAACAGATACATGAACTTCACTTCAGAGGATCAACTACATGGTTATAACTGCCCACTTTATTGATAATGATTGAAAATTGCATAAGAAAATATTGAATTTTTATCCAATTTCTAGTAATAAAGGGGATGATATAGCTCTTGTCCTTGGAAAATGTTTAGATGATTGGGGTTTAACTTCTAAGTTGTACACTATTACTGTTGATAATGCTGCGAGTAATAGTACTGCTTATGCTGCCTTTATTGCTGACCTTGAGCGACATGGCCATTCTCTTTTCTGTAGTGGGGAATTCTTACATGTTAGGTGTGTTGCTCACATACTTAATTTGGTCGCATGGGATGGGTTGAAGGTTGTTGGGAAATCAGTTAAGCGTGTTCGAGCTACTGTGAGGTTCATTAGGCAATCTCCCAGTAGGTTGCAAAGATTTCAAGAATGTGTAGTTGCTGAAAAAATTAAGATAAAGGCTTCTTTGTCTCTTGATGTCCCTATTAGATGGAACTCCACTTATAAGATGCTTAGAACTGCATTACTTTATGAGCATGCATTCACAAAGTATAACAAAAGAGACCCTTATTATAATGTGGAGTTGGCTAAAGATGATGATGCTGATAGACCTCCTAACTCTAATGACTGGAAACAAGTTAAACAGTTAGTTTTTTTGGAGGTTTTCTATAATACTACTTTGCGTTTGTCTGGTAGTTCTTATGTGACATCCAACCTACATTTCTTTGAGACTCTGGATATTCATACTATGTTAAACGAACTAGAGGAAGTTGTGGAGACCATTGATAATGATAAAGAAAGTGAGGATGTTGAGGGGATTGGATTTTCTACAGTTACAAACTTCAAAGAAATGGCTAAGAGAATGAGGATGAAATATGAGAAGTACTATGGCACACCTGAGAAAATGAACCATTTGCTGTATATTGCTCTCATCTTTGATCCTAAGTGCAAGTTAGAGGGTCTTCAAGTCTCTCTATGTGATGTGTTTGGTGAAGAACAGGGTAGTGTAATAGTTTCAAAAGTGAAAGAGAAGTTAGAAACTTTATTTGATGAGTACTGGCAATTGTATAAGCCAACGACTCCTCATACTGGGCAAAGTAATGAGGTACAACCTGAAGTTGAGGAGGGACTACAGGGTAATGCATCTAGTGGAGGTTCCTCGTTTTACCACCGACGATTAAAAAAGAAGTTAAAGGGGCCAGATGGAGGAAGAGGAATCACCAAGACGGAGTCACAAAAGTACCTAAATGAGGGACTTGAAGAGGATGAAGTGGGGGAAGATGTGTTGGGATGGTGGAAAGTACATGGTCCTCGGTATTCTGTGGTTGCTCGTATGACTCGTGATGTATCGGTCGTGCCTGCTTCTACGGTTGCATCAGAGTCGGCATTTAGTACAGGAGGACGTATTCTTGATTCGTTTAGAACTTCTTTAACTCCAAAGGTAAATGATTAAGTAGTATATTTCTTTACCTTGTGTTATAAATTTACAACTTATTGATCTTGCAACGTTTTATGAATTTTGTTTCATTTGATTGCGATAAGATGGTTCAAGCACTTATATGTGCACAAGATTGGCTGCGACCAAGTAGTAGATTAGATATGGATGACTACTTTGATGAATTGCGGGACCTTGAGAAGGGTAATTTTGACCTTTTCATTTCTTTTTTAATTTCCTTTATATGGTTCATATGATTACATGTTCTAATTTTTATTTTTGTTCTTTCTATTGTGTTTATTTTAGACCCTGCTCAATTGAGTAGTAAGGATAATGTGATTGATGTTGGTGATACTTTGAACATTTAATTTTGAGGTAATTTTCTTTTACATGGTGTTACTTTCCTTTCTGCTAAATTAATTGTTGGTTTTATATTTACTAACTCAATTTTTATTTAATTCACATACTATTTGAGTAATTAGTTGAAGATTTGAAAGAAGAGCACATTCTTGCAACATAATCTTTCTCCAAGTCGAACATGGGTTGCAACTTTGAGATTGGCATCGCATCGGCATCAGCATTCATTTCAAGAACATGTTTTGTAATTAGTGTTGTGTAACTTTGGTTATGCAATTCACTTTTAAGTATAGTTTGTCATGTATTAAAGTTTATTAGTTTTGGTGTGAGTGCGCAGGCTTATTGGTTTACTGCTTTTGTTGAAGAATGAGAAATGTAGAACTTCAATTACTTCAATCAGCAGGTTTGTTTGTGAATTGTGAGCCTTGTGGCGCAGTGGGAGTGCTGCTGGGGACCGGTCTGAAGTCAGTCCGGTCCGGTCCGGGTTCTGACCTGTCCGGTCCAGTCCGGTCTGGTCCAGGACCGACTCCAGACCGGTCCGATGCTCGGTCCAAGGTCAACTAAATTTTCGGTCTTCGGTCCAGCCGGTCCGGCCCAATCCGGTCTTGGACCGATGAACACCCCTAAATACAATGTGACATGAGAGTGAAGGAACGGGTGATGACACACATCATCATATATAAAGAACAGCAAGCATACATAGAAGACATAAGAACAGGATTGCTGAAGTACCTGCCAGAGATCAACAGGTTTCACAAGCCAAGCTGTCCACCAGTCCCATGGTTTTAAGGGTCCTAGAGTATAATGGATAACACGAAGCTCCTTCTCATCTACCATCCACTGCATATATAATGCATTAAAATTTTCACAATTTCATAGTCACAAATATGATATCATTCCATGACAAAGTCAATATCCATGCATCCAAAGTAAGCCAGGACTTTGGAGGCAAAAGAAGTGCCACAAAAGATTATCATCAATAGAAAACGGAACTTCCGCTGAGGAAACAAAACAAACATCATCTTTTCCAGAGTCAACTACCTTATTAGCAAGCATATACAGACCAACATCAGCATTATAAAGAGTAGAGAGGCGCTGCATTTCAGGAACCGGTCTGGACTTCATCTCTTCAGGAGACAAATTAGGTTCAAATATGTGGGCATTGGCAAATCCCACATAATACGAATTCAGAAATCCCTGATCTCCTGCAATAAAAATAACATGAGTTGGATAAGGCCAGAAAACAACTTTAAGACGTTTGTAGTTGTTACTCTCCCCAGAATGAAAACCAGAATTTAATTGTTTCACATGCAATACAGAAGATTATCTCTAGAGGGGAGGTAAACATTGCAACAAGACCAATGTAGATCCTGCTAAAGCAGAGTCTTGGGAGATCCAGGTCTACACAACTTTAACCCTGCAAGCAGAGGGGCTGTGTCCACGACTCCACCATGAATCGCCCAAACATTTTTGATTTAGAAGCTATAATAACTCTCAAATAATTGAAGCGAAAAGTTTACAGCAACAAGACATAGTGACCATTAAAGGTTAGAGGGACACAGTGATGCATTATAACTATAATACGTGGGCAAAACTTAACATGTAACATGATATTTCTAAAGCAAACTTAACATGACACATTATAACTACAACACAGTGACGCTCAATGGGAGATATATACAAAACTTCCAGAAGTGTTTTCGCTACCATATAAACAGCACAAAAACAGATATCACTCAAACAGGTGTCCTTATTCAATCTAGCCCAGCAAGGGAAATTCAATGGACAAATGAGCAAAAATAGTCCTATGTCACTAGGTGATAAGCTGACCAACCTTCAGCTCAAAATGCCTTTTCCATAATACTATCAATATTAATGTCATGTTAATAGTCACATTAAGTCAACCTGCTGGAATCCTCGCACAAAAAGGTCGATGAATCTTCCCAAGGGGGTTAAGGGTCACAAAGAAAAGAAAGCGGAGTCATTAAAGTCCATCAAATTTTTGAAAATGTACAAAGTAATGTATCACAGAGTAAGCTGTGCAATCCTGTACATAGAATACCAAGCTGGTGCATCTTCATTTTTCAGTAAGCTTGCTTTGACCAGAGTTTGTTCATGGTATATCATGTTATCAACGCATTTCTCTTCAGAAGACAAGAACGGCACAACTGAGCACATAAAGATTACTCTCCATATGTATACGTTACAAGGAAATCTTGGGAAAATTCAAGATAATATGCAAGCCAGAATTTCCCAACTCAAAGAAAAACTTAATAAGAAAATTGAGATCAAATGGACTGACATAGCACTTAAAAGCTTGACCCTTAACAGAGTTTCTGAGACACACAAGCCCCACACATATGTATCAAGTAAGCCCAAGTTTTGCCTCTTCAGTAAGGACTACAAATCATGAACGCCACCTAAACACAAATCTCAACTGTATGTTCCCTAATTCCCTCTTCTGAATTAG
The DNA here is from genome assembly GCA_017589665.1 of Selenicereus undatus. Lineage (NCBI taxonomy): Eukaryota > Viridiplantae > Streptophyta > Magnoliopsida > Caryophyllales > Cactaceae > Selenicereus > Selenicereus undatus. The sequence goes on from JACYFF010031959.1 coordinate 19,525,883, forward strand.
CTAAGTCAGCATACTATCAGGGGGAAACATCCCCATGGATCTTAGATCGAAATTGTTTGAAGTTATTAGAATTTAGAAGTACACCCACGTCATGCAATAAGATTCTAGCAGGAAAATTCAAATACACATAAGCTTCATTTGTAACATTACACCGCAGATCCCTTTTGATATTCGGTCCACATTGTCCACAATACCAGGTAGTCTTCGGCTTGAATGATTTTTTCATTTTATAAGCTACAAATAATGAAGAAAAAAGGGGACCCGCATGAATAGAAACAGAACATTCCTCAATATGCCTAGAGTGCAAGAACTAATGTTGACGTTTTCAAACATAAAGCAGTAGAAATCATGACAACAGCATAAAATCGAATGTCCATCCGAACTAAAACAGCAAACAACAGCCCATGTTACTCTGAATTTTCATTTTACGCTACCGTACACATGTAGGACCCTCTACACTCAGACAAGCGTATGACACTCGACACCTCAAATTACAATGAAAATGTGCAACAAGCGTATGACACTCGACACCTCAAATTACAATGAAAATGTGCAAATTTTCTTGAAAATAGCTGAGTCTGACACTTGGACATGTATCCGTATCAGATGCCCGTACCCAAGTCCGACTAACATAAACCACAGCACTAAATAGGACACAAATCATGCCTGTGCGAATAAACCAATCTTTTTTAGACATAGAGAATACAACTAAGGGGATGGCATTACCTCCAGTATAAGATGGCAAAGTACTAATTTGTCTCATCATGTCCTTAAAAAGTGCTTCTGATGGCTCAATGACCAACACCCCAGAATTTAATCTCTCTGAATGCTTTAAGTTAGCACAAAACTTTCCACACTTGAAAAGATCATCAATGCTCTTGATCACAATGGTATCTGCATCAAGATACACAACTGCACAACATACACGTTATGTATGACCAATCAGAAAAGCCAAGGTTTTAGCAATTGAATATAGTAAAAGTTGAATTTTATAACTAATTTTTTTCAGTAATAGCATCAAAACCCAGAGATGAATTACCCTTTCTGTAGTTGGTCATATTGAATATTTTCAGCTTAGTGTAAACACCCCAAAACCTTGTTGGCCGAATTTTGTTGGGATTTTCCAATAGAGAAATCTTCTCTACTATCCAACCATCAGCCTGCACAACAGTTAACAAATAACAACCCCCAACATAAGTAACAGCTCCACCAAAGTGCCAGCTAGAAAAGCAAAACACAGCACTCTAAGACATACTGAAGTAATTTAATCTCAGTAATACACGAAAGCAAGAATAATCACATTAGTAGTACGAAAAATAGATCATTCTATGGGTCGACGATATGCAGGAGTTTCTCCACCAAGATTTGGCACCATTAGCTACTAGCTAGTAGCCATCCAGTCTCTGTTCAAATCAAACCACTATACAATAAGACCAAATATGACATTATTACCCTCCATGAGCCAAAACCGCAGCATCTGTTGGAGCCTAGATTTAAAAAGCATTGATTGCCTTCTAGCTGTCCATGACAAAAGTAGAGCACATACAGTCTATGATCCAATTGTCATTTAAAAATGCCATATGAACACCCCCTACCAATAAAACCATTGTAGGCAAGACCCCAGGGTATCAATTTGTGTATGGCATTCTAACTCTTTGTACATGCAAATTGCATAAATGATCATTGCCAAAATGCTATCTTCATCACCAATCAAAGCATTGGCGTAAACTCCTCATCACACCATATGATATCCATCAACACAGACACTATTTCAGCTCGAGATAATGCAAACTTCAGCTCATGAATGATGCAAACTACCCCACCAATTTTATGACCAATGCCATCACTCATCCAGCTCAATTTTCTCACTTTCCTGACAAGTTTCTAGCTACTTTCCTGACAAGTTTCTAGCTATACCCAATACCCTAAGCAGCCAAAAATTCAAGAACAAAGATATAAGATTAAAAATTGGTGAGATTTGAATTACCTCAAGAAGGTCCTTTGCATAATCAGACACACCATCAGAGACCAGAACCACCATATCTTTCTTGGAGCCTGTGTCTCGAATCGACTTGCCCAACACTCTAACGCCCAAAACAAACTCATCCCCATATAACAAAGTCACATAAGCTTCGCTGCTTGATTGGGACCTCCTAGCATCTGCCCTCCAAATTGGTGATTGCAACAACAAAACAAACAAAATTAGCGGCAACCCTAAATTTAAAATCCTGAATTTCACCATAATCGGCGAGAAGTTTGGTGAAATCAGGATGGGTTTCTGTTCTTTTCTTACGGGTCGAGAATTTTATGCGAATCTTTTGTAGTTCTCTTTCTGGGGTTTGAATGGGAGGTATGTGTGAGGAGAAAAAAGAGATAAATGGGTGAGGTTCGTCGAAAATCCTGACGGCGAGACCATGAAGACTTTGACTGCTTGAGATATTTTGGTTGCCAAAAAAGAAGCGTTAGATTTAATTTCAAATCGATCCCCACTGTCGTCTCATCTGCTTGGCACTCAGCAGCGTTCAAAGTGGACTTTACAAATGGCAGTTTGAATCCGTTGGGAGGACCCAGAGTGGATCCAAGTTATAGCCTTCTAGGGTCCCTCGTGTATTTCGTTAATGGTTAATCTTTTCCTTTTCTTTTTCTTTCAATGCAGAAAGAGATCACAGTAATTTTTCTTTATCAAAAGAGTCCCACTTCATGCATCCGCTTATAACGTAATGATGTATTTTTTATGTGATGTAGACTATGAAAAAATGCATCAGAGGTGTTGTGCAATAAGAGGATCTCACTAAGAATGAATGAGAGAGTTTGTCGAATGGGTATTTAGACCAGTATTATCGTATGGTGTGGAGTGTTAGCATATCAAGAAGTCTCAGGTTCAGATGATGGGGGTAGTGGAGATGTGAATGATTCGTTGAATGTGTGGTCACATGAAAGTGGATAAGATTAGAAATGTTGTGATTAGAGATAGAAACAAAGTAAGAGTGACACTCATAAAGGATAAGATGAAAGAGGTTAGATTTATGTGGTTTGGTCATATAAAGGGAACGAGCGTGGATGCACATATGAGGAGATTTGAGAAGATCGATATTATGGGGCTTAGAAGGGGTCGAGGTAGATTGAGGAAGAGCTATAGTGAGTTAATTATAAACAATTTGAAGACTTTATGATTAACGGATGACATGGCCTAGGACAGCAAGCTATCAAAGTCTATGATTAGTGTAGCAAACTTAAAGCAACTTGTTACTAACCATTTCCATAGTGTGAATGTAAGCCAATGCTCTGTCCCAATTAGGGAGCCTGGAGGTGTATGTATAATAATTCAGAGAACACAAAATTACATTATTGTCCTTTGTACACTATTACACCCCCTCAATCTGTTGGGAAGGGACGTGCTGACATATTGTATCTGCAAAAATCAAACAACTTAAAAGACAACCCTTTGATAAAAATATCAGCTAACTGAAGCTTAGTAGGAATATATCGAACAACAAGATCCCCATGAGCAGCACGCTCATGTACGAAATGGTAGTCAACCGCGATGTGTTTGCTACGTTCATGCTGAATTGGATTAACAGTCATGTAAGAGGCACTAACGTTATCACAGTAAACCTTGGTAGGGTATGATAAACCTTGGTAGGGTATGATAAACGAAGGCCAAGATCAGCAAGGAGCTTGCGAATCCAAATGGTTTCAGCGACTGTATAAGCCACGACTCGATATTCAATTTCAGTAGAAGATTTGGAAACAATGGGTTGTTTCTTGGAGCACTAGGAGATGAGATTTGGGCCAAAAAACACTGCATAGCCGGTGGTAGATCGACAAGAATTTTTGCAACCCGCCCAATCAGCATCCGAATAGGCAACAATGACCGAATGAGTGGAAGCTGAACGTAACTGCAAGCCAAAACTCAGGGTACCCTGCAAATACCTGAAAATACTCTTGACAGCATATAAATGAGTAGTACGGGGAGCATGCATATACTAGGAAACTACATGAACTGCGAAGGCAATATCAGGTCTAGTCATAGTCAAGTATTGCAATACACCAACCATACTTTTGTACTCGGTGGGATCAGCAAGTAACTCTCCATCTGTAAGGGTCAATGAAGTTCTAGAAAGGGATGGGGTACAAATAGGTTTGACACTATGCATATGAAATTTGCGAATGAGATCATGGATATATTTTTGCTAAGACAAAAATATACCCTGAGAGTTTTGTACCACCTGAACACCAAAAAAATAATGTAGGTCACCCAAGTCCTTCATAGCAAACTAATGGGAAAGAACAAAGATGAAGTTATGAAGGATAGAAGAAGAACTACTAGTGAGAATAATGTCATCGACATAAAGAAAGAGGATCATAGTAGTAGAACCTTGGTGACAAACAAACATAGAGGTGTCTGAGGAGGAACAAACAAAACCATGAGACATAAGAAAGCTGCTAAACTTATGGAACCAGGCACGAGGTGCTTGTTTGAGCCCATAAATAGTTTTCTTAAGCTTACAAACATGACAGGGAAAGTAGGGATCAACAAACCCAGGTGGTTGGCGCATGTAAACATCTTCAGTAAAAATACCAAGAAGGAACGCATTCTTAACATCTAGTTGTCGTATAGGCCAGCCCAAAGTAAGAGCAAGGGAGAGAACCAAGCGAATAGTGGGGGGCTTGACAACAAGACTAAAGGTCTCATGATAATCATTTAATTTTGGTATCAAATAGATTTTCTACCAACTTTTGAAATGCACAAAAAGTAGGTAAAAAATTTGACTTGCGCTTCAGTGGATAAATCCAAGTATATTGGGAGAAATCATCCACAAAGCAAACATAATACCGAAAAGCATGGTTCGACAAAACTAGAGATTGCCATAAATCAGAATGAATTAATTCCAAATGTTTGCAAGAACGGTGTTCTACTAACTGAAAAGGTAAACGATGAGATTTAGCAAGTCGACAAGAATTGCATGAGTCATGAAATTTATTAGAGAAAGAAACCAAGTTCTTAGTTCTAAGAAAATGTAAAATCCTAACTCCACAACGTCCGAGCCAACAATGCCAGGTTGCCGCAGGATCAACAAGAGTAGCAAAGGTCGAGGGGGAAGAAACAAGTAAGGTGAGAGGGTAGACGTTTATAGTGGCAGAGGCATGCAGCAAAATCCTACCCGAGAGTTTGTCCTTGACACAAACAGATGAGTCGTCAAATACAACAATGCAATTGTTATCTTGACAAAGTTGTTTGACAGACAATAAATTATGTTTCAATGTATGAACATGCAAAATATCTTTCAGGATAAGAGGCTTCTGGACTGTAGGAATATTAAGAGAGCTAACATGCTTAATGGGAAGAAAAGTACCATTCCCAACCCGGACTCGATCACTGCCAGTGTAGATAGATTTAGAGAGTAAATTACTGTCCGTAGGAGTCATGTGTGAAGCGGCAGCCGAATCAGGATACCACACTGATTCGTTAGCATCGACGACATTGAAGGTGGCAAAAGCAGGAACAATGAGGGTTTGAGAAGGAGCATAGCGTTGCGGGCAACCCATTGCTGTATGTCCAGGGGCAAAGCAAATTTGACAAACAGCATTAGGGTATGAACCTAGGACCCCTTCAGATGAAGTAGATGTAAAATCAGTACAAGAAGGAGGTGAACAGTGAATACTGGACCATGAAAAACAGTATTACTATAGGCACTTCCTGTAGTGACACCCTCGTTAACAGTTTGGTGCTGATTCTGGTGGGAATTACGATTGCCACCCCGTTGGTGCTCATTACCCTTCCGATTGTTGCACCCTTTTTGTTTATTACCACCACTCATTTCCACGATTTGAGGTAGAAAATTGAATTGATTTCCCTGAGTCTGAAGAAGCAACGGTAGTGGCCAACGCAGGATGATGAACATGAAACGAGTAATTGGATTTCAGGAACTGAAGCCGCTGCTCGTAGTGAATGAGTTTGGATCGAAGATCATCAAAGATGAGAAAGGCGGTACCATAAGCAAGAGTGGTCACCAAAGTATGATAATCCTCATCTAAACCATTCAGAGTCAACTGAACAAGGTCAAGATCCAGAACAGGAGTTCGAATAGAAGCTAACGAGTCAGCAATGTGTTTAATACCACGTAAATAGTCCTCCATACTTTGTTTAGGATCTTTAGATAGATTAGACAGAGTACGACGAAGATCCATGGCCCGAGCAAGACTAGCAGTATTAAAACGATGTGATAGACAATCCCAAATTTACTTAGCATGAATCAAACCATGAACCTCAGTTAACAATTCAGGGGAAATCGTAGCAAACAACCAAGATTGTATAAGTTGATCCAAACGCAACCAGATAAAATATGATGGATTTGGATGTTGCACACCATTAAAATCAAGAATATACGAAGAAGGGGTATCAAGGGTACCATCAAAGAAACCATTGAGCTATTGAGTTATCAGGAATGCAATGAACTAGGTACGCCAAGATAAAAAAAATTCTCAATAGTAGTGAGAACGATCGTGACAAAATTCTTGATATTGATAGAAAAGAGGTTCGGGTGAAGAGGGGGCAAGTTGGAGCCAAAAGACAGCCATGGGGAGTCAAGCGTGGGAGGAGGAGGACCATATGGGTTAGGGTCGGTCTGGGGCAGCTGGGACAACCTGAACACACCGGTGGCAAATCGGGGCTGCACAATAGAGAAAGGAGATATAGTGGCGGTCGCCGTGGACCAGGAGAGGGAAGAAGTCGGCTGCGAGGAGAAAGTCGCGACACCAGAGAACGAGCTAAACTCAGGCGACAACATCCCGGAGAAGACAGGAAACCGCGAGACCGAACCAGAGGACGGTGGCGGCGTGGGTGGTGGGGGGAAGGAGGCGAAAGCATGCACCGAAATAGAAGCTGAGACATGAGAGATAACAACAGGAGACAGCATGCTATCGGAAACACCAGAGAGCAGTGGAGGACTGATCGGAGTGGAGTTCGGTGGACATGGAGAGGGGTCGATGGAGGCAGAAGGGGAGACGGTGGTGGGAGAAGTAGGGTTTCGGTGAGGTAGAAAGAGCCCGAGTTCGGTTTTCTTAGGAAGAAAGAAACCGAAAATTATTAGGCCAAGAATCGTTGCTCTGATACCATGTGCATGTAAGTCAAGGCTCTGTCCCAATTAGGGGGCCTGGCGGTGTATATATAATAATTCAGGAAATACAAAATTACATTATTGTCCTCTGTACACTATTACATAGTTCCCCAGGGCACTTGAAGTGTTAGTGGTTGGTTTTGGCTGCCACTTAGCGTGCGTCTCTAGGCCTTGTGTATGCTTGTTTTGATTAGTATGTGACTTATTATTATGTGACTTATTGTACCTGATCAAAAAAAGTATGTGACTTATTGTTATTAATGGTACATTGCGCTTTATTTTATTATCTATCTATATATTTATGTATGTATTTTATTTTATCGAAGGATTTTCAAATCTTAGTTGTTTTCCCAAACTTATTTTTTTGGGTCTATTAAAATCAGTCTATTTGTAAGTAGTGATATATACAAATGTAAGATTGCTTACATTTCGATCTCCCTAAACCGCGCAAATGGAACTCACACTAAGAGTTTGTTGTTGTTGTTGTAAGTTTGACGACTTTGAGTTACCAAAACTTGTGAAGATGAAGATAGCATTAACATCTTCCCTCCTAGATATGATTTTATGGTTGGCGAAGCCCAAGAGACAAATCAATATGTGGACGACAGATCGAGCAATAGGATGATAGCAAATGATTTTTGTGAGAAGACTCAAACGAATAGAATCAATAAGAAAGGGGCTTTTGGAACGTCTGAATCGAAGTCTGATTTGCTTCAGATGAATGGCGATCTAAGAAATCGAAAGGCATAGCAAAGAAGAAAAAAAGCAAGGAAAATGAACCACATATCCCTATTTCTAACGTCCAACTAGCAAAAGAAGTTTGGAGTATTGTCAAGAAAGTGCAATTTTTTATTTTTATTTTTTGAAAATGATGGTATAATAGTAAAAAAATGGCAAGATGCTTTAGAGAAAGTAACAAATTTTGAAAGTTGCTTTGCGGGATGGGAAGTTGCAAAAGCGTTAATATTGAAGGTCGCTTCTCTTCAACGTAGTTGGGTTGATCTTTGTCAGCCTTCTTTGCAAGTTTAGGTTCTTCTACTAACTTTAAGGAACACTGATTGTGTTGATCATGATGATTCATGGAGTTCATGACTATGTCCTTTGCTCAGTTAAAAAGACATTGATCTTTATGATTGATTTTCCACCTGTGCCTATAGGTTATCATTATATTAGCATCTTGATTTGTTTATTCCTATATGGCTTGATAATGGTGTAAGGGTTGTAATGATCGTGTAGAAGCTATAATAGTTGTGTTGATTTGTATAAACTTACTATGGTAGTTGTCACTTGGGTTGTGTCATGTCATACTTAGTCGTTACTGTTGTATATGGTATTTAGAAATCTAATGAAAAAAAGGAAATTTTTAATGATTTGAACTTTGGTAGGTTAGATCACTAATAGTCCGAACTTGTGAAGTCTTCAATACTTCGAGCTTTGGTCCTAGCTATTTTCAACAATCCATGCCCCAAAAAATTAGGCCTATAATGAGATGAAATTGGGGCAATCATCTCATATTCATTATTTTTGGAAAAAGTCATTTTAAAACCTCAATCTAAAACTTGAGGGAAAAAAAATGATAAAAAGGCATACTTAGAAGGGGGAAAAAATAAAATGGCAAATTCAGAAGTATGACACCTATACTCCAACCAAAAAGGGTTTTAAACGTTCACGGTGGGACTCGAACCCACAATCTCCCGCTCCGGAGGCGAGCGCCTTATCCATTAGGCCACGCGAACACTTCGATGCCTTTAAGCCCTCCATAGGGGTTTTTATCGTGTGTCAAGAGGGCAAAACAATGCGTCCATGCCTGCGTCTGTGTTTGTGACAGCCAGTGTGTGTTCCATACTTCCATCCCATTACCCGCAACATCTGCCCGACTGCTACGCTCTTGCCTTTGTGGTCTCTTCCGCCTCTCTCTCTCTCTCTCTCTGTCTAACTTGCGTAAAAACCTGACCCGTTGCTCCCTCTAACAGTAGAGCACTGGTTCTTGCGAGTGCCAATCATGGGCATTCAAACAATGGTGAGCATGGCCGACACCTCCTCTTTCTGCCCTAGCCTCTACTCTCCCCACCACCGCAGCTCTCTTACCCTTAAATTCTCTCTCTCATCCGTTACCCCTCCTTCTTCCTCCCTAAGCCTCAGGTAATTCCCCCCATCCCCCTCATATTTCCCTCTTTTGTCCCACTTGTTATTTGTGGTCAGCTTTATTGAAATTGCTTCTGTTTGTTATTTTCCCAATTCGGGTGATGATGGGTTTTATTGCTTACTTGTTGCTAAATAATTTTCAATTGTAAGCTATAAAATAAAAAGGCCTTGGGTTTGGAGGTACAAGGCCTTCGACCTTTCTGGGTCTTATCTCGTTTGGCATATTGTGTGAATTACAAGTGATGGTGATGGGAAGAAATGAAATTGAATTGGGGAGCCTTATCTTCAAACCCAATGCCAAAATTTGTACTATAATCAATATTCTTCTGGGATAGATAGAATCTATCCTCATCAATGTTTGTTAGGTATTATTATTGCATAGGACCTTATATCTGGTTCTGACCTATTCTCCATGAGATATATGTACGGACGAGTGTCTTGCAAATTGAGCTTGGTTTGAGAGGGGGGCTCCTTGACACTTTTTGTTATGAGAATTCGTGTCTTATCAACAAAGGGGTGGAAGGAAATGAGTAGAAATATACTGAGGGAAGAAAAACCAACTAGTTATCCTTTAGGTTATGCATTGTGTATCATGTTTGAGAAAGCATTTTCATGGTTCATCTGAACCAAGAATTCTGATGTTCCATGTGATATGCGAAGACATAAAGATGCTCGCACCTCTTTGCCAATCCCATTGATTGATTACCCCAAGCAAATGGTCCATGAAGTGTGGATTGCATTTCCATTTTCGACAATGAAGGCTATTATTACAAGCAACGACGACAATAACAACTAATCTGAATCCACCGACGTAGGGTTTGAGATCTGGATGTGTTGGGCCTTAGCTTCAACAAGTTGAGAGGTTGTTTCCGAGAAGTTTATCAAAAGTGTAACACCTTCTGAAGAATAGGGTATGCAGCTCATAGCAAAAAACCTATTTCATCAACCCTTATGGCCCTTAATCTAATTCCACAATCCCCTTTGGCCTTGCTATAAAAAGGAAGGAAAAAGAAATGCATGAACTGGCTGTGATTGCAATCTCGTCGATTTTCGCTTTCCTTCATGACACTATCTAGTATGTATGACGCAAAATCATCAAATTTTTGCCAGGTGTCTTAAAATTGCCCCTCAAAGTAGAAGGATAATTTGTGCTGCTGCTTCTGCAGCTGGGAGTTCTGATGCCGACTTGAATCCATACGAGGTAATTTTAATAAGTGTCCTATACAGGGGAATTCTTTCTTATTAAAGAAAGTGGTTACGCGTTCCACTGGATTCTTGAAGTATTATGCCGTTAATTTGAAATTTCAATTTTTGCTGTCTACAAGGTCAAATGTGACGTACTCTAGTAAAAAGTAAAACCCTTTAACAAATTCTTGTATTTGCATAAATGTGAGGAACTATAATGGAACATTTATTTATTTGATAACCTTATATTAGCTTTCACATTTTGCTATTTGGTGGGCATGGATTCTGCTTTGCATTAATGGGTTGGACTTCAAATCTGTAGGTCCTAGGAGTGAACCCCATCAAGGGATTTGACACCATTAAAGCAGCATACACTAAAAAACGCAAAGATGCAGAGAAAAGAGGTGATGAAGCTGCTGTTGCCCTGGTAGGCAAGCATACATTTCCCCCAAGCTTTATTCCTGAAGTTTTGAACTAAGAGTCGCCTTTGTTCACATGCCTCATTGAGGTGTGACGTTCAGTTGGACAGGGCATATGACAAGATCATGATGGCTCAATTGACGAAGAGGAAAAAAGGGGAAACATTTGGCTCATTTAAGGTATATATCTTTCAGAATCTTCCACATGATGTCATTTCATGTAATTCTTATGGTTGTGTTGCCCCCATAGACGTTATGGCCATAGAAATTGAGCTGAAGTCTGGGATGTATTTGTACTGTTTAGTACATCCTGCCATGCTAAATACTTCCAGACAGTCTGTCGCCTTTGTGTGGAGCAGCTAATTGCTTGCTTTCTGTATGTGAATCTTTTAAAATGATGGGTCGTCATTGAAGCACATTTTGCTATGTTAGATTAGACTGAAATGAGGGCAGGCAGCAGATTTAATGCTGCCATTTGTTCCTTGATGAAATTTGGAGTTCTGATTTGAAATCTTAGTTTAAAAGGCGCGATGTGCACTGAGGCACATTGGGTCCTAAAGCCGAGGGGCAAGGTGCGAGGCAAAGGCACGCGTATCACGGATGTGAGGCACACTTCTATGCAGAAATGTTTGGAAGTCATTCACATTTCACAAAGCATGTTCTATATAAACGAGTTAGATAAATGCATTAAAAAAGGGATTAGGCATCAATATAACTACTAACACCCCACAAATAACCTTAAAATATATTATGTTATCATTTTAGTTCCCCAAAGCACACACTTACTGTACAACCATAGCTCACCTTTTAGCTTCCAAAGAAAGAAAAAAAGGAAAAAGGTAAAGACAAGGCTGAGACAAAGTCCTTGAGACGCACCTCATCGCCTCCGATGCGCTAACCTGGTAGCCTCACATCGAGGCGCGCCTAGGCGTGCACTAGGTGGGCTTTTTTAAGCTAAGTTTGCAATTGCTGTTCTCTATATTCATTCTGAAGCCCTTGGTTGAATTTGAGAACTGTCTGAAAGCTAAAAAGGCCTTGCTTTCTATTTGTATTACACTTTCTCTCCTGGTGGGCTCTCTTTGACCTTGGTAGTTTAGGTTTTATATCTGGTGCTGTATTAACTTCTGTAGTGTGTTTTGTAAAACACAGGTTTCAAAGGACATTAAATATGCTGATAAGCTGCCTGTGGTACCATGGGGACCGAGGTTTGTTTCTATAAATTTTGTGCTACGTTTACCATGCCTAGTGTATGTGACGAGTTCCATTCTTCTTTCTCTGTTTGTGTTCTTGATCATGTAAGGTACAGCCCTGTTATGAAACGTTTGTATGGCTCACCTTAAGGGAGATGGTATGTATACATTTAAAAATAATTGAATTCCAAGTTTCTGAGATATGATACTAGAGCCTAAAAAATCTTTTAAAAGGGGTTCTCCGTAGCTTATTGGTTTAGAGAAAACTTTGTGGGAGAAAATTTCTATCTTGATGCAGATTCTTTTGAATTGACTTAATATATATCCTTTTGTGTTCCTGCCTTATCATCAGCATTTTCATGTTTTTTACCAGCCCCTAAAGTTATTAAAACGCTGATGTGTGTGCAGGTACTGCAAATCTGACGTGAAAGATATGCGCATTAACATGGCTATATCTGCTGTATTTGTAAGTTCTGGTGGAATAAAAGTTCTGTCCTTTAGACAATTATGGAATACTTTGAGTCATTAGTTTGATATACTATTCATCAAGAAGTCTTTTGTCCTAGAATTTAGAATGTTAATAATGTCACAGAGATAGGCGAAGTCGATAGTATATGAACAACTATACCTATCAGAATTTAATGTATGATGCCTTTATGCAGATAGCTTGGATTTTCATCCAACGCGACGCTGATTGGAGACCAATACAGTTTTTAGCTTTTGCTTTTGTTTATCGAATTTTTGAGAAGTTAAAAGCCGTTGAACCATCTGCATCTCCAAGCTTTACTGTGAGTGAAAATGAAGAATTCACTGGTTTTTTCTCTGTATTTTGCTGTACTATTCTATCTGATATGAACCTCTGCTGATTGTTTGAGCTGGTTGCAGGAAGAGGGTGAGGATGAAAGCCGTGCTTTACGTATGGGCAAACGATTACTTCGATCTCTTTTCCTAGTGTTTGGCTGTATCGCTGCTGCTTCCTTGGTATGTAGTATTACTTGTGGGATCTTTGATATGTATGCAAGTCTTCAGTTCTTTGTTAAAATTAACCACCCCAAACTTCCTATCTGCATGCTAATTAATATCTGTCCCCCCCCCCCCCCCCCGGAAAAAAAAAATAAAATCCTAGCTTTAGTTTTCTGTGCAAGTTTAGTCATCATTGTTAGGCTTCACAACAAGCGAAAAGTGATTATTGTTTTCATAGGTAATCCGTTTTTAGCAACTTTCATTTTGGTGGACCTGTCTAATTGCGATTGGTAGGTTTTTCTATTACTCGTGAAATACAGGTTTACAACTGAAGATATACGTCTAGCTTTATTTTACACGTCTGACGATTAGGTGAGGTTGGTGTATGCATTAGTTTACGTGGTGTACTCATAGTCTTAGTTCTTTTAGATATAGAGCATTAGAAGCTTTTTTGCGCATTAGTCTCAATTGGCAGCTATGAAAACTAGGTTCTTTTTAGGGTATCCTATTTTCTGTGAAGCATGGCCTAAAGTTGAGATGTAAAATCTTTCAAAATTATTGGTTTTTGGTAGAATTAATGATCCCATATTTACATACAGCTCACTGGAGTACGTTCTTATTGCAAAACATGAATGCTTCACAACCTGAAATTCATCTTTGAAGAGAAGAGAGAATTCTGTGCTCGATTTGTGCTTTGTTATCTCACTGTTTGTTTCCCTTCTGTCGCTAATGACATGATCTGATGTTTCCTTGCAGGCATTCACTGGTCTCTTGAATCTGATTGAGTTTGCTGGTAGTTATATACCTGCTGCACTTTTCAACAACCAGGTAATGCCCCTGTGTGTGTGTGTGTGTGTGTGTGCGCGCGCGCGCGTGTGTGTGACACGTGCATTCCCACTGATTGCATAATATGTATATGTGCTTTTCCAGTGCTTTTAACTCGCTTCCTAATCCAGATTTTGATTCAGATATAGAAATGTGGTATATGACAGCAGTTAACCCTGGTGGTATACGTTTGTGGATGATGTATCAGGAACTGATTGTCACTTCCGCCTCAGCAATTGCCCTCTACTTCTTGGCATCCTATTACAGATAAATGGTTCTTCAGATTCAAGTTTCACAGCCTCTCAAACTTGGGCATCAAATTTTGTATCTATCCTATAGAGTTTTTTGGATTGTGAATTTTTGTTGAATAAAAACTGAATTAATGGTATGTATTTTCTGCTGTACTGATTTTTGGATGCGTATGGTACTATCATGCAGAGCATAGTGTTTGGTAGCTTGTCTTGTTGCACTCCATTTATGTGGTTGAGGGTTCTGACATCAAACTAACGGGGTATGTAGCTGTCTAAGTTTCCATGGAAGATGTAGTTTTTCGTGTCCGGTTCTTCAGTTTATTCGGGGTGATCTCTCTCTCTCTCTGTTGCAGTTGGAATACTCCATAGCTGTTAGCCTGTTTTAATGGCTGTAAGCTATGTCGGTAGCATTCAGCTGTTCAACGTTAACTCGTTAACTGTTGAACTGTTCGTATAATCTATTTTAGTTTTCATTTTGTTACCAGATCAATTTTGTTTTAGGTAGTGTTAGATTGAAAGAAGATGATTTTTTCAGAAAATTATATTTCAGGGAAAATATTTTTTTCTAGGAAAAAGGATTTTCATATCAAATTTTCCATTGTTTAGTGTAAAGTAAAATAATTATTGCGTGACATGTATAATTTTTGTGACTTTCTGTTTTTGAGACTTGAGAGGAGAGAAAAAAGTTACTCACTGGATCGCTACAGGGAAGAGAGAGTCAATAATTGAAATTCGGTACAAGACAAAAAGCATGAATAATTAAGGCATTAGATGAAGACACAAAGAAATTCCTTAAAGTATCAACTAAATTATCAAATTGTAGAAAAATATTAACCAAATGAACCTTGCGGCTCAAAATTCCGATTATATATTTTTTAATTTTTTTATAGGATAGTCAAGTTTTGACGCAAACTGTTAAAAGTTAAATTAAGAATTGTTAGAATAGTGTGAATTTAGTGCAAATGAGTAGTTAGGGTTAAAGCGAAGGAATTGATAAGAAAGTTTGTGAATTCAAATGGGTGATTAGTGGAGGGTAGGTGGCTAAGCTGGCGAAGGTAATCAAATAGAAAAGTTTGATCGGAACAACGAAAAAGACCTAAAATCACCAATGAGGGTTTGCGGCCACGAAGTAGGCAACAAAATCTTGATCTCATCATGTCCCATAGCTGCCTCCCGTGGTTCTTCCTCTTTTTTTTTTGGGGGGGGGGGGGGGGGGTTAAGAAGAAGGTTCATACAAGATAATAACGAGTAAGATGGGAAGGATAATACATAAATAAAGTAGCGTATTCACATCTGTTGGATTCATGCAACTCAAATAATTCTATGCTCCTCTGAAGCAACAAAAGTTTATCTAGTCCTCATGAAATCCATATAATTTAATTTAGGAAAAATTAGCCTAATTAAAAAAATAAAAAACCGAGAAATGGAGGAGAGAGGGAAGGAATACTAACTTGCTCCTTCTCTTCAAACATAAAATATTTTTTTATTAAAAAGCTACTACCAACCCCAATTGTTAAAAATAAATCAATTAACCAAAAAAAAAAAAACTCTTCTTATTGGTCCTATCTCTTAGTTCAATAAAAATTCACACCCTTAAAGTATATATTTTTTAGCATGTAATTAATATTATTTTTAAAGGATTTAATTATATCTTGTTTATTTTGTATCAAAGTCATAATAAGGTTTGCAACGTAAAGTCAAAATTCACACCCCCCCCCCAAAAAGGTGTAACTAATATATTAAAATTACTACATTATTCCACTTTCATTGTCACTCACAATAGCAACTCATATTATGAGATTGATCTTTGACGTATGAAGTCACTAAAATGTCCTTTATTTAACTATTCAATAGGAGAACAAGCTTTATTTAACTCTTCTTATTGTGTCTCAATGTTTGACAAACTGGATTGTTTTGATTTCTTTGACAATTGTATTTGTTAGAAATGCAACATTATTTTGCTATCACCGACAACTCGGAAACGATCCTTATTGGGTTTCACAACAAATTTTTGTATCGTATAGATATCACCTTCTTTCAAAAGATCCTGATAACGGAAAATAAAATTTGCCTTGATGCCTGTATAAATGTATCCTTCCTGCAATTTAAGTCAAATATTTGTATACATTAGATCCCTATGATTGTTTCCCCTTGAAAAAAAAAATAAAAGTCAAAAACTTTTTAGGTTTATAACTTACCTTTTCATCTATGAGAATTATATCTTGACTTAGGAATGTATCGTTCTTCAAATCATAAGAATTCCATACTCGTACGTAATTGACACTCTTGCTTTGATTTCCAATCATCTCTTTCATTAGATAATTGGTGTAGAAATGGGTAGCTCCCACGTGATGCATAGGGAAAAAAAAAATTAATAAATCAGAAGCCAAGTGAAATATATATATGATATTCTATTTAACATCATAACCAACGTCATATAAACTATTGGCAATACTATTATTAGTCCATTGTTAAAGTACTGCCATAATATTTGTGATCAAAAGGAAAATAGTTTACCAATCAGAAACCATTGTCAAAATGAAGAATTCCTTTCAGTTGAGTAGTCTTAATGAATATGTGAAATCAATCGCATAGCAAACTCAATAGTTTACCACTGTATACATAATATTATTTTGATTAATTAATGGACATAATACATATAAATTAAAACAATATATTACATAGATATAATTCTTAAACTCTTCCTAATTAATTTTCAATCCCATGTGAATGACTGTAGTAAACCAAAATGGTTAGGCTTTCTTTCCCAATAACTGTGAAAGACAAAAGAGAGTTGTTTTTCATCCAAACAAATTAAAATAAAGAGAGTTATCTATACTTCTATACTATATATAAAAGCAATGTATTTCTAACGTGGCTTTTTCCTGCACTGTCAAAAATTAGAACTTCTGGGCCATCGGATTAATCCTCACTTCAATCCCATCCGTCCATATTCAGTAATTATTTCAGAACCAAATAAAACTTAACAAGAAAAATATAATCGTTTATTACAGACACATAAAAAGGAAATACAAATAACATTATTTTATTACAGTACATAAAAAGGAAATAAGAATAACATTCACAATCAATCTCCTTCCAACAGGAATTCATTACCCTGCAATCAAACTTATTTTAACGTGAAAAAAATTCACAAAACCCTTCTGGTCCGAAGCCGTTCGATCTGATTTGTAAGGCTTCCAAATCCCCAGTCAGTCTCTTATTTTTTTTTTGTAATTGATTTTTTGGTATTAATGTCCAAAAACATGTTAGTAGCTAATTTTTCTTGCCTAGAAGGCTTCCAATCCTCACGTTTAATGCCTAGAAACA
This sequence comes from Selenicereus undatus, assembly GCA_017589665.1. NCBI lineage: Eukaryota > Viridiplantae > Streptophyta > Magnoliopsida > Caryophyllales > Cactaceae > Selenicereus > Selenicereus undatus. Next base: position 19,543,312 of record JACYFF010031959.1, read on the forward strand.
TGTTATTTTGTTTTTGTAGTTGATTTTTTAGTATTAATGTCCAGAAACATGTTAATAGCTAATTTTTCTTGCCTAGAAGGCTTCCAATCCTCACGTTTAATGCCAATAAACATGTTTGTGTGTGTATG
>JACYFF010031959.1:19543449-19554727 GCA_017589665.1 Selenicereus undatus
CCCAAATCTAGATTCTATATGTAGTCTCTGGACCCGTGCTTTCCTATAAATTGTTCATGCCCAACACGTTTAATGGCCACAGATTGAACTTTCCTATAAATGAAATGGAAATAAAGGAAACTAGGAAACGGAAACGAAGAAAACTAGGACCATACCCATCAGAAGACACCGGGGAGGGGTGGTGCCTGACTGCCACGCGCCGCCGACGAAGGTCGTTTCACTATCTTCTTCCTTCCAAAACCCCGCATCATCACCGATCTACGCAACCCTATTAAGAAAACCGGAGAAACGCACCGGGGAGGTGGCGCGTGACCGCCACGTGCCGCTGACAAGGTCGTTTCATGATCTTCTTCCTCCAAAAACCCCACATCATCGCCGATCTACGCAGCCATAGAAAGAAAACTGGAGAAACGCTGTCATTGCAAGCGCGCGCGCCCACGCGCCACCACCACAGCGGTGCGTTGTGCGCGTGGTTCCTTTCTCATGCTCGGTTTTGTCAGATCTACACAACGGCGATGGTGGTTCTCATCCGAATTTCGCAGATCAAGGCTCGTGGGTTTTTGGGGAGGGGGGTGTTGGCGGTGTTTTGGCATCACTTGGGTGGTTTTCAAGTCAACAAACTAACGGTGTTTCTGGGCATGGCGTACATGGCCATGCCAAAGTAATAGAGAGCTTTCGAGAGGCAGGCAAAGAAGAGAGAGAGGGACAATTAGGAGAGAGAGAGTGAAGACAATTAGGAGAGGAGAGAGAGAATGAGGCACGACAAAGAATAAGACTAATGAGGTAGGCAAAGAATGAGGGAGGCGAAGAATAAGAGTAATGAGGCAGGCAAATTGCAGATCCAGATATATACAGGCAGGCAAAATTGCAGATCCAGATATATACACCATACCCTCAACACTTCAAAGCCAAATGAAAAGAAAAAACAAAGAAATTATAAACACCATAAGGAAAAAAAAAACAAAACATACAGATTTCAACCATTATTAAAGGACAATGAGGCAGACAAAGATTTCAACACTTGGGTGGTTTTCACATATCAATATGTATGGGCGAACTTTGATAATTGAAAATGAAAAGCAATTGACCAATGTTATGAAAGCTCCAAAATGACTATTCTTTAGGCTTTTGTTGAATATTAGTGATGATTGCAAACACATGAAAAATTGAAAATGAAAACTTTTGATAATTGACCAATAACAATGATAGAAGTGCTAGGGAGTATTTCAATTTACTATTCTTTAGGCTTTTTTTTTAATATTGCTAAGAAAGTTTACAAAATTATAATATTCAATTTAAAATTAGATTAGTTGTTTTTTGATTAAAAAATCTCCCAATTTTTAGAGTTAAGCCTATTTTTTGAGAAAAATTTACAACAGTTGTACGATGAAGTTTACATGGATATTGCATGATACAGTTTTCTTTTATATCCAATTAAGTCTTCTATATCCATTTTTCTCCCCCCCACCCCCACTAATATATTGATCATGAGATAATATTAATAACTAATTTTGTATGCGTTTTTGAATAACATTAATTCCCAGGTGATTATCGAATCTCTTTGGCCATTGACCTTTGGAATTTTCAGGTATTTTCAACATATATACATATAGATTACCATGTATCAAATTTTCTCTATTCAATTGTATGTTCTACTCTTTTTGTATCTATTTATAAATGTTGTGATTTTATTACATTATGTCTTTCATGTTTAATATTTAAATTTTGAATTTTGATTTGCTAAATGTAATTTATTTCCTATATCAAACGCTTTCCCCCTCAAAGTGAAAAAGGAAATCAAATAAAAAAATGCAACAAAAATATACAAAGGTTAAATCAACTAAAAATAGAAATAAAATCACATCGATTTATTTCATTTATGACCTCACTAAACATAGAAAAAAAATTACCAAGATCAAATTATATAAGAAATAAAAAAAAATACGAAAAGCAATATGAAATTAAGATCAAATTATATAAAAAAATGATAAATACAAAAATTAAAAAATTAAATTAAAAAATTAAAAAATAAAAAAAATTAAAAAATTTAAAAAAAATTAAAAAATAAAAAATAAAAAATTAAAAAATTAAAAAGTAAAAAAATAAAAAATAAAAAATAAAAAAATACTAAATACAAAATAAAAATATAAAAATATAAAAAAACTAAAAAATAAGAAATAAAAAATAAAAAATAAAAAATATAAAAAATAATTTTAAATAGAAATATAAATAAATAAGTGAATAAATAAAATAAAAAAATAAAATATGAAATAATCGTACTTTGAAATTGTTTTATTTTAATAAAAAATAGGAAATAAGAAATAAAAAATAAAAAATAAAAAAATTAAATTACCAAAATATTAAAAGGAACACATAACTAAAGCTGCGCAAGAAAAACTGTACACTAATTAATAGATATATCAAATGCAAATAATATTGATCTCCCATTAAACAAAGGAATCTTTATTGAGGCTAAAAAAAAAAAATAAAACATAAAAAATAAAAAATAAAAAAAATAAAAAATAGAAAATAAAAAATAATAAATACAAAAATTATATTATTAAAATATTAAAAATAAACACAAACATTAAAGAAAATGAAAAAATATAAAATAAAAATTAAAAACCATAAAACCCATAGATATATCAAATGCAAATAAAAAGTTAAAAAAGTAAAAAAATTACAAATGAAAAATCAAAAATACTAAATACTAAATAAAAAAATAAAAAGCTAAAAAACTATAAAATAAGAAATAAAAAATAAAAAATAAAAATAAAAATAAAAATAAAAATAAATATAAATAAATAAGTAAATAAATAAAATAAAATAAATGAAATATGAAATTATCATACTTTGGAATTGTTTTATTTTAATAAAAAATAGAAAATAAAAAATAAGATATACAAATAAAAACTAAAATTATTAAAATATTAAAAAGAACACATAACTAAAGCTACGCAAGAAAAATTATACACTAATCAATAGATATATCAAATGCAAATAATATTGATCTTCTATTAAACAAAGGAATCTTTATTGAGCCTAAAAATTAAAAATAAAACATAAAAAATTAAAAACAAAAAATTAAAAAATACTAAATAAAAATTAGAAAATAAAAAATAAGAAATAAGAAATAAAAATAAAAAATAAAATCTAAAAAAATTAAATTATTAAAATATTAAAAATAAACAATGAAAATAGAAACATTAAAAAAAATGAAAAAATATAAAATACAAATCAAAAACCATAAAACCCATAGATATATCAAATGCAAATAAAATGTTAAAAAATTAAAAAAATTAAAAATAAAAAATAAAAAACACTAAATACTAAATAAAAAAATAAAAATCTAAAAAACTGAAAAATAAGAAATAAGAAATAAAAAATAAAAAATAAAAAATAAAAAATAAATATAAACATAAATATAAATATAAATAAATAAGTAAATAAATAAAATTAAAAAAAGGAAATATGAGATTATCGTACTTTGGAATTGTTTTATTTTAATAAAAAATAAAAAATAAAAAATAAAAAATAAAAAATTAAATTATTAAAATATTAAGAAGAACACATAACTAAAGCTACGCAAGAAAAATTATATACTAATCAATAGATACATCAAATGCAAATAATATTGATCTTGCATTAACCAAAGGAATAGTTATTGAGGCTAAAAACTATAGTGTTACTAGGCGAACGTGAACAATTAATATATATGAACAATTAGAATTCAAACTGGGATACTAACAATTAGAATGTAGTTATGGACAGAGACCCACTAAGTAGTCAAAGAATTGAAAATGGTTTACAAAATAGGCTAGCTCGACTTAATGCAAGATGGAGGATATTTATACGGCGTAATCAAGATGAGACAGCTACACGACATATGCAAGAACGTGAACGATATGAAGCAGAAGCGAGAGCATTACAATTGGCCATATCCCGTGCTGCAGCAAACACTACTAATCTACAAAGTCAACATCAGCCACCGCCCACTACTCTGAACTCTAACCCACATAGAAAATTTACCGAGCGATGGTCATTCATCGGAAAGATGGTTTCATGTAGCCACTGCAAAGCTACTATGTGGTTAGGTGAAAAGATTAGAAGTTGCAGCATTTCTCAACCGCGATTCACCTTGTGTTGTCAAAATGGCCAAGTCATATTGTCAAGCCTGCCTCCAGCTCCTCCTCCCCTAGACACATTACTGAATGATCCAAATTTCTCCTGACATATTAGAGCTTACAACTCAATGCTATCATTTACTTCAATGGGTGGGACAATTGACTACGCTGTAATGGACGGTCATGATCCTTACTCCTTCCGTATCAGTGGCCAAAACTACCATCACATTGGTTCTTTACTGCTGACACAAGGAAGAAAGCCAAGATTTGCTCAATTGTACATCTACGATACACATGATGAAGTACGAAACCGATGCAGGGCTTTGAATAGCTAGCAAAGTGTTAACGACGTTGATATGACAATTTTGGAGGCATTACAACGAATGCTTGATTCAATAAATCCTTATGTGTGGGTCTTTCGAAATGCACGAGATGTCTGACATGCCAACAATATTGTTGACTTAAGAATACGCATCATTGAAGCACGGCCAGGGCGCCAATACACAAGACCCACAGCATATGAAGTGGCAGCTCTCATAGTGGGTGGTGAGCATACTGATGGGGAAACCCGAGACTTCATTGTCTGCAAGATAGATGGAAACTTGCAGCGTATATATGAAACTCACCCATCTTATATGCCTCTCCAATATCCCCTTTTATTTCCATGTGGAACCGATGGTTGGTCAGAACACATTCCATGCGTTGAAGGGTCAAGCAGTAATAGAAGATATGTCACAATGCGAGAGTTCTGTGCATTCTCGATACAATATCGAGTGAATGAGTGGAACATTTTACTTTGTTCTGGTCGTTTATTTTTACAATTCATTGTTGATTGTTATGCTGCAATAGAAGCATGGAGATTGAATTACATACAAAGTCACCAAGGTACACTCCGAGCAGATTTGTATAGTGGTCTACAAGATGTAACTGCTGGAGAGAATGATCCTACTGCAGTTGGAAAGAGATTAATATTACCCACAACTTTCACGGGGGGCCCACATTACATGAGGTAACACTTTCTTGATGCAATGGCCATTTGTTGTCAACTGGGCTATCCAGATTTTTTTGTGACATTCACTTGCAACCCGAACTGGCCTGAAATTATGGAGGCACTATCCCAACAACCTGGCCAAAGCGCCAGTGATAGACCTGACATTGTAGCTCGAGTATTTTGCTTAAAGCTGAAAGAGCCGACTCGAGATTTTAAGGAGAAAAAATTATTTGGCAAAGTCATTGCAGGTATGTTTCTCCTCCAACTTTGTGTTTCTTCATTGTACACATATATAGCACTATTTATTCTATCACTCAAGTTTGTCATTTCTCCTATTCACAGATATACATGTTATTGAATTCCAAAAGCGAGGCTTACCACATGCTCATATTTTGCTTACTTTAGCAAATAAGGATAAGCCAACCTGTGCAGAAGATATTGATAACATTATATGTGCTGAGCTGCCTGATAATGTTAGTGATCCTCTAGCATTTGAAACAGTTACAAAACACATGATTCATGGTCCATGTGCTAATGGTGTTTCCTATGCCCCATGTATGGATGGTAGTAAGTGCACAAAACATTATCCAAAGATCTTCTCTAATGAGACCATTATTGAAGAGAATGGGTTTGTCAAATATAGGCATAGAGACGATGGGAGAAGTGTAACAATTCGCGGTCCGAACATTGATAACAGGTGGGTTGTACCATACAATCGTGACCTTTGTGTCAAATATGACGCACATATAAATGTTGAGCGTTGCGCTTAAAAGAAGGTTATTAAGTATCTTTACAAGTATATGCATAAGGGACCTGATCGAGCAACTTTTGTTATTCAAGACAATGCTCACAGTACCGATGATAGAGCAGGGCCTTCATATAGACGACGGGTTGATGAAATACAACAGTATTTAGATTGTCGTTATGTCTCACCCGTAGATGCAATTTGGAGAATATTTGAGTTTGATATAACACATCGTTACCCATCTGTCGAATTGCTACAATACCACTTGCCAGGACAACAATTCATTGTCTTCAACGATCGAAATGACCTTCATGATGTGGTGAATCAAGCAACAGAGAAGGTCACAATGCTCATTGGGTGGTTCTGTGCAAATATAGAAGATATGAATGCAAGGAGATATACTTATGCAGAATTCCCAACTTATTATGTATGGAATAAGAGCCTTAAGAAATGGACTATAAGACAACAAAGGGTTTGCATAGGTCGAATACCATATGCTCACCCTAACATGGGGGAAAGATATTATCTGAGAATGTTGTTGCATATTGTTCGGAGTGCAACATGATATGAAGACTTAAGAACTGTTAATGGGACCCTACATTCAACCTTTAAAGAAGCTTGCTTAGCACGTGGGTTGTTAGATGACACTAATGAGTGGGATGAAGCATTGACAGAAGCATCAACATGGGCAACTGGGGCTGAATTAAGGAGTGTGTTTTGTTCAATGCTTATGTTCTCAGAAGTGGGACAACCTGATCAATTATGGGAGGCACATTGGGAAGATCTCACTGATGACCTTCTCAGACGGTTACAACGAGAGCAAAGAAATCCCCAATTGGAGAGAAGCAATGACAGAGGAGGAACCTTGGATTGTATGAGCTTGAGTTAATTTTGAATAAAAATGGAAGGTCATTAAGGGATTATCCTCCTATGCCCTTACCTTCACCTGAGATGTTGCGGCGAACAGGTAATAGACTTATCGGGGAGCAACTTGACTATGATGTATCAATAGAGAAAGACAACCTTGACACGTACCTTCGGACACTAAATCAGGATCAAATGCGAGTTTTTCAATCGATAACTATGTCAAATGAACGTGAAGAGGGAGACTGCTTTTTTATTTATGGTAGTGGTGGCACAGGGAAGACATATATTTGGAAAGCTCTTATTACTTATATAAGGTCAAAGGGCTTAATAGTGCTTTCAGTTGCGTCCTCTGGTATAGCGGCTTTGTTGCTGCCTATGGGAAAAACAACTCATTCGATGTTCAAGATACCAATTAATGTACATGAGACATCTGTTTGCTCAATTTCAAAAACAATCTGAATTAGCAGAACTAATAAGGGAAACATCATTGATAATATGGGACGAGGCTCCTATGACTCATCGTTACATATTTGAAGATGTTGAGCGCACCTTCAGGGACGTTTGTTCTACCAATGAACCTTTTAGGGGAAAATTGCTCATTTTTGGAGGTGATTTTAGGCAAGTGCTTCCAGTTGTAACTAAGGGTAATCGAGCAGATGTAGTTGCATCGTCAATCTCAAAAGCAATATTTTGGCCTTATTGTACTATGAGACATCTCAGGCTGAACATGAGGCTAATGAATGCAAACTTAAGTCATGATGCACAAACACGATTGGGCAGTTTTGCCTAATGAACCCTAAACGTTGGAAATGGTTCCATACGAGGGTATCCATTTTTAGGAAGTAGCGAGCTAGATTGGATATAGATTCCTGAAGAATTCATCATCAGTAATGACAACAACGGTCTCACAAATTTGATAGAGTTTGTCTACCCAAATTTACTTCATAGATACCAAGATGAACAATACTTTCAAGATCGTTGTATACTAGCTCCATTAAACACAGATGTCGATGATTTGAACTCTCGGATTTTGGCGAAACTTCCGGGTAGTAGCCGTACATATATGAGTTCGGACACATTCCTACCATGTACTACCAATTCTTACATTGATGATATTAATCCACCAGAACTATTACACGGCATGAAATTTTCGGGTTTTCCAAATCATGAAGTTGAGCTAAAAATTGGTGCTCCAGTTCTTTTAAGAAACCTTGATCCTTCAATTGGCTTATGCAATGGCACCCGTTTGACTATTCAAAGACTTGGAAGTAAGGTCATCCAAGCAAAAATCTTGACTGGCCGAAATGTAGGACAAAGGGTAACAGTCCCACGTATTGATTTATGTCCTTTGGATAAAGATTCACCATTTGCCTTGAAGAGGAGACAATTCCCTTTGAAATTGGCATTTGCAATGACAATTAACAAAAGTCAAGGTCAAACATTGCAGTATGTAGGTATATATCTACCAAAACCTGTATTCTTGCATGGTCAATTATATGTGGCAATCTCTCGCGTCACTTCACCTTCAGGGCTAAGGTTTCTGATTTGTAATAAAAAGGGTGTGCCTAATAATATGACCAAGTACATCGTTTACCGTGAAGTTTTTAACGATGTTGATGATTCTTGGTTAGTCCCAGTCCATTAATTATACTATTGTTAATAGTATTACACATTTGAACTTAGTGTTTTATGTTTACAACAACATTTAGTTTGTTACACGTTGGGCTAGTATATATGTATTTCATTTCTTCCTTTATGATTATAGACATGACAAGTTTAGTACACAGTTCAATGCCGATATGTGCCATCAATCCTGGCAATAGATTTGTGACAGTAATTGTTCGTCTTATGAGATTCATGAAGGTTCGTACCTACGAACAACGCAAAATTTGGAAAGTTATATTCATAGACTACCAGGTATTGAGCTAATCTAAGTTCTTAAAATGTGACCAACATGTAGATGTATACTGAATATCAAAGCACGATATTGTTTTGCAGCACGATGAGATATTAGGCATCGTGGAAGGTGATGATGCAATGAATCGGTGGAACTCTATACTCAAAGCTGGCAATGTTTACCACATCTCCGGGCTCTCAGTTGATGCAGCAACAGACGGAGAAAGGAGTGTGGTTACCAATAATTTGAAGTTGGTTTTTACGCCACAAACGAGACTTGAAAGTGTCATTAATGATTGCTTTGACATTCCCTACCAGCACTTACCACACTTTATATCATTTATCGATGTCCCGCGATGTCTTAAGTTACATGATAACATAATAGGTAAATATAGTTTGCCGATTACAATTTACATATGGCGATTCTACTTATATGGTTTTGTAGATATTTATAAGATTCTTTAATTTTGTTCTGGTGCAGACATCATTTGCATGGTAGTTGCTCTATCCCCTTTGAAAAGGACAAGAACTAGGGGCACTGCAAAATGAGAATTACGACTTTCTAATATGCGGTTTGTATTTTCATCACTAATCGTTTCTGCTTTCTTATTAATGTATTTTTATTGCCCAATAATAGTACATATAATCTATAAATACAGAATGCAGACTTTGCGATTAACGTTGTCGGGAGATTTTGCGGAGGTGGAGGACACCTATCTTCAACGACATTTATATGAAGAAAATATATTCCTTGCTTCTAGAGTGCACATTAGAGTTTATGAAGGTACCCTCCAAATCCAATTACCATATCTTTTGTAATATATAATTTTTTAACATCTGTACACTTATAGGTATATCAGTTTCTACTTTGCCAATAGGTTGATTGCTGGTTAATCCAGATATTCAGACAACAGAGGACTTTGAAGGATGGTAAACATTACCTGTGTGTTTCATTCACCATCCAAGTTATATACAATTGCTGTCAAATGTAATACTCTCATTGTATGCATTAGGTACTCTGGGACCAGAGGTGTGATGCGTCACTTTGATTTCATGTGCAATAGAACATTGAGGATTGTAAATCTGGAGAAGTTGTTTGCTGCAAAAAGAATAAGAGTGAATGAATACACATCTATGCTAAGTGTAAGACACATACTCATATAACAAATAACTTTATGCTTATAGGTTAGATAAAATGTAATGCTATTTTACTATGTACAGGTTAGATATTTTCGTATTTTTGCATATGTGGATGAAATCTACCCACTGTTTTATGACGCTTGCATTATTTGCAAAAAAAGTGCCAACACTTATGTATTTGCCCTAAATGTACCTTATTGTACATGTGCAACTTCAAGTTTAACTCAAAGAAGGTATGGACAATGGGTTTTTATTATTAAGTAGTCTTCATCATACGTTTCAAGTTGCCTATGTACATTATTACGTACAATATTCTTCTATATGAATTATAGGCACATCTTCAGGGATTTATTGCGAGATCATACAGGTTATAGAACATTTATTGTTCGTCATGAGGATGCTCGAGTTCTTTTGCATACAAGTACAATAGAATTGGATTCATATGCAGCTCAGGTATTGTACTATTCACAACGTTTTGCACAGTTTATTTTTCAATTACTAACTATCTCATGAGATTATTTTCTGCAGCCATACGGTCATCTATCTCTATATGCAATTATAGATGATTATATAGGAAAACCATGGGTATTTGTTGTGGAGCCTCCACGACACCATGAGGTAGAATTGTCTATCACTCTTATTGTGTCAGTTAGTTGGGAGGAGGAGGTGTTTTACTTACAAAATACTGATGCTAGGTACACCAGGTACACATGATGCAATTATAGGCTTTAATTATACCTTTGTTAATCAAATAATTACTAAGAACATAATTTTTACTGTAGGTACAAGAAGAGAAGGTGAATTCTCCATCATTGGCGCCACAAATTAACATATCAACATATCGTTTAGCATGATTTTAGTTATATTTGGACTACCTGTAATCTCTATTATACTTTACATTATATCTTTTACAATCATTTGTTGTTTTAATTATTGAGTTTTAATGGTTGTGCATGAAATTGCTATCTACTTATATCTTTCAATAAATTTGAGTTTCTGTTGAACATTCCTATATTATTTTGACTCTCTCTCTCGCTCTACACACACACACACACACACACACGAACACTAACTATCTACCGTAATACGTACCGTACAAAGCCCGGGTCCAGACTAGTTTACATTAAAAGAGTTGTACGTAGGTCAGTTATTGACAAGTTAAATCCTAATAATTAATTTTGGATAATTAAATTAGCAAAAACATTTTAACATATGAAGCTTGGAATTTTAATCAATCTAGTGTCAGCTAATAATTGTGAAGTGTGAACTCTATAACGACTTACCATACCTAAATGTAGTGGTTAACGATTACAAACTACTAAATTACATAGATATAATTCATAATCTCTTACTAATTAATTGCAACCCATCTATACAATAATTATCCTAACTGAATTTTACCTCAAGATAAATAAGAAAAAGGGGAAATATATGTGAGTATATATACACGCATACGTATACATATATACATACATAAATACATGTGTATATAAATATAAATATACATACATACAT
>JACYFF010031959.1:19577652-19622860 GCA_017589665.1 Selenicereus undatus
ACAACAACAACAACAACAACAACAACAACAACAACAACAACAACAACTCTCAGTGTGGGTCCCGCTTTTGCGGGATTCGGGAAGATCCAGTTGTAGGCAACCTTACCTCTACCGGCATTCATACTCGTAGAAAGACTGATTCCAAGAGACCCACGAAAATAGTTTTGTAAAAATATTTTATAGAAGAAAAATTTTGCGAAAACAGTTAATGGGAAAACAATTTATAGAAGAAAGATTCTATAGCAAGGGATGCCTGAGATAAATAAAAGATAAATACAAGATCAGTTGCTGAAGTTATGAAATAAAAGGACAATGTAATGGAGGAAGGTAATATACCTGGACGAGCAGACGAGATCTCTTATCGGAAGATAGTACAACCTGCATACAAACACCACATACTAAAAAAAAAACCCTCTACCAACACTAAGCCATAGCACGAAAAGAAACCTACAGGGTCGACTCTCCGCGATCTACGGTCTTAACCCTATCCCACCACAACTTCCTATCCTGAGCCATGCCATCCGTCAAACCGAAAACTTTCAAGTCTTCTCTAATCACCTCGTCCAAACTCTTTTTTGGTCTTCCCCTCCCTCGTCTGCCTTCGAGGATGTTGATCCTCTCACATCTCCTAACTGGAGCGCCCACACTCCTTCTTTTCACATGACTAAACCATCGGAGTCTTGTTTCTTTCATCTTATCTCCGATGGAAGCTACTTTAACTAAGTCCCTGATAACTCCATTCCTAATTCTGTCTATCCTCGTATAACCACACATCCACCTTGTCATCCTCATCTCTACTACCGTCAGCCTTTGAACTTGCGTCTTTTTTAGTGGCCAACACTCCGATCCATAAAGAACTGCCGGTCTCACTACCATGCGATAGACTTTGCCTTTCAATCCAAGGGGCACCCTCTTATCACACAACACATCTGACGTATACTTTCATTTTTGCCAGCCTACTTTTATTCACTGGTTAATATCTTTCAATATCCCCATTTTGCTGAATGATCGAGCCTAGATACTTAAACTTATTGACCTTAGGTATCGGCCTCCCGTCCAGGGTTACTTCTCCCCTCGCTTCTACCCTTCCACTGAAACAACAATGAAGGTACTTCATTTTCGATCTACTCACTCTAAAACCTCTAGATTCCAGAGTGTGCCTCCATCGCTCCAACTTGTCATTAACTCCTTGTCTAGTTTCATCAATAAGAACAATGTCATCTGCAAAAAGTATACTCCAAGGTACCTCATCCTGAATCCCTCTTGTAAGTTCATCCATAATTAGAGTGAAAAGAAAAGGGCTCAAGGCGGAACGCTGATGCACACCCCTACTAATGAGGAAGTCATTAGTGACCCCTCCTGACGTCGTAACACTGGTCCTACCTCCCTCGTACATATCCTTAATAACTCGAATATACAATGCTAGCACTTCTTTCTCCTCCAGGCATCTCCTTAAAACTTCACGCAGAACTCTATCATAAGCTTTCTCCAGGTCAATGAACACCATGTGGAGATCCACCTTTCTATTTCTATACAAACCCATGAGTTTTCTAAGGAGGTAAATCGCTTCTATGGTCGACCTGCCTGGTATGAAACCAAATTAGTTCTTTGAAATTAAAACATCCTTCCGCAACCTTCTCTCAATCACCCTTTCCCATAACTTCATAGTGTGACTGGGCAACTTTATATCTCTAAAATTATTATAATCATAAATATCCCCTTTGTCCTTCTACAAAGGGATAACTGTGCTAGACCTTCATTCTTCGGGCATCTTAGCGGTCCTAAAAATAACATTGAAAAGCTCCGTTAGCCACTCCAAACCCTCCTCACCCAAACACTTCCACACTTCCATCGGTAATTGATCTGGGCCCTCTGCCTTCCCATTGGGCATCTTCCTCATGGTCTCTTTAATCTCGTCCTTGCTGATGTGACCACACTCTGGCGGATCCGCACTCCTCTCACCACACTCTCATTCCCTACTTTGGGAATCTTCCAACCCTTCACCATTGAGGAGATTGGAAAAGTATCTTTGCCATCTCTCCTTGATCTTTGCATCCTCACATAACACCTTACCATTTTCATCCCTGATGCATCTCACAACATCTAAATCCCTTGTTCTTCTTTCTCTAGCCCTCGCCAGCTTAAAGACATCCTTCTCCCCTTCCTTGGTCTCTAGTCTATGGTACGACCTATCATAAGCCATGCTCTTAGCTACTGCAACAACTTTCTTGGCCACCTTCTTTGCTGCCTTATATCTAGCTCTACTAACATCTCTCTCTCCATCCGCTTCGCTGTTCATGAAATCAGCATATGCCTCTTTTTTTTCTCTGACTTTCTCCTTTACCTCCTCATTCCACCATGAGGCACCCTCCATTTTGTTACCACCCCTTCTAGAAGTACCTAGGACTTCTTTAGCCGCCATTTGAATACAATCTGCCATAACTTTCCACATTGTATCTGCATCCTCTACCCGCCTCCAAGCTCCTTCTTTAGTAATCCTCTCTGATAATAACATGACGTTCTTCTTTGTGAGGGTCCACTACTTAACCCTAGGGTCCCCGACTCTCTTCTTCTTCCACTTTGAACATTTGAACTCCACATCCAACACTAGCAACCTATGCTGAGTTCCTATAAACTCATTAGGAATCACCTTACAGTTCTTGCAAAACCTCCGACTATCCGCCCTCGTAAGGAAGTAATCAATCTGGGTCTTCACGAAGCCACTCTTAAAGGTCACCAAGTGATTCTCTTTCTTCTTGAAAAAGGAGTTTAACACCAACAATTCATAGGCCATTGCAAAGTCCAACACAGAGACTCCTCCGTTGTTTCTCTCCCCAAAACCGAAACCCCCGTGGGCCGAATCATACCCACCTGAGTCAACACCAATATGGCCATTAAAGTCTCCACCTATGAAAAGTTTCTCGCTCCGAGGTATCTTCTGGATGACCATATCCTATTTCTCCTAAAAAAGCCTCTTAATATCGTCCAGTAGACCTACTTGGGGAGCATAAACACTGACCATATTTATGAATTCTGAACCCTCTAAAACCTTAATGGCCATGATTCGGTCACTCTTCCGCCTCACTTCAACAACAAAGTCTACCAACTCCTTCTCCACCAAAATGCCAACTCCATTTCTCGCCTTGAAAGACCCCAAATACTATAACTTGTACCCATCCACTTCTCTAGCTTTAGCCCCCACCCACTTCGTCTCTTGAACACACGCTATATTAATCCTACGCCTATGCAACGACTTAACTAATTCTACAGACTTACTCGTAAGCGACCAAATATTCTAAGACGCTAGGCGCACATTCCGAAACCTTCCACCCCTCCTACGCCCACTTCCCCCCGGAGGACTGGCTGAAACTGTTACATTCCTCGCCACTAGCTAACAACCGAAGAAAAATACTAAAAACAACAACACAAAAGATACTAATAATAAAATTACCAAGAGACTAACCAAACAACCTAAATAACCAAACAAACTAAATACTACTAAAGGCGACAATACTAGAAAGAATAAAAGGAGAACTCCAAGAAAATAAATAGCAGTAAATAAATTAACTAGGCAAAACAGCCTACCAAACAAGTAAAGAAGCCAAGAGACTAACCAAAAACACAATAACTACGCTCCAAGTGTGTAACCTTGAAAGGGAATGAGTCAAGTAATAATAACTAGGTACTAAAAACTACAAAATAGTCAATACACAAGTGCTAGATTAGTTGAGTAAAGGCGCTCAACAAATGAGCAGCACAGAAGTAATTTATGGAGATGCTATATAGAAAGTAAGTAATAAAATAGGGCTAGGCAAATACAACTCAAATGCACGGAACAAAAGGCAAAACTGACTGAAGAACAGAGGAGAGAGAAAATTTACCAAGAATAGCTTACCACAGTTACCTGCTAGGATCCTTCGTCCCCAACTCGACAATCACTATCCAAAATTCAACGAGCCAAGAATCAGTTCAAGCAACTGAATCAACAGAACCCTGAGGATTCACTCGGGGATTCAGAGTGGTTCACCAACGCCGGTGGAGATTGGAGGGGATATCCTCAAGAAGAGGAGCACTGGGGAAGACGGCGGCGCCTGGGATTTGGGTTCTGGGAAACTCGTAGATTGGAGGTCAGTTCGGGATTGCTTGGTGCGACGACCGCCGACTGTGACTCAACCCCAAGCAGGCAGCTTTGCAAATTGACCGGTGACAGTCGCGGGTATGGGCACCGACGAGGGACGAGGAGTGGTCGAGAGATTGACAATTCCAGCGTTCTGCAGAGATAGGGCTAGGCTGGAAGGGTTCATTGCAGTCCGAGAGAGAGCCAGCTAGAGTTCTGTGGGAAGGGAGACAAACTAGGTACCCAGATGTAGAATTGGGATCTGGCAATGGCCCCCTTGCCTTCAAACTATCCTGAACAGAGGAGGGCCCCTGAAGCTGAGATTACAAAGATGAAGGGCGAGTATCCCTCTGCCACGGCAACCTAATACAACCAACGGGAGTGAACCAAAGAAACACAGTTTGATGCTCAAAACTCAGGGCTCGGTGATCCCTGAAACAGAGAGAGCTCGGGGAGGGACCGAGGCGAGACTGGGCTGTGGTACTTACCGTCGGCGACCACCACCGCTGGCTACCGGATTCTGCTGGTGGACGCTACCCGAGGTCACTAGGTGACCGTTCTGTGCAAACGTGAAAGGGGGCGCTGCTGTCAATCGACCCAGAGCAGAGAGAGAGAGAGAATAAATTAATACATCAAACAATAAACATAAATCCATTCCATTTCCATGTACTTGAGAACGAGTACATGAAATACTTCACTCCTCGACTTTTAGTCGAAGATAAAAAATGTCCCTAAACTTTAAATTTGAAGTAAATATCCTTTGAATAAAAGAAAATATTTTTTTTCTTTACAATTATTGATGATGTGGCATCTAAAAAAGTGTTGCGACTTAATTGAATAGTATGTACCATATTGGCATGTGCGAAAAAAACTAAAATAATTGAAAATCATATGATAACCTATGATTAATATAACTAAAATTTACTTGATTGAACCTGATTTATTGAAATAACGTAAACTACCTTTAATATGATTGGAAGATGTGCATCGAGCCTAGCAATGTATTGTGTCAGTGAGGCCGAAAATGCAATGGTGAGGTTGTTATATTTGTTTTGAAAAATTAAGACAATTTGTTAATTTCCTTGCATATAGGGAAAAATAATTATGATAATTTTCGATTGATAAATATTTTAGCATAGGTCAGGTTGAAAGAAAATTAATTTATGTTCAAATCATATTCAAATATGCGATCGTTTTTTACTTAAACGTGTCAACGTGAAAAAAAAAGTATAGTCCATGCTTCAAAGTCTTTTAAATTCAGTCGGTTTAATTGGAATGTGGTTGACAAGGATTTTATTCGATATAAGTTTCAAGATTTAATTAAGACTACCTTATACTATATTTTGAGTTTGAGTTTAATAATTAAGAGTAAGTTAATTTTAATTTATTTTTTAGATTTTTTGCTTTTATAGATAAATTAGCCAATAAGCAATTATTGCATGTTAAAGCACTTCCTCTTTTTTTTATGCATGTCTATATTTTTTTATCATTAAAAGTAATGTCATTCTTGTGACATGGCATATTATAAATAAGGTGATAAAAAATTAAAATAACTTAATTGAGTCAACGTGTATCCTTTTCAATTTTAAAGTTCAGCAGTTCAGGGATACTTTCCTGCATTCACAAAAAGCATACTATGCTCCCAAATTTAAGATGCAATTAATGTGTATTCATTCTGTAGAAAACCAACCAAAAAAAAAAAAAAGCTCACTTGTGCACTGCACTTAATGCTTCCAGAATTATTATTCCAATATGAATGTATGCAATATGCCATGAATTTAATTAGGAATCAATTTACTGAAAAGAAAAAGGAATCAATTGAAATTTACTAAGAATCAACAGGCATAAGATGCAATTGAATTTCAAGTATATATTCGTGATTAAAAATATAAAGTAGAATTAAAAAATCTATGGTTTAGATCGATCTAAACATGGGACCCTTCGTATTGGATCTGATTCTGGATAAACAATGTTCTTTCCCTTTTTTTTTTGGGGGTTTTTTGGGGGGGGGGGGTGTGATATCATGGCCCGAGTCCATGTAGCAATATGGATTGCACATCAATCAGTATGCAAATGAGCATTTGTATGATGTGTAAATGAGCATTTTCGTCAATGAGTATTTATATGGTCCACAAATGAGCATTTATATAAAGTACAAGTAGTATCTTTATATCTTGTTATATTTTATCTAAGGACATTGCTAAAAGACAATTATCAATAAGGATCGGGTCATGCCTATTAGCCAGCTCAATAATGAGCATTAAAGTGGTGTATAAATGAGAATTTTCGTCTGCTTACATATCTTATCTGATGTTTTGTTTGCACCTTTAATATTCATAATTATGATTCATAAAGTGTAGTATTCGTTATTTCTATATTTTACAATCAATGAGCATTTAGTTAATTTATCGATGAACATTTATAAGAGATATAAATCAACATTTAATGTATTTTACAAAGAAGTTTAGTGGATTGATTAGCTGTTAACTTAACTTTGATCAAAAATATAACTGGATTCAAACAATGTTTGACCTAAACTTTTATTGATTTGAACAAGACTCTGAAAATAAACGAAGGCCAAATTATTGTTTGCCTAAAGTAAAGTGATCATATTACAAATGTAAATAAAAAATTTAAAAATCAAATAAAATCTACTAACAAAAATAAATAAGCATTAAAAAAAGCAAAAGACAAAAAAGTGAAAAAAAAAAAATACTGCATCTGTTGGGTTCAGAACCATTTCGCTACGCTCGGACCAAAATCAGCATCATGGGTTCTTGGACCGTTATATACCCACTTTTCTTGTTGTCTTTTTTTTTAATTGGGGGGGGGGGGGGGGGGCCCGGTTGGACGGAATGCAATGCTCTAGAAATGCATTTCTAACATTGTTCATATGAAAATAACTTTTTCAATTTCACATTTTCTGTAAGATTAAAGAGAACCATTGATAATTAAGACCCACAATAAACAATTTTTTAATAATTTTGAGAAAATATGCGTCTTCTATTCCCAATTTCAATATTTAAATTATTCTCATTTCTATATACAAAATGTACGATTTTAAATTTCAGCCTGTTTCGACAACAGCATTTTGAGTAGCGTTTAGTGTTTTGATCAAGTCAACACACTAATCATACAATTTTTAGTGTTCGGTAACTTAGTGTTTTGACTAGCATCTCAAGTAACACTTAACGTTTTTAAACAATATTTCTAAAAAGCTAACAGTATTAGCTTGACATTCAAAAGTAGCATTTCATATTTTTTGACCAAAAAATATCATTTGAAAACTTTATACTTGGAAATTATTTATATTTTTTTATATCAATTTACATTAATCAGCTAACCCAACAATTAAATTTACCAAACATATTTATTTCAATTGTTCATCTAAACAGTTATTTGCTAATGGCTAAATTAGAAATGCTACCAGTTACCTAGACAACTATCCGCTATCTGAACAACTATTCATTACCTAAACAATTAATTTTGACGAACAGAGTCTCAATCAGAAAATGTTTGTATTCATGCATATCAAACGTCCCTTTTTTTTTATAAGGTTGTACATGCCAAAATTCCTTGGGTAAACAAGGAACACGAGTCTAAAGTTATTCTGTCACAACAGATTTTAGAATGCAGAGCTTCAGCGAGATGTAACATCGTCAAAGTGGGTGGCTTTCATGCAGAATCCATTGTTCTGATTGCTGTACGTGGACCCCCGATAATCTCTTATTCGTTGATTTCCTTCCAAATAAATTTGGACGTGGGGAATTTGAATTTGTCCAAATTCGTTTGTTTGATTGTTAGTTTGTTTTCGGACATTACAATCGAATAAATTCTGGTGTGGCGGGTGGTGTAGAATTTGTCTGATTTCATTTTTATACGATTTACGTGTCCTTCCCTTTCGTGGAACCCTTTTTCTCTGCTCCCACCTGGTTCGCGTGCTCTTCACCTAATAAGAAAGAGAGAGAGAGATTTCTGGGCACAATTTCCATTTGTTGGGAAGTATTCAATTGTGGGTTTTTTTGTTGGGTTTCAGGGTTTGATCGTGTTTTCATTCAATTCTGATTCGAGGGTTTTGCGAGCTAGGTCTTGTTGAAGTAAGTATACCCAGAATTTCATCACTCTTCAGTCCTTCAAATTAACTCAAATCAAATGGGGGAAGTTGCTGCTCATGACGGTAACTGTGTTTGTGCACATTTTGGCTTTTCTCCTTTATCTTGAATTTTAGTTTACTTAACTATTTGAGATGCAGGAGAATGATGTTGTTTAGGACACTGTGTTATTTAGACTATGTTACGAGTGCCAGGATCATTTTTCTTTTTCCTGAAATTTTGCTTTTTTTGGCTGGAATTCCCGGTGTGAACATTGCATGTTTCGTTGGTATTCCCAGTGGGCATGCCCACTTAGGAGAGTGAATCGTTGAAGATCTAACATGGGTATTTTTGGTAAAATGAAAATTGATATCCATATCTACATAGGAGCGTCAATTGTTGAGAGTCTAACCTGGGTATTTGAGGTAAAATAGGAAGACCGAATAACATATATATGTCTATACCCACATAATACCGTCAACTGTTAAGGGTTTAGCATGTGTACTTGAGCTAAGTTAAAAATTTGAGTAACATGGATGGCAGGATACCACAATCTAGTAAGCTGTAATTCTTGCTTTCTTTTCAAGAATTGCATCTCTTGCATGCCTGAATTTAACATCAAAAGATGAATTTTGCTTTCAAAATAGTCTATTTGACTTGTTGGGGATAAGGTTGCATACATTTTGACCTTTGGAAAATGCTCCTTTCAAGTGAGATCAACATTGGATGGCCCTTTGGATATTGAATTTTCTTTCGAACCTTATGATTCATGATCAAGTGTAGTGGTCATGTATAGTACAACAATTTCTTCTTTTTTCGTTTAGAATTTTCCCTATTGTCTCGTGTGAAAGATTCTGATTTTGCTGTTGTCTTGTTTTATTGCTTGGAATTATCGTTGTGAAAGACAACTTTATGAACTCATTGTTGATGGAATTAAGTTACTCTATTGCTCAGTTTGAGTGTTGATCTTTTTCTAGGAAATGATGCTATGAGGCTCTTATGTATGAACTCATTGCTTCAAATTGATCATCTTAACTGATGATTAGTGTAGCATTGCTGATAGTTGTGCTGTGAGAATTCTCTTAGACCTAAATTGGTCATTTCTAATCGCATGCTGTATAACAGAAAGATGACCTAACAAGTGTGACATTTGAAGCTATCAATTCCCATCTCAAATTTCCCCCTTCCAATTCTCTTTGTTTTTTCATGATCTTATCTTCTTTTCAGATATTGCTGAGATGGTGAAGAGAGTGATCGACATGAGATCGGACACTGTCACAAAACCAACTGAAGCAATGCGTGCTGCAATGGCGAGTGCTGAGGTTGACGATGATGTATTGGGTTATGACCCCACTGCCCGCCGGCTTGAAACAGAGATGGCTAAGATAATGGGCAAAGAGGCTGCCCTGTTTGTTCCATCCGGGACTATGGGTAATCTCATTAGTGTGCTTGTGCATTGTGATGTTAGGGGAAGTGAAGTCATTCTTGGGGATAACTCCCACATCCACATTTATGAGAATGGTGGGATTTCTACTATTGGTGGTGTGCACCCCAAAACAGTCAAGAACAACAAGGATGGGACAATGGATGTGGATTTGATTGAAGCAGCAATCAGGGACCCAAAAGGGGAGCTATTTTATCCCACTACGAGGCTTATCTGCCTTGAGAACTCACATGCAAAGTAAGGATTGGTCTTTGATAAAACTAGTCGTACTTTCTGAACGACAAGCTATGGGTGAATTGATCTAGTGTGAATATGATGTAGGTCATCACACTTTGCTCACTTTGATTGCTAGCATATATGTGGTTAAAGTTAGCAATGTCCGACACAACACAGCGACATCATCCAAACCTGACCAAAATTACTGACAGACAAGAATACAAAACAGGACCAGACTTTAACCTGAAATTGCATGCTTTGATTTTTTCTGGGAAAATACAGGCTATTTAATGTCTTGTGAGCGTTAATCCTCTGTGTTTTATTTTTTAAAATTTTTTTAGCCTTGTTGGTTTTTTCGTGGCGAAGAAGTGTTCCTAATGTTAGGTTGTTTTAAGGCAAATGCGAAAATGACCTGAATTCATTACTCTCTTAGCCAACCATGTATGGTGGATTCTTTTTCTTTTTTCAGTAATTAGGCCTCTGCAGCTGGATCAGATGCATCATTTGAATTTATCAGTTTAGACCTAATTAAAGGAACTAATACTTGATGCCCAACTTGAACAACCAGAAACCATATTAAACCAATATTTGAAATAAAACTATCAACTATGACCTGGATCTGAATTAAACCGACTTAGACTGGACTGGACTGCAATTTGTCTGACCAAAGTTGTGCATTCTGTCAACAACTTCAGTACAAACAGATGGTAGACCCAGGTATAACCCCAGCGGAAACCAATGATCCAGCTTGAGTGTCTATGAAACGATTGTCAGAGGGTGAAATTTACAGAACTGAGACCCAACCTGAACTACTTGTTTCCCCTGTCTAATTAATGCTAACTGTTGAACAAGCCTCTTAATTTAGCTTCACCTTTCTCCAAAGCTGAATTTCTAGGACATATTTTGTTTCTTCTCTTGTTCTCAGCAATGGCTGCTTATCATCCCCATTGTCACCAGGAAATGGCCTATCTTAGTCACAGTTAATCAGATCAAGGCCTTCGATTTAGATGCTTCATCTAGTGTGATATCCCAGTTGCTAGGGGATTTTTTCCTGTGAAAAAGTTGATATGATGACAAACAAAACAAGCAATCAGCAATGCATCATATTTCCACCTTGTTTTTCCTTTAATCAGGAATCATTGCCTCGCTTTATAATCTGCCAAGATGATGACAATGTTGCCGTTGCATTGCAGTTGTGGTGGTCGATGCCTTTCTGTGGAGTATACTGACAAAGTTGGAGAGTTAGCAAAGAAACACGGTTTGAAGCTCCATATCGATGGGGCCCGTATCTTCAATGCTGCAATGGTGAGTGAAAGTTCTAGAATGTTATCTGGAATTATGCAATTTTGATTGCACAATCTATGGTACTGACAGACAATTCATACCTTTTTGAACTTTCAACGCCCTAGTGTTCTGGGCTTTGTGGCTTGATGCCTTGATCTGATTGAATTCACATGCATTTGCTGGCAGGCACTTGGGGTTCCTGTTGACCGATTGGTGCAAGCAGCAGATTCAGTATCGGTAATTGTCTCTTGGTCAATGTAGTTCTCAGTTTCACTGATCACAAATTTTCTTCCAGACAAAAAATGTAAAGCATCCATTGAAGGATCCAGTTTCTGCTTATTAAAATGCTAGCTAGTGATGCCGTACATTCTGATTGAAGCTGTTTTTAGGCTACTTTAATAATCTGGGCACTGGCTCAGCCTGAAACAAGCTTTAGAGCATCTCCCTGGCCTTGAGTAGGGATTATGTTGCGGTTATTTTGAGGGGGGAAAATGAAAGTGGATTAAAAAAAAAAAAAACTAGTAGGCCTGGTAGAAGTAACTTTAGCAGGGCCAGATCATGGGCCAAGCCATTCTGAGCCAATCCATGATCCAGCTCTCCAAGGCTTGATTTGGCCTTTGGCCTTAGCTGAGTTGGCTCGCTTGTTGAGCCACAACTAATGGTGACCAATCTTTAATTAGCATGCACAGCTATTTCAATGTACAAGCTGGTACATGTTTCCCTGATTTGTCTTGCTAAATATATGAATCCAGGTATGCCTCTCAAAAGGTCTGGGAGCGCCTGTTGGAACTGTAATTGTTGGCTCAAAGAGCTTTATAAACAAGGTATTGCTGAAACCTTGAAGAAGCATTGAACTTGTCATCTTCTAATTCACTCTAACTGAATTGAATTTGTCTTCTGCTTTCAAATGTTTAGGCAAAGACACTGAGAAAAACCTTAGGAGGTGGGATGAGACAGATTGGCATCTTATGTGCTGCTGCACTTGTTGCTGTGCAAGAAAATGTGAAAAAGCTTGAGGATGACCACAAGCAAGCTAAGCAATTAGCAGGTTATACATCTTCTTTTGTAATGACGTTGTATCCTTTCTACTTAGCTGTGTTGTATCCGTCCATAATCCTGCTTATGAAATTGTGGTTGTCTTTGCATTGACTTGAAACAGCAAACTGCTGCAACTTGTGCATCCTTTTTAACTAGTTTTGGGGATCATATTTCGCAACAGGTGGATTGAACCAAATTGTGGGGCTGAAAGTGGATATTGATTCGGTTGAGACCAATATTGTAAGCGTTCTGTATGCATATTCTATTAGTTCGAACGGCAGTTTAGTTTTTAACAGGCAGATTAATGCCCACCTTTCTCATCACTTAAACATGCCGTCAAATTTTTATTTTTTTTTTTCATTTTTATTATGTGGGTCTTTGGAAAATGGTCCTTTTGCTTCTAGGCATGGGATGCCTAGATCTAGATCTTTTCAGATGCTATTTGGATAGGATCCACAGTGGTGGTGGCATTGTTGTTGTGAGTTTTCATGTCATGTCAAGTATTAGGGCCCAGTCCTTTGTGACTTTTCATGTCATCTCAAGTATTAGGGCCCAATCCATAGTGCGTTGACGTGGGTATCAATAGTGCTTCACTGCAGATTAAAAAGATGCAAAACAAAGTCAGGACATTTAGGTGTGTACTCTTTAGGATGCGTTTGACCCACATCCATGTAACACAGCCCTTTAGCGTTTCTTGTTGTGCTTACTTTCCTTTGTTTCAGGTTTATGTTGATGTATGCAAAAATTCTAACACTACAGCAATGAAATTATGCAAGTATTTGGAGGAGCGTGGTATATTAGTGATGGCAGAAAACGCTTACAGGTGCAAATGTCTCTTTTCTCCCCCTTTTTTTTAACATCTTGAGTTTCTTAAAGGAACTTCACTGTATGACATACATACATCTGCGTTTATCTAGTAACTTTTGTGCTACTAAGGCATAAATCGAAGCTATAGTCACATGGTTTAAACTTTAAAAAGACCTGGACCGCCTGGTTGTTTGTTTCAATTTTTGCTCTCAGGCCACATGAACAATGAAAAAGCAGCAAGAATAACCCAACATGACAACAACAGGAACCACTGCCTCCTAGAGTAATCCTGCTTTCACGGGGTCTGCGCAGAAGAATATCCCAATATGAATCCTATCTCACCCAAATTTGGGATTTGGGGAGATCTAGAGGTACAGAACCCTGACGTTTGGCGAACTATCAACTATATCAAAGTGATCCACCAAGAAGAGTCATGTTTTAGTAAAAATTCATGATTCTTATGAAGTACCATGAGAATAATATTGTGCATACTCCTTAAAAATAATATCCAAGTGTACCCCTTATGCTTGTTTGTAGCAACACTGCTGACATCTAGATCTGGATCTCCGACATCCTGCTTAGGTGGAATAGACTGTTGTTACTTTGTCGGGTACAATTACGTTCAACTGTTTGCAACTAATCCAACAAATTGTTGCATTGACAGAATCCGGTTAGTAATGCACCACCAGATATCCTCAACTGACGTGCAGTATACATTGTCATGCATTCAGGTATTTGGCATACCCCCCCCCCCCCCAAATCCCAAAAAGAAGGGGTTTTTTTTTCTTGTTCTTTCTTTTCTTGTTCTGATAATGTATGGATTTGGATCTCTGTACCATACTAAAGTTATCATCTGAGTTTTTTTTTTCTTTGGACACAACAGGAAGCTGTAGCTGAGGCGACATCGAACGACCATGCTGGGAAATCTCAGGCCATAAACTGATTGATCAAGTCATTGCTAATTATCTGACATATTTGTGGATCTGAATGTCAATTTAATCACTTGTGAAGCGGTGCAAGTACTGTAATGATGATCTGTGAATGATCAAACTCTTTTTATCTTTTTTTTTGGGGATAATTTGTAAATCATGCTTTCTCACTTCCTCTGATATGCAATACCTTTCTTTCAAGTTTATGGGCTCTATTTAGCTAATCTTTAGGAAATAGGATTGTTACTAATGTGGTAGACTGCTAGTTTGCACAGTATTTGATATTAACTGGATTTTGCAAGATTGCACTGTTCAAAACTTGCAGGAATTTTCCGACTGGGAGCAAGCTTTCATCAAGCGATATGGATGCCAATTAGCTCAATTTACCCACATTGAACCTTGCGCTTTCTTTGCACCAATAGGTTCCATCACGACTCTTCAATGCTGCTTAAAATCTGCATTACTGTGCAAGGGGATCAATTTTGAATGGCCTATTAATAGTTCTTCGAAGGAACCAAATCCGGAATCATCGAGTTTTGGAAAACCGCTTCATGCATAGAAGCCCAAATGGAGCATGAAAGGAATAGAGCCGTCTGAAGATCATCCTTCTGATAGTATAATCCAAATCATCTCGGGCAAGTGTCTGTGTCTGATATATGGCGAAAATGGAGGGTGCCCTTGTTGGCAACGTCTAAGTATACATCCTCCATAAAAAATGCCTGAGCTTGAGGCATCAATAAGATCACACACCCTCATGTCAGGGTCATTGTCATCAATGGTTGTGGTTACCCCCATACCATTCTCATCAATTAGCCAAGAATCATGCCGCGTATTAACACTCTCCCCATTTTCCACCCTCCAACACAGCCCCTCTTTGAGCAACGCTTTCGTCCCTTAACACAGTTCTTTAGGCAAGACTGGCTTCTGCGTAATCTAAGCTGGAGTCCAAAAAATTGTGCTGTGGAAAGTACTTGAATTTTAGGACTCTTCCAACACGAGAATCTGGATTGTTCAAGAGCATCCAAGCTTGCTTGGCTAAGAGAGAATCATTATTCATTGAAAATGTTTAACCTCCTAGCTAAAACCCGTACCTCGAAGGGACTGACACGGTTTGACTCCAACTCTTCCAATGTATTCTCTCTCCTCCTCCTTACAACGCCCCTAGAAGTTGACGATACGTACTCTATGGAGTTCCTCAACCTAAAGTCACAGGGAACTTAAAAATGCTCGCAGGACATGTAGGCATAGATTGAGCTATAGCATCTCTGTAGGGATATTCTCCTGATTTATTGGGATACTATCCCTATTTGAGCCATATTGCATTTGCTGAAATTAGGTAGGTGTACATATTTAGAATTCTATTTTTATAAACATGGGAAGCCTTGGCATTATGTAACCTAATATTTGTGTATATATACAACGAGATGACCAAGGAGAGAACAGAACATTGACTCCGAACATTCAAATCAGTTTTTCATGGTATCAGAGCCTTTGTAACAAAGGCAGTACTTTAATCTCCCTGCACTTAGCAATGACAGAGAGTCAAGAAAAACAAACTGCTCTTAGTTACAATGACCCACAGTCTCCATATTATCTCAACAGTTCCGACCATTCCGGATACATCATCAATCATGTGATTCTCAATGGGGAGAATTACGGGAATTGGTTGCGATTGATAATCAATGCCCTCAAATCTAAAAACAAGTTTGGATTTGTGGATGGAACTCTAACGAAACCTGCGAGCATAGCCCCAGAGATTCATGCCTGGGAGAAGTGCAATTCAATGGTCACGGCCTGGCTTTACAACGTGATAGACAAAAGCCTACATGGCTCAGTTACATACGCCAACACAGCCAGGACAATTTGGATTGATCTTGAGGAGAGATACTCACAAGCGAATGCCACTCGGGTTCATCAACTAAAAAAGGGAGTTATCCTTGGTTGGACAAGACAAACTCTTAGTGATTGAATACTTTGCAAAATTGAAATCGCTTTGGGATGAACTTGGGACTTACCAGATGCTGGCAGCCTGCACATGTGAATGCAAGTGTGTGAAGGCAATGACTTCCATGCTTGAACAAGAAAGAGTGCACCAGTTTTTGATGGGACTCGACCACATGAAGTACAACACAATGAGATCCAATATTCTTTCACAAGACCCATTGCCAAGCTTGAACAAGGCATATGCCGCGATCGTGCGTGAGGAATGTCAGTTGCAATTCACCCGACTCACTGAGCCGAGATCCATCTCAGAAGGAGCGACCTTCAAGGCCACGTAGCACAACCGGCCAAGTCATAACCGACCCAAGTGCTCACATTGGCAGAAGTTGGGACACGAGCGACACCCGTGTTACGAGCTAAACGGATACCTTGCGAATTAGGGAACTTGGCGCTCAAATCGATGAGTTTCTGGGGCTGGCTATGGTGGTGAATCGGGAAACGGCATTTATGGCAGTGGGTCGGACAGATCGTCGAACCCCAGGAATTGGGGAACCGTTGACAAGAATCAAGGAACAGAATTAGGCGGCGGGATGACGATAGACAGAACCGAAGGAGGCACCTATTGCGGCGGTAGCTCGAATTTCGCGACTAGGGGGCTCGATCTAGGGTTCAGAGGCCAAGGAGTGGAGAGTTTTGGGCAGAGCAATGGAGGAGAGAGGACGCATGGGTCGAGCAAAGACATGGGGTTTGCTAAGAGCATTTGCAATGCAAGGCTCGTGAGCCAAAAATTTGGCTCACGGTCCAAGCAATACCATGCATTAGTGATCCGCTTTGCTCGCCCCACGGTCCAGCTCATGCCCATGATCCGCCCCCCACACATTCTCTCTCTCTCTTTTTTTGCCAACTAAGCATTTAAAAGTCTAAAGCCCAATAATATGGTAGTAGTGGGGTCTATAAAATATTATTTTATTTGGTGATCCAAGTTGGTGATCCATAGGATGTAGAGAAGAGAAAAAAAGTTGGCTTGTGAGATGATGTGGAGGTTGTGGGTTCCCACTTGTGATCCAAATTTTTGGATCACCAATGCGGATGCTCTAAGTTCACTGCTTCTCAGGTAGATGAGTTATGTGCCCTCTTTAAAGAAAGGCAAAATCAAGAAAAGGAAGGAAAAATCTGTGGTAAGTGTTTTCATTTGTCCCCTATGCAATGGGTCCTAGATTCAGGTGCCTCTGATCACATGACGTCAAATTTTACGGCACTCACCAATATTTTTAACCTTTCAGTACCTATTATTGTTTCACAACCTAATGGACGACAGGTAAAAGTTGAGCAGGCTAGTATGGTTAAACTCGGCCCCGGAATATGACTAAGAGATGTGCCATACATTCCAACATTTAAATGCAACCTTATTACAGCTCAGAAATTAGCACAAGATGAAAATTGCGTTGTTTCTTACAGACCTGATTTTTGCGTTATACAGGACCTTACCTCGAAGACTCTGATTGGAGCGAGATTATTTGAAAAATATGCATGGCATATTAGCGTTTACCGTAGGGATGGCAACGGGGCAGGTCGGGGACGGGATCACACAAAATGCAAGCTCAATTAGGGCAAAAATTACGAACCCAATATCAAAATAATCAAAGCCTAAACAAAAAAGAGAAATTAAACTAATAAATTAAGGATATATGTGTAATTTCAATTAATTTTTGGGGCGGGGAAACGGGTTCGGGGATGGGTACATTTCCCCAACGGGGAGCAGGTCCGGGGACGGAGACGAATTTTCCCCCGCCCAGCCCCCATCCCAGCGGCTGGGGGAGGAATTTTCCCCCGTCCCCGGCGGGTCTGGGGAATTTCCCCCGCTGTGGGTTGGGGCCCCGACGGGGTCGGGGAAGCCCCGCCCTGTTGCCATCTCTAGTTTACAGCAACTAAGAACGTAGATCCCGTCACGTGGCATCAGCGTTTGGGGCACCCCTCGTATGGTAGTTTAGTTTCACTATCCAAGATGTGTGATTTTAAGTTGAATAAAGAGTTTCTGGATTGCTGTGATGTGTGCCATAGGGCAAAACAGACAAGAAATGGCTTTACTTTAAGTGAAACTAGAGCAAGTAAACCTTTCGATTTGATACATTACGACTTGTGGGGGAAATATCACACCCCATCCTTATCTGATTGCCATTATTTTTTGTGCATTGTTGATGATTTTAGTCTTGCTACTTGGCTTTACCTGCTTAGAGACAAAGTAGAAGTATATGAACGTATTGTAGAGTTCTATTGCAAGGTCAAAACACAATTTGGGACACAAGTTCAAAGGATACGGAGTGATAATGGCACACAGTTTACCATAGGAAAATTAGAAGAATATTTTCTTAAATGGGGAATACTTCATGAAACCTCATTTGTTGATACACCTCAACAAAATGGCTGCGTTGAGCGGAAAAACCGACATCTTCTTAATATCGCCCAGGCCCTTTTGTTTCAAGCATCCTTACCTGTTCGGTTTTGGGGAGAATGTGTCCTTATAGCTGCATATCTCATTAATTACACACCTACCAAGTTACATAAACTAAAAAGTCCCTATGAGATTTTATTTGGGAAGAGGCCCTCCTATACACATTTAAGGGTATTTGGATGCTTATGTTATGTCCACACTCGGGTAGGAATACCGGTAGGGGTAAGGTTGCCTACAACTGGATCTCCCCAGACCCCGCGAAAGCGGGACCCACACTGGGAGGTATTGTTGTTGTATTGTTGTATGTTATGTCCACACTCATGATCATATGCAAGATAAGTTTGAAGCTCGGGCTACGCGATGTATTTTCCTTGGGTACCTTTACGGGAAAAAAGGGTGGCGTGTATATGACCTTGATAGTTAACGTGTTTTTGTATCTCGAGATGTCATTTTTCATGAGCATATTTACCCTTTTGCCCAAACAAATCTACAAAGCCCATCTTCCTCATCTACTCCTCAAAAATCAACTTGCGTGCGACACTGAACCTGATTCAACCCTTGGTCCATCTTCCACTAGTTTTCCCATCACCTCTGATCTGCAACCCACTAGCACTTCT
The DNA here is from genome assembly GCA_017589665.1 of Selenicereus undatus. Lineage (NCBI taxonomy): Eukaryota > Viridiplantae > Streptophyta > Magnoliopsida > Caryophyllales > Cactaceae > Selenicereus > Selenicereus undatus. Next base: position 19,596,589 of record JACYFF010031959.1, read on the forward strand.
CCTCCCATCCATTGTCCTCGCACCGAGCCTTCTGCTGCCAACCCAATAGCCCTTGACTCATCTGTTTCGCTGGACTCTTCATTAGTGGAGCCCGCAGCCCTAGAATATGAGGCTAGTCCCCACACTGAGGAAGTTGTTGGACAGGGGGAGTCGCCTGTATCATCTTGTCCGCAAAGGGATGGTCATCCTCCTTCACATCTCCGTGACTATGTCTGCCATGCCATCAGATCAATCAACCCCGGCCCCTTACTGCTCCATGATGCCTCTTCAGGTATATCTCATCCTCTGTCTCATTTTATTTCATATGATAAGTTTTCATCTTCTCATTGTGCCTACCTAGCGGTCATCACCTCTAGCGATGATCCTCGACATTTTTCTCATGCAGTTAAGGATTCCCGGTGGTGTGAGGCCACGGCGAATGAAATATCTGCTCTTGAGGCAAATCATACTTGGGACCTACGACCACTTCCTCCAGGTAAAAAGGCCCTTGGATGTAAGTGGGTTTACAAAATCAAATACCACGCCGATGGGTCTGTTGAATGCTTCAAAGCTTGTCTCGTGATCTTTGGCAATCATTAAGTGGAAGGGGAGGATTATCACGAAACCTTCGCCCCTGTAGCTAAAATGGTCACATTCCGCACTTTAATCACTCTTGTAGTAGGTAAAGGTTGCAGTCTCCATTAGATGGACATCCATAATGCTTTTCTTCATGGTGATCTCCATGAGGACATCTATATGAAGCTTCCACCCGGATTTCATACTGCTCAGCCCAATATGGTGTGTAAACTCAAGAAATCTTTATATGGTCTTCAACAAGCGCCTTGACAGTGGTTCTCCAAACTCGCATCCACACTGCGGGACTATGGATTTCAACAGTCTCCATTTGACCATTCTCTATTTACCGTTGACCATTTCTTGCCATTCTTATTTATGTGGATGATCTCGTCCTTACAAGTAATGACACTAAACGCTGCATTGCCTTCAAAAACTACTTACATCAGTTTTCAAATTGAAGGATTTGGGTCCCTTGAAGTTATTTCTTGGCATTGAGGTCGCTCAAGCGTGTGCTAGATTGTTTTTGTGTCAGCGGAAATATACTCTGGACATTCTCACAGAGGCAGGAATGCTAGGGTCTAAGCCCAGTTTGTTCCCAATGGAAAGACTGCTTCAAATTTTCGGCATGCATAGCCTTTCCAATGATGCTTGACAAAGCCGCTGCCACAAAAATGGAAAGGTTAAGGGGAAATAGGGTTGCCCCATAGATCAGGTAGCATGATTCCTAACCCTTACCATTGATCACAAGTCACAAATGAATACGAGACACTAGTAACGCATCTTAAAACAGAGGCCACCAAAGTATGATCAAAGCCCATCTTTTGAAAAACCCTTTCCAAAAAGACTTCCTAATAGGCCCAGTCTTGGAAGCAATTTTGTAAAGAACGTTACAACGATTAAAAAGCATGGTAATCAAGCATAGAAGTTGGGGTTTTAGCTTTGGAAATAAGGGCAATAAGAGCCTTGTTCACATGCGTAGGATCAGCAACCCGCCCCCCCCCCCCCCCCCAAAGATTTGTAAGGGTGTATTTGAAAGAGGCAACGCGAATTTCCTTTCCTGTGTATGGGCTCCATAGGGTTTCATTGATAACTTGGTTAACCACATAGTCAATTCCATCCAAAACATTGTCCATGTTACCAGGCTGAGAAGAGCGAAAGAGCTCATCGTAATAATTTTTCACGATCTCTCCGCCTCTGCATGTCCTGAACACACTGCCCCATCATCATCCCTGAGGTATTGGATGAAGTCCCTCCTCCTATAGCGTTTGGCTTTATGCTGAAAGTATGAAGTATTACGATCTTCATCCCTGAGTTCAGCAGCCTTGGTTCTCATATACCAGTATGACTCATACTCTTTGTTTAGCTCCAGAAGAACTCCTTCAAGGGGTGCACATTCTTGAACTCCATTAGCAGATGTCCTTTTTTTTTTTGGTGGTTTTTGGGGGGGGGGGGGGGTTAGACAGGCAACACCATTTCAAGGAACTCAACTCCAAACACTTACAAGACCATCTTGGGCATACCCAAGCTTTAACTATCTACCTTTAATTACATAATTGCAAGAGAGAATCCCTATCCTTGTCTTTTGCTCTGTACACAATTTGAGATCTGACTATCTGCATCAATTCATTCTCCACAGCCTGTATGAAAAACGGGCGGTCTCTTGATTCCGCAACTGCATCGCATGAAACACACTTACCATCTTGTATGACATTCCATTTCATTAGCCTCTCTTTCGTCTTAAGCATGTCCTAGGCAGCCAACCAGCTGATAAAGCTAGCTTTATGCATGTTCTGTTTTGACCAGATCACCTTAGCCCAGCGCAGGTTCTGTGCGAGCTCATTTCTGAGCCATTCATAAGCCTTACCAACTGTATTTCTACCGCCAGAATCCGCAGTCCAAGTATTTGTTACAGAAATGCATCTAGAATGGAGTATTATGCAATGAGAAGATCCCATAGGATTAAAGGAGGGAAACTTAATGTATAGTGCTCATAGTAAGCCTTATACACTTCAGAATGCATAAGGATGATTTTCAAGTTTAGATGATGACCGCATTGCAATTTAAGGATGATTTGAACGAGGTATGACCATATAAGACTATAAATGATAAGGAATGAAGCAATGATAAAAAAAGATAGAAGCGATAGTCAATAGAAGAGTTAAAATGATGATATAAAACAATATTTGGTACATACAAAACTCACAACGAACGTGGTTTTTCATACAAGTTTTTGAGGACAAAGACTACGATTGCAAACAAGTTCGTTTGTTACTCGCTATGATCATCTTTTGCCTCCTATCTGTTATTTGGTTTGCTTACAAAGGGTATAATCTATCAAACATGCTTTTTGAAGGAGTTTCTGCTTGAAATTAGGGTGGTACTATAATATCCAAATCCGCACGTACTTGCATGCTGAAGTGAACTGCACCAGGAGGCAGAGGGGTTACTGTTGTATTTACAGTATGTAAATTCATGAGAAAAATCACCATCACCATATTAAACTTTGGAAATAGAAAAAATACTAGATATTCAAGTTACATTTCTCTTTGCAATAGCCAATAGGTACATCCATGAGATAATATCATATTAACAGCAAAAATACTTGATATCCAAGTGATTCGTGAATGTCTTCGTCTACTACCTCTTGGACTGGGAGAATTACCATACTAACCTTCCTAAACAGCAAAACAGTAGCTAATTTGCATCCTTGTAGAGCATAATCTCTTCTCCCCATTCCCAACATAAATGTCAAAACACATTAAGCATGCCTGCTCACACTGCTTGAATGTGCATTACTTTTTGGCAGCGACAGATTTATCAGTTCTAATTTTGTATTGGCAAACGGCATAGAGAAATTACAATCAAGCAACGAGGGCAGTGATTGATTAGGCCCACCAAAGAAATTCGATTTTTCCAAAAATCATATGCCCAACAAAAATTGGCACCAGTAAATGGACTCAGTACATCCATGTACTGCACTCAATTCAAACAGCAGCTGGCATTTGAGGAGCTGACATTTATCACAAAGCCCAGCTATTTTCACAGCTTCAGCAGAATAAGTGCACCTTCGCTTTTGACCTCCTTTTTCTCTTTGGTAGAAATTTATATAGATGGACATATAGATAAGACATCCTCAAACACCAGAGTACAAAAGGATAAATATTTTAATTGAAAGAATAGGAGTAAAAAAGGGGACGGGGGGGGGGGGGGGGAAGGGGGAGGGGAGAAAAGAACACCAAACGACATCTTACAGTGACGACCGGAAAACAAATTGTCAAATGTTCTACAGCTATCATCCCTTCCCTGCTTTCTACCAAATCACCTGTCAGCAAACGACCACTCTTCTCCAATGGTGGCCTTTCGAAACCGATATGGAGCCGACAAACTATGCCCATTGCTTGAGATTAGATTAGAGTCCTCGAGGCAGCATACATTTTAAGGTTATACATCAAATCGCCTATTTTTTAGGCATTTTGTGTGATGAAAAGATGTTGGCCGTGTTCAACTGGGCCAACTGTGGTAAATTGACCTTGTTCTCATCTGATGGCCTCCTTCATGACAGAACTCAGCATCATCTGTTGAACCACCTGAAAAAAAAAAAAAGCAATCAAACTGCTACAAACAAGATTTGCCCAAGCAAAAATCATTGAATTTGAGCATAAACCAAACCAAACAAACCAATACCCTCAAATGTAACCTAAACAGGATGTCCATGGGAAGAGGGGGGGGGGGGGGTCTCACATTTATGCGGCCTTATCCCCTAGAGTTGCAGATGGCCTAATCCATTGAGCCCTAGATTTGAAAATCATTACATTTTGCACATGCTACAATCATAGAAGACATGTGAACTAGCCTTCTCTCTTGGTCCCAAGGATGGAAATTATTCTCCATATCTCTGTCTTCAGGGTGGAACAGAGAAACAAAAATTCAGCCTTTTGACAGGAAATTCATTGTCACCCTTCATTAGTTGACCACGACCAACCTATCCACTCTTCTTCCCATTTCCTCTTTTTTTTTTTGGGGGGGGGGGGGGGTTCTCAACTAGGGGCATTGTCTATATTCTTTCACAGAGTAAAAGGTGTGGGAGCACACCGGGATTTAAACCCCCAAACTCCTTGCAAGGAGGCATGTCACATCCACTAGATTACACCTTTTTGTAGTTACCAAGTTATCTACCCACCTCCAATACTTAAGTAACGATATCACAAATACATTTATCCAAATTTTAATGGGGCAACATGACAAGTTTAAACCTCTGACTAATAATTTAAGTTTTCTGTTAGTCCCCCACATTGACAAATCAAGTCTCCAGGAAAGCAGCAGTAGGTTACCATAGTGAAACTTAAAAGGGAGCCTCAAGAGATTCATCCCAAACTTCTGCACTTCCATTAGAAGCATCTTCAACATCTTCTTCCATGGAAAGCCTTATATATTCCCGATGGGCAAAGCGATCCCACTCTGTCAAGGTTGGATTCTCCCTCTCCTGTTCACATGACAAACAGTTCCACGTCTATCCAGTGCACAACAAAGCATATCAATGCTTTCTAAGCCCAGATACAGTTAAAAAATGGAAGTGATTAATTGACTTGCCTGGCGAATAAGGAACGGGTCACGAGTTTCAAAGGCCATGAACTTGTTTAGATTGAAGAGGATATTGAAAACACTTCCTGAAAGTTTACTTCCTTTCAGATCACGAAGGGTCAGATAACTTTCATTCTGCAAAGAGAAGTTTAAGTATCATTCAAAACAAATTAGAAAGTTCAGGCCATGGAAGAGGGACAGCCAATCCTGAATCCTTGTAAGCGTCATACACCAACCATCACACAACAACGACAATACTAATTATAGAAGCCAATACACCATCTTAGCACCACAGAATACCAGAACTGAACCAGTGAGTTAACCGTCAAACAACTAGGTCTGTCATCAGACCAGTCGAACCAGGTTGACTTGGTTGACCAGCTTTTGTAGCTTGTGTAAATTACAGAACTTTTGGTCCAAACTAAACTTAATTTCATTATCTTTAATCACCTTTCATGTCTATTCTATGCATGAAATTCTTATGAGAGAACTAGAACAAAATAATTCTATGCAGAAAGGTTGAGAATAGTATAGTCCCTGCTGCATGGCCTCAGTAAAGGGAGAGACAAAACCACACAGCCCACACGACAAAGGCTCAAATTAGAGATGAGAAAATATACAATTAATACAGACAGATATACACGAGAGCTGACAGAAAGCAAAACCTAAAATTCTTGCTCCGAAAGAAGTAATTGAATTTCTAGACTGATCTTCACCAATTCTTTTGCTGCATGGCTTGCACAAATTTCTAGACCAGATCAGGCACCAGTTCTATCTATTAAGCCGTTAAAAGAGGCTAATCTAGTCCGCTCCTAGTGACTTTGCTTAACACAGATACAAGTGTGTTCTTTCAGGCCTTAAAACCAACTATAAGTGACAGAAATCAACAAGAACATATCCCATAACTCAAATCAATTTATCATTTGAATGTGTAATACTCCCATACACCACTCTAGAAATCTTCCTTATTTTGAATAATCCCAGTTTAAATGCAATTCTTTCCATCGATGACATAAATATATTACTTATGCTATTCTACTGGCAAGCCTATTCGCCAAACACCCCATATAGATGTATTTTTGGACCATACAACACTAGAAAGTGCTCACAGGGCCCTACTACAAATTCACATTCAGGTGACTTCGGAAGCTGGATACTTCCAGAGCCAAAGCTGCTTAATGTTTTCCAGACCAAAATAAAATGGTTTCAATAAGAAACGAGATCCCACATATGTATGACAAAGCTCATAGTAGTTCAAGATATGTAACACGTAAACAAGAGGAAGATAACTTAAATCACAGCACAGAAGGCAAACCTCAGGTCCAATCATGTCAATAATCTGACACAGGATATCCTCAAAAAGCACAGGTTCTTGAGCCATACATTCCATTCGATGCAACTGCTCTTCATAAAAGAATTGCATCTCATTCCGAGTGATAACTCCATTTCCATCCAAGTCTATGCATTTGAACCTGCAGATGAAAAAGGAACACAGATGATAAACTATTCATCAAGGTAGTCTTAGCAGAACAGTGATCATCATTTTGTACAATGACCTCCAACTCAAAATGCTACCACCAAAAAACACTAAGAAATTTCTGCCGATTCACATGCTAAGCTTGAACAAAATGTCATCTATATGACAGACATACCAATATTCAAGACTAGGCTCTGATGATTTATCCTCCTCTGCCAGTATGAAGTAAACAAAATCTTCATATCCCATCTTGCCTTCAACAGTGCTAGTGAACTTTCTTGGAACCTTCCATAAAATTTTGACAAATGCAGCAAAGTAATTATTTGTTGAGCCTTCACAAAATGAAAAGCTCCCTAAAGGCAAAAAAGCCCCGAGCTGAAAGACAGAACAACTAGCAATACAATTAAATAATAAAGCAGGATCACTCCTAGGTGTTTTTTTTGTTTTTTTTTTGGGGGGGGGGTTTGACCCTCATTTAGCACGACCACCAGGTCATCTGAAATTGCACCCACTCCCCCCCGCCTCCCCCAACCCCAAAAAAAGGCCCTCAACCAACCCGAGGCTTCAATTCCCATTTAAGAAGGGCCGCCCTTATTAGAACCCCAACAACCACACCCCCCCAACCAAGGGAAAAAAAAGAGAAAAAAGAGGGGAGGGCAGAGAACACTTACCTGCGAAAATATCCTATCAACAATTCTGTAAGTAAGTGCATGGTTCCCATATCTGATTAGATTTTCTTTGTCAATCAAGAAATCATGATCTGTATCCAACTCCCAGAACTTGCAGTATATCACGTAGAAGTGCTCATAAGAGAAATATCTACATTGACATCAAGAAAAGAAAGAATAAAAAAAAGGTTACCTACCATCACAAAGAAGAAGACCAACGAAGTATGAAAACATAAAAAGGAAGATAACATTATTAAAGCAGCTCAGGAGGTAAGCAAAGCCCCCTGACTCACCTGTTGCTTGTCCATCCCCCCTCCCCCAAAAAACCCCCCTTTTCTTTTTCCTTTTTTTAAGAAAAGAAAAACAACGTAGTGTACAAGTCTGGCACCAGCTTACAAGTATGATAGTTCACTTATTACCATTGTTAGACGATAAGATGTTTAGGGTTTCGGTTCAAGTCCTACCTCAACACTTTGTTGATGTCCTCTTCTTCATCCGCATGTTGCATAGCAGCTATCAAATTTCCACGCTTGAGCTCCCTGAGAGTCAATTGACCATTTCCCGCTCGATTGATGTAGTAAAAAATTCTGTATATTACAGTCTCCGCTGTTCACCAACAAAAGATAAAGTTCATGTTCTCTCATTGAATTAAGCCATTCAAAGCTTGCACAAACTCAGACTATAGTTTATTCCCAAAAATAAAAAAGAAAAAAAAACTCAGACTATAGTCATCGATGATTTTCCTCTATCCAGCTGCAGTTCATATATCTACTTTGGTCAAAAGCAAATGACAAATTCAAAGAAGCCCAACAATCACAGTGAACAATATGACTATCACTCTAAATTTTAAAAAGATAATGCCTACAAAGGAGGCATACCCAGAAAGAAATTGGCAATGCTATTTCTTAACTGAAAAGAGTTTTCAACAGTGCTGAAACTCCCACTGAGAAATACCAGTGGTTCAAGACATTATACCTTCGGGAAGAGGAACTTTTTCCTCTTTAATTGACGTAATCGATTTTGTTCATAGCATGTTTTGGGTTTGTGATTAGTTTCGCTTATACAGTTCAGCAACAAGGACAAGACTACCAGATTAACAGAATACATAAATGCCAAAATAAATTACAAACCACAAACCACAAAGCCAAAAAAGTCCATTCAACATCACTTTGCGAGACAGAAAGGCAGACTATTTTACTCCAATCAAACCATGTAAACAGTCACAAGCAGAAAAGGAGCCTCCAAAGTTCAAAGTTCAAACACTGCAGAAAATTAGGCATAGCCTTCTACGAAACAGAACCAGGACATACCATATCTTTCTTGAAATTCAGGTGTACTCTGTAAAAATTCCAATCCTGGATGAGTTGCTAAAAGTTCTCGAAGAATAGGCTTAAAGTCATCCTACATAAGCAATACACACTTTCTCAATCACCAAATGCAATGCAAAGGATATTCATGAAACAGCACACTTTCATTTGTGAAAAGAGTTGACTCCAGCAAAATCAAAAAAACAAATAGGCTCAACCCACATACCAACAGAATAAAGGAGAAATGTGTATACCTGCATCAAATATTTGCGATCTGGTTGCTTCATAATAGTAAAAATCTGGGTTGCTGTATCCATGGTCAACTTGTTGCCATTGACCCAGTAATCGACAAATGCATCCCTGCAGATACATTCCTTGGTTAAAGCAAATTCACCTCTAATAGAGAATTTTACCAACCTATACAACCCTACATTGACTCAGACTTCAGGAAAGTTTGGAGAGTTACCAGACCTCAAGATGGAAGGGGCTTTCGTTTCTTTTTTTTTTTTTCATTTCTTTTGGTTGTGGTGGGGATGCTTTTTGCTTTATTTAAAAATTAAAAAAAGACGCCCAAGGGCAGAAGATGGCAGCAAGCCACATAAAGGAGGTTCTTTAGTTTACATCCTTCTCTAGCTTTCTTTCACCTTCCATCATGTCACCTCTCCAATTTATTGGTTCATTTCCCATATGGTATATGAAAGAGAAAACAGCTTCATCACTACCCCCCCTTTTTTCCTAATGGAACAACTGCACACAAAACCTGCAATAACATAAATGATGATTTAATTAGTGTACCTGGTTACAAATCCTGTGCGATTAACATCAATCTTGTGAAAAAGGATAGTGGAGAAGAATGATGGCAGCTTGCATATCTCCTTTGTAACAACTCTGAAGTCTGATTCAAAAAAAATAAAATAAAAAAATGTCATCACAATTGCCAAACAATCAAACACTGTGAACGGTCAACTTTCTCACCATTCATTGGCAGGCCAACTGTATGACCATAGAAAAATTGATTTATTCTGAACAAGCATCTCTCCTTCAGCTCCTTTGGTGGTGGACGTCCATTCTGAAAGTAGAACTGCACAAACAAGCATTGAAACCAAATTGAAAATCCTCAACAACAAATACTCATACGGACTCACCAAAGGTAACACCAAACTTGAGCATCAATACACTGACACAACAATAATTGCCAACTAAGCCCACCTACAGGCAATAAGAGAATATCCAACCTGGGGTATCATCTCTTTCACTGGCTCACTCAAAACTTTCAGAGGGCTTCCTAGGGAAGAGGGACCAGTCTTCTGTTTCATAACACGAGGAGAACCTGATGAACTTCTCGGTGAAAGTGGGGGTGCACTCCCAGCAGGAAACATAGACGGAATTGAATTGCTAGCAGCAGCATTTGTACTAGATGCATTTCCTGCAACATTTAAAGGATTCCCTGCCTTGGCATCATTAACCAATGATTTCACCTACATACGGAGACAGATTCACGTATTAAGTATGATGCAAGCATGACCAGCCAACCAAGTCAAGAAGGAGACAAGATAAATAAACAAAAACTGAAAAGTAAGCTACTATGAGACAAGGTGCAACAAACAAGAATAGATCCTAGGCAGTTTAATGTAACAATACAAAAAGGTCAAAAAGCAAAAGGACTGTAAAATTAGCATTTTCCTTGGTTAGGCATATAGAACTTTCGAATTTCACAGCGAAACATATATCATCATCATTTGCAATATTGCAATCCAAGAGAATAAAATCGTCATAATCTAGCAAAAGGATTCAAAATGTGGTCCTAGACTCAATTTTGGTCTCAGTCATAGTACCGCAAAATCGCTCGTGTTGCCTACTGCGGCTACCACAAGGGAGAAAACTCGGTTCCCTCAAATTAAAAACATTTCTGATGTAGTCATTTCATCACGGAACGACCGCATTTTAACTCCATGGTAACGAGTGACAAACTCAACCAGAAGAAATGAGAAATAGGGGTGTTCAAAACTAACAAAAATCGATTACCCGAACCGAAAAAGCATGAACCAATCAAAATTGTGGGTACTCGATCCGAAATTTTTTTAAAATAAATTGATTCAGGCACCCAAACTGATAAATTTTCAGGGTTATTAGTTCAGGTACAGTTCGAGAATTCTGGGATTTTAGTTACCCAAAACCCTGATAAGATTCTTTTCTTTTTAAAGGTCGGGCAGTAAAGTGAACGATTTTTTAAGCCTCTACATCAAGTCACTTAAACTTAAGTTCGAGGAACTTAGGTAAGAGGTTAGAAAATCAATATTCGATATTATATACATGCCCTTCTTAAGCTTATTACATAAGCTCTTCTTAAGCTTTTGGGAATGTGAACTTGCACTTTTGGTGAACTTAGGCAAACTCTGGGATATTGTTTGATACTATCAGGTACTAGGTCGTGGGAATACAATGGTAATTTATACTATGTGTAACTTTAGGCATGGATACAACAAAATTATGCAGGCAAGAAAAAAACATTGAAACCCTGATGGGGTAGCTCAGCTGGTGAGGCATTGGGATTGCATTCAAGTGGTCACGAGTTCGACTCCCCATCAGGGCCACTGGAGGTTTTCCTGGTCGTTAACTTCAGGGCCCCCAGGGATTTAGTCGAGGTGCGCGTAAGCTGGCCCGGACACCCTGGGTCATCAAAAAAAAAAAGAAAAAAAAAAGAAAAAAACATTGAAAAAAATTTGGGGTCATTGGATACCCAAAAATTCGTACCGAAAAATTTTAGTTACCCGTAATTTTTGGTTCAGTTTCGATTCTAGGTATGGTCAACCCGAAGTTTCGGTTACCCTAACTGAAATTTGTTTTGGTTTGAGTGTCTAAACCGTGAACAACCCTGTCAAGAAACAATTATATACATTAAGTAATCCGTTTTCCTGTAATTGGCATGACACTCTTTGAGAACTAAAACATTTATGGAATGACAATTTCCACTCAACAAAATTCAGTCCAACAGCCCACCAATTTCTAGTGAATCTTCATGATCACTCTTCTTGATGCCAGCATAAAGCATACTTCTACTAAATGGACTTCACTGTCAATTAGCACCTTCTTGCTGCTGGATCGCAATAATGAATAGTGACAAACCCAAATCCGGTCAAGGTTTCATTATTGTTGTTGCTGTGGAAAATCAGCTCGCTTCCCACTTCTACGAGTGAACTGAGGCAAGATTCCCTTGAAAACCCTCACAACCTTAGTTTAAAAAAGCGCGCCTCAACAGGAGGCGACCACCTCGGAGGGGATGAAGTAGGGCTGTCAAATAGGTCAGGTCGGGTCGGGTTCGTGTTCGGGTCGAAGTTAAACGGGTTGAAAACCCCCCGACCTGAACCTGACTTGTTTAACAAACGGGTTGAAAAATCCAACCTGAAACCGTTTAACATTTAAACGGGTCAACTTGATTTTGACCTGTTTAACCCGTTTAAGTTAAACGGGTCAGAATCAGGTACCACTTACCTATTTAACCTGTTTAACCCACTTAAGTTTCAAACTTTAAATGAACATGTGTGTGAGCCTGAGACTGCAGCTGGACACTTTGTAAACAATACATGATTACATGAATTCTTGGTATACCAACTATTGAATGAACCGGCTTCTGAGGAGATCAGTAAGTCCTAGAGATCAGTAGCGAGGAGATGGGGCGAGGAGAGTGGAGAGGACATGGGGAGATCGGATCAGTAGAGAGGATAAGAGAGGGGCGACCGAAGGCTGAAGCAACTCAAACAAGCTCTAGCTCTGTGAGGAGGAGTGTTATTGCGAATGAAGAACTGAAGAAGGCAAGAAGCCTTTTATATCTAGAGTTTTTACTTGATAGGGTAGGCTTTATGGACTTAGGAACAAAAAATGTGAAATATATAAAATTTGAACTCCCTACCCCCTAGCCAAAAATCTGAAAATTAAAATTTTAATGGCCCCCAAAAATGTTCAAAAAAACTACACATAATTATATATCGATAGACGAGTTAAACGAGTTACTGTAAATGGGTAAACGGGTTGACCTGTTTAACCTGTTTAACCTGTTTATTTAAACGGGTTAAATAGGTATTTTTTCGTGTCGAAAATTTCAACCTGAACCTATCCCGTTTAATTAAACAGGTTAATCGTGTCAACCCATTTAATTAAACAGGTTGAAAATCTTTACCCAAACCCGCCTAATTTCGTGTTCGGTTCGGGTCGGTAATCATGTCGGGTCGGCTTTTGACAACCCTAGGATGAAGCGCGACTCAAAGATGCAAGACAATATCTTCATCCTTTTTCTTATTTTCCTCATCCTTATCTTACCTTTTTTTCTTTCTTTTCTTTCCTTAGGAGAAAAAAGGTAAGCTACACTTGTACAGCAAGAGTGTGTTACGATGATAATATAACATATTCTAAGGCTATTTGCAGCTTTGGTAGTTATATTGATGCCCAATCTCTTTTTAAAATGCATTTATCTAATTGTTTCCACAAAAGATGCTTTGTGAAATATGAATGGCTTATAAACATTCTTGCATAGAAGCGTGCCTTGCATCCGTGCTGCAAATGTCTTCGCTTTGCGCTTTGCGCCTTGCGCCTCGGGACCCTATGCCTCATGCCTTCTAAAACTAAGCTCACAACATTCAAAGGTATCCAACAGAGCTTCATTACTATCCAAAATAATCATGTCATTCGCTTCCTCCAATCAGTCCTTGCTACTCACACGGCAAACAGCAAGAGACGACTGCAACAGGGCTGCTTTGCCTCACATTAAACCAGAGTCTAAAGATCACATCTTAGGTTTTCCATTTTGTACAGTCCCAATTGGCACAATCACCTCAATATCGACAGTCTTAGTGAGCATTCACAAAACAATGCTAAATTCTCCATAGAATAGATCCGGTAATTTGGTTCCAGATTCTGGCCTTGTCGACAAGAATATTATCCTGGAAGCAAATATGATTTAGGTCCGAATTTTAATCAAGTTGACCCATTCCAAAAGGGTCATGGCTCTCAGATATGCATACATCTACAGCCAGACAACCACAGCATAAGAAACTAGAGCATAACATACTCCATTTATCAACCACTGACACTAGAAAGTTGGTTACTGTTCATCAACTCCATTTATCAACCATTGACACCAGAAAATTGCTCACTGTTCATCAAGATTGAAGCTACTTGTGCATTAGCTTGATCAGGATCCCGTCATTTATCACACGCCACATCTTCAAAAACACTATCTCAAACTCTCTTGCAGACAATATAGGTTCCGAAGAAGAACACCTTTGAGCATAAGACTTCCATTAATCGAAAAGTAAAACCCAGACCATAACTTGAAAAACTGAGCTTTTAAGACAAACTAACATCAAGAAACTAGATTTCCACAAGATGTCCCGCAAAACCAACCTAGACACCACCTTACAGAGTGGAAATCCTTCATTCTTGAAACTCAACCAACAATCAAGTAGCAGCTCGATGTAATCGTGTAAAACCCAACTTTTGGCGATCCAGATACCCTTTTCTACATCAGGATATCTTTGTAGTAAAACCAGGAATATCACACAGCATATAGGACAATGCTTCCAATTTTAATGAAGCATATGAACTTTGACCCACATTCATTAAAAGACACAAACGGTGACTACTAACTAATCGTTCTCATAAAGGAGACCCCCCCCCCCAAAAAAAAACCGCTTAAAAGCCATTGAACAGACATGACATAGTGTGATAAAAAATAGCGGCATGATTTTAACCATACTCTCCTAAAATCTAGGAAGGTAATGAATGAGCTAATACTATTAAGGGAATATAAACACTTAAAATTAAGATGTACGGTCTGAGATTTGATTATTAGGTTGGAATTAACAAAGCCAACTTTTAGAATAAATCATTTTATTCCACTTTCAACCATACCACACAAATAGAAAGGATTTCCACCATATGTTTCTCCTTGTGATCATCGAAAAACCATCATAACTTAATTTGGAAACTAAACACATCAATGTCCTCCCCTTACATCTAAAGGATTACCACATCATATTAAAAGCATGTTCTTCATAGCATTTCGGAGTGTTTCTAAACGGTATACACTTCCAAACATTCTTAACCGCTCCAAAACACTAAACGCTATTTCTATACTCTCCTAACCGCTCAAAAATGCCACAAACTGCTCCAAAACGCTAAGTGCTAGTCTAACGTTGTGCACTCACAAATGCTTCCAAATGCTCCAAAACGCTAGGCGCTAGTAATCATAAACACTCCTGAACACTCTGTCACTCCCAAGCGCTCCCAAACCTCCAAGACGCTGACTACTAAATCTCAACACTTCCAACCGCTCCACAATGCTTCTAACCGTTGCAAACCGCTAATGCTAGTTTTTAAATGCTACAACGACCAGGCCCTAATTGCTCTCGTCTCATGAAAACATCAACCATAATTCTATGGAAAATTCATTCAACTAGAAAACTAGACAGCAGAATGGGTTGATGGGGGTATTTTGTGACTAAATTGTTTCCAAAGGCACGGAAGAGAAGTTCAAACCAAATTCATGGAAGCATTCATCATTAGGATCCTACTTCAGAAAGCATTCCCACATATGAATGGCGCAAGAAAGTAAACCAGTTGATACGACAAAATGTACACTTGAGACATTTGGATCCTACGTCATACTTTCCATCTTGAAAAGAGAACATATCAGGAAAGAAAACAATTAGATAGCACGTATTATGGTAAAAAGCTCGTCATTGGGAGAGGAATAGAAGCCTTCCCACGGAGGGTAAACATTAACCTACAGTTCACTACCCACAATTTCATACAAAGATTTCTTGCCTAATGTGAAAAAAAAAATAAAAAAAAATCAACGACAGTTCCAGGGAAGAAGTTCTTCAATAAGCCAGGAAAGCAAGCTCTGACCACGTGTCCTAGTTCCTATACCCACACAGCCTTGAGCCAAAGGACATAAACATAATGCACAAGATTGAATCTTTAGCGCCAAGTCAATTCAAAAGAAAAAGACCGACTAAAATAGAAAACAATATCACGCTCACAGTATCAGCAGTACTCAATCGCCTCCCAACCTTGAACAGCTCCCCAGGAACTAGTCCATGTAAAACCATAATTCATGTGGCGGGTTTCACAACACAGATATTCAGTAGTACACATTTTTACGGCCTTAATTGCCCCTACTGACTCATTTTGGATGAACACAACCAATCAAGCAACACAAAAAAAAAGAGAAAAAAAAACCTCATCCAGCAGGATACTACTGTCCATACATCCCATGGAGGGAAGGAAGAAGCATACCAGCCGATTCGTTTCAGGAAGCGAAAGCCACTGTTCAAAGAGCTCTTGAGCAAGATACGGGTTAGATTTGAGGGCCAAGGGAGCAATCTCCGGGAGCTGCAACAGTTCGGCGTCAAGAGATACCAAATCTCCATTGAAATCCATCTCCATTCAAAACAATGTTAAAAATCCAAATTCAATCTCTCGCATCAAACAACCAAACCACGACCAAAATCACATAACAACATGCAACTATATTGCCAAACCCTAACCGAAGAAACACAAATCTGTTGTTTTCCAAAATTCGCCGATGGATTATTGAGCATTAAAAGTTGGAGATTTCGGAGCCGATAATCACTTCCAAATACACAACTTGGAGAAAACCTTAAGCCAAATCCACAGATCTTCGGAAGAACATAATCAAGCTGGTGAAAAAAATCTCAGGCGACGCCGATTAGAGAGAATCGATAAGAGGATGCACGCGATGGAGATCGGAGATTGAGATGAATGAGGGGGGATTCGAGGCCTCGAATTCGAAGCCTTCAGAGAAGATGAAGAAGAAGGAGAAGAAGAGAGAAGCGGAGGCAGAGAGCGAGAGAGAGATAGACGGGTTAAGAACAGTGAATAATATAAGAGGAAGGAGACCAGTGAGAATGGAATTGCCTCAAGGGACGCGACACGTCTCCCCAACTCCTCGTGACCATTTTTCTCCTCTCCTCTTTCGTTCGCTCTTTTCTATTTATCAAGGGTCAAAATATTGATCTCGTCTCTCTCACCGGATCTTACTAGGCTGCAGCCAAATCAAGTTGGCTCATCGAGCCCTCAAAAATCAAAATCGGCTCAAATTCGAGTCAAATATTATTTGTATGGAATCTGAATTAATTTGAAAACTTATTAAGTTCAACAAAGATGAGCTTAATTCGACTCAATTGGTTCATATTTTTATGTTAAGTGTTTATGTGGAGGGTATTAAATTATCATTAGCATCAAACAAATTTACTCCAACCCCTTTTTCTTGAAATCAATGCAAAAATTTGGAAATACTTTGATTGTAACATTGAATTTGAAAATTTATCAAGTAAAAAAAGTAAAAGAATAACAAGTAAAGCTCGGTTCGAGCTTTGAGCAGCACAATGTCCGCTAGAGCCCAAGAATAAACTTCACAGGCTCGTCGAATTTCGAGTCAAACCCGCTTCAATCTTTTATCTGATTGAGTAGAATACAAGTTGGTCTCAGTTACGCCATAATCTCCTAATGTCTTGTTTTACCTTGCCTTTTACGTTTCGAACTCTATCCAAATAGTATTTGGAAAAGAATATTACTACCGTTACAGTATGTGCGACAAGGGAACTATATCATGCACTACTATGGCTTTTTGTTTTTACTAATTAGAATAGTTGCACAGAAAATTATTATTTTAAGGACAACTTGCAATGTAATAGAGTAGAAGGCTCAAGCTAAGTGGGTTGGAGCCTAAGCTAACAAGCCTAGTTAGTCCTCTATGGAGTTCTCATCAGCACAAAGTCTTTGCAAAAGTCTTTACAATCGTACTCCAAGGCAGTTGGCTTATGTATTAATTAACATGTTAGATTGTATATTATTTGATGTAAAGAGTATTAAAGATGATACAGTGTAATAATATATTTACTTTTTAATTTTGGTGCAGAAGTGAATTCTATTGCCTTCCTTTGTTCTCATTTTTCAACCTCTATACTTGCATCTTTATATTTATTGATATATGTTTGTATTTACACAAGAAGCAACGCTACACATAAGGAGATGAAGACATAGATATAGTGAGATGTTTGAAGAAAATATCATTGAATCTACACCAGAAGCCAAGAGCCAAAAACCTAGTCTTAGGCTCCTTTGAAGAGGACACAAAACGGGGTTACCCCATAAGGATAAAGTTCTACTGTTTCACCGAGGAAATGATATTGATGTGAAAGGAATTGAGTATTTCATTGCCTTAACAGCCTCATGGGAAGCACAACCGTGTATTTAGAAAGAAGTGTTATGAGCGGCAGATATGATAAAGCCCTCTAAACAAGAAAATCTTAAAGGAGGAGAAGAGCCTTAATGTTATGCTTGACCATATCTATTGCCCAAATAAGAAATTCTGGTACGTGCAAAAGAAATAAGAAGTAAAGAATTGACCTTCCATAATGAAAATATATATTAACAGTAAGCCAAATTTGGGAGACTTTTATATAGGGTTCTTGATCTTTATATGGAAGGCAACAAACAAAATGTCATATATCCCAAAGAGATGCACTTAATTGTCTTTTGATATAATTTATGTCTTGAAAATGGTAATATAGACCTTGAGTGCTAAATTGTCACATCAACCTAGGTCTCAATGAGCCTTATGTAGTGCCTTACGAAGAAGCACTACATTTAATAAACCTATTCATTAACCTTGCCGATTGTCAATGTTCATTTGATCAAAAGAATTGTCAATGTTCAATTAGGGTATTGCACTATTGCGTGAGTTGTCCCAAGTATTGCTATCAAGTTTTGAAAAATGAAACATCTTGTTTAAATTGCCACCGCCTATAGTTAGGACTAAAAGGGAATTTCATCAAGTATAGCAACAAACTCATGTATTGTGGATCAAATATATCTGTCTTTATTTCTTTGACTAAGCTGATTCGAACCAAAAAATGTACAATAAAGTGACAATTTGGAATATTATAACTTGACTTCTCTATTAGAATGTGTCACACATTGTTTAAAATCTTAGAAGACTCATTAAACCCATCATATGCCTAGGCAACTATGTATACATGACCATGACCACTTTGAGCATTAGACTTGATTGGAGGAAAGAGTGACAATTGTGAACGAATCTAAACCTTGAGTATATGGATTCCATTGCACTTAGAAGAGGAAACTATGTCATATTCAACTAAAAATACCAATTTATATAGTTAGATCCACTATAGAATCCATTGAACCATCAAGGAGCCAAAATTTGACTATACTTCTTGCACATTTGTCTTGACTAAGTTAACCGAGATCTACTATAACTAGGCAAAAGTGACGAAGCTAAATCTTACACAATGTCTTATAGTCGTAAATATTCGCCTTTACAAGACAAGGACCAAGGTCCACTAATATCTAAAAGGTTTAGCTGCTTCTAATTGTAAGCATTTCAATTCGTTGCAGATTTGAGGTCATTTAACTAGGCACAAGTGTTTCGCCCTCATACTAACTTAAGCATATGAAATAAGCTTTTGCAAGATCCCAACCCTTTGAGAATCCTCTACAGTCGCGTTCTATTGTGTAACCACAGTTTGGTAACTCTAGCTAATGGCTTCTCCTGGTAATGGAGCAAGAACAATCCTGGTGTTATCAATGTTAAACGATGTGTGTTGAAGACGACAAAGATATTAAGTATAACTATTTTGTTAACTTTTTTGATAGATGATATGTTAGAGCATTCCCAGTCATAATTTCATTTTTTGGAACTCAAAACTCGTCACATCAACAAAATTTTTAATTTTTTGAAACTTGCATTTTATCACTCCTCCAACCCATGAAATTCTAATTAGAATTACCCAATAAAAAATCTATCGTAGATGCCACTTCACAACACACAACCTCTTTTTTTAATCATATAAAAATTATATATTAACCCAAAAAAAAGAAAAAATCAAAAACATATTAAAAAAATAAAAAGTTTACCTCGCGTAGTGGAACCGGACAGAGGTCCACCACTCGTGGCAATTATCTGCTCCTCTTATAGCATGTGGACACATGGCCCAAGTAGGGCCCGCATTCCTTTCTCCATATCTGACTGCGAATGCTCTTACAAGTCTCATTCTCAGTTCCTGCAGTCACATTTATTATCACAAAGCACTCATTTGTTTGGTGCTTAATATTATTGAAGTCCAATTTTTCAATCAAAATTGTAATAATTGGTGGAGAGCCAATTTTTATCTCACACATTAGTTAAGAAATAAAATTTTCATGTATTCCTAAGATTCAAGAATACAAATAAGACAAAAAGAACAATAAAAAAATTACATATTCAGATATTCTTTTACTGGCATGTCCATTTCCTGTGTTCCTACTTGTTGCCGTGTACTGTGTACGCACCCGCGCATTCTAGCTTATTCAAAACCTTAACGGGGTGTTTCCTCAATAGCAATATAAAACAGCAATAAGCCCATATTTTAGATGGAAATGGGGAAAATAAAATAAAAGAATTTCTCGTGTGCTGAACAAATCTAGGGAAGATAAGCCAATGTTACATTTCTACTTTAGATTATTTTACATGATGTAATGAAAAACAATACGTAATGGCATTTTTGAAATTGGCAATTCTGTGATCTACTTGGAACAGATTACATAAAAGTAACAAGACGACAAGGATAAAGCACCCAGCATGCATGAAGCCTGTCATCTACAGGAGTAGAACCAATCTTGATATCGGAAAACTGTTTGCCTTCCTCACTTCTGAATCAATCAGCACATAGCGCCATTGAGTGGCTTTCTGAAGCATGTCGACTACCTCAATAAAAGCCAACTCCAATTTAGGCGCTGTCTCCAAAAGACATTAAAGGGTTAGGATTGGCCTCCTACGTTAACGCGCAAAAATTGCTCATTTCCTGATCTTATTGTCTCTGCTCATAGAGAGCAACTCAAGGCTTCGAACAGCATCATCAAGAGCAGCTTTATTGGCAGTTGGAGCACGAGAAGAGACTCCCAACCTGCTGCTAGGTTCAGACCCCGGTTTAAGTCTTTGACTACCGGATAGGCGACTACTGGTCGAGGCTAAGCGGTTTGATCGTTCACCCAGCCCACCAGAGGAGCTTGGCCTGCTACTTGAAGCAATGACCCTCCTCGATGTGCTGCTGGCTCGTGTAGAACTGCCACCTCTCACAGAATCAGGCTGCCGAAAATGGAGAACTATCAGTCAGTTTTTTGAGCCCTCTCAAATCATTGAAGCATGCAGTTACTCAACGAACCAGCATTGCGAAACAATCACGACACCAGTTTGCAACTCAGTTCAGAAAAGTAGCTACAAGCCTTTCTAATAAGGCGAGGCTGCAAAGGGGTACTAATTGACTTACACATGGGCATTTCAGAGGGTACGGATAGGATTACTTTTCAGTTAGGTTGGAGCAAGTTGATCTACTCATATTAGGTGAATTCAGGTCGGATTGGTCCAGGTTTGGTTCATATTTGAGTCAAGAAAATGCATACCTTCTTTTCTTCTGATCTTTTTTCCTCTTTGGGGGGGGGGGGGTTGTTACAAAGTAAATCAGATTTGGCTAGCAGCTAACTGCAAAAAGCCACCAATACGATTAGAGCCTAAAAACTCAATTGAGATGTTTAAGGCAGATTTTGAATCGGTTTTCTTCAGTTGTGTTAGGGTCTAGATTCCCCACGGTTATAGGTTCATCAAATTTAGTAATACACAGGTCAATTTTGCCAAGGACTAGGTATCAACTTCACAGATCTTTAGCAAGTTTTATATCTTTGATGTACCAGATCTTTCGGGGTTACAACATCAGTTGACTTGTGTCTTGATGAGTCACCGTGCAGGCCAGATGAATTTCTCCTCGAAAAAGCCTCAACAGCTCCAGACAATCTTTCACGAACCTCCTTTCCTGTGAAAACAGCATATGCATTGATACCACCCTAGATGGACCAAGAATTCAATTAATTGCAAAAGCTCACTCAACCCATCCTCCAGGGAAAAGAAAATCATAAAAAAGGAAAAGGAAACAATAGAATCGTAACTAAGCCAAGAGCCAACCTTGACAAACGAAAGAACATAAAATGTTACCGAGAGAAGGGGGGGGGGGGGAGGGAAGCTAAGCTTCTCTGAGCCTCTGACTAGGAAATTTCACCTTGTCAACCCACTGAAGCAATCAGATAAAGAATAAACCTGGATGCTTCTCTGTTTTCTCTGCAGATGGTCCAGCATTTGCACTTGTTTTTCCACCAGGTGCCTGAAATGTCACCAAAAAAATTAAAAACATAGATTTCACAAACTTGTTGCTGAAACTGATTATCAAGACACTAAACCAGGACTAGCCTTTAGTCTCGAACTGGCACCAAGCTGAGGATACTTCAGTATTGTCCAGTCGAAAACATAGTCAAATTGATAGCCTGCAATTGTCAACCAGGTCAAAACTATGACATGAAAAATATATTGCAAGATCTCTTATAGTAATGTGAGCCGAATGAGAGCATAGGATAAAAATCCATAGATTGTATATGACAGACAATGTTTGTTACTTTCCAGGCTTTTCTCGCACAGACAGCTCCAACGCTGCAAGGACTTGGGGACAAACTGAAGTGATACTTTCACAATCCTCTTTCCTTTTTCTTTTCTTCAAGGGTGGCTTCTTCTTCCTTTTTTTTGGGCCGGGGGGGGGGGGGGGGAAGGGTAGGAGTATGTCAGACTGTATATAGCCTTACCCTATAGTTATAATTGGATTATATATATTCTATTTCATTTGGACCCTAGACTTGAAACATTAACTAAACGTGTACACCAACACAAAAGGGTCAAGGGCAATTTAGTGAGACATTTTGCTTCGATCCAATCGACTTCATTCCTTTTAGTTCATCCCTGAATCAGGAGTCTGATTCAACAAAGAGACAACTTGTAGGTGAGACTTTACTAAAGAAAAGCATGAGCTACATTTTTTTGGCTTCCAATCCCAACTTTGCCGGTGGTCCTTAACCAAAAACCATACAACACCATAGAAAAGCATCATATGATCATCATCGTATTTTCAAGACATCTTGACGACACAAATAAAGGAAGAACTGGGGCCAACTGACAAAATACGTACTCATCTGACATAATTCAATAATTGTCAGGAATAAATCATTATGTAATTGTTGAGAGTTTGACAAATCCTATCCTCACTCAACCAGTCAGATACAAGAGGCACTATTTGCCTCACATCATGCCACTATATCTAGAAATGAATGGACAGGGGTCAAGGTCTCAAGGATTAAGTTGGAAAGAAGAAACAATGAGATGCTTTGCATTAACTAATACTGCTTAACTGCTAAGTGATTGCCATATTTTACCTTATTCAAGTGTGAGCTGTTCCTGTTGAAACCCCCTCCCCTCTTTCCCCAGGCCAAAAAAAGTCCCCATCCCTTAATTAAAAAAGGGGCAATGAATTCACTAGTTTAAATATGAAACACCAATGGTCTAAATTGCACTTACAAGCAACCACATATGAACCAGAAAACACTATAAGTAGCGAACAAAAGACAGCAAATTAGAGAAGAAAACTACGAATCAAGATAAACCTTCTAAATGGAAAGTAGGACTGTTGCTCCAAAAGCAAAGGATTACGACAAAGATCAACTGTAGTCAAGAGCAAGTCTACAGAAAGTACCTTCTCGAATAAACAAATCTCGGAAGAGCCTCTTCAAGTATGAATAATCAGGCTTGTCCTCGAAACGAAGTGACCGACAATAATGGAAGTATGATGTAAATTCTGCTGGATATGACTTGCAAAGAACCTGCCAACAAAATTGCAGTACTCTACTACTAAGTTCAAGAGAAAGCCAAAGCTTTTAAACAAAGTAGAACATGGAATACTACTCCATCCGTACTCAAAAACATGTCACACTTTCGAAAGATAAAATTTAAGAGAACATAATTTATTACTCAGAATTTTTTCCAACTACATAAAGAAACTTTGATGATATTTTTGGGGCTTTTAGAAAGGAACTTTTGACTGGGACAGAGTGAGTATTAAATAGGCTTTCATCATGGAAATGAAAAGGTTCATACATAAGAACTTGAAATTGAATTGTGCATAACAATAGAACATGATGATGTATGGTAGTGGTTAGAGTACGTCAAGCTTGGGGGGTTCGATTCTCATGTAGCACGACCATTATATTGTACGAGCAGGCTCCCAGCCCCAGGTCTTGACTCCTAGTTGGGGCCAGGGGGGGGGGGGGGGAAAAAAACCCTATTGACACATCACACTCATTGGTGGAGAAAAGTCATTATTTTTTACTAGTAATTGGCCGATTCCATGTCAGTGCACATTTCTGGAAGCAAATAAAAATCATATTGGGATATATCTAATTTAATATATTAACATCCTTTAGTAAGAAAACTTGGCATATTAATCATCCTCATATATCTAATTTAGCCTTCAAATTCAAATTCGAAGAAATGTGGGGTAAAGCCAAGTCAGCATCTAAAATATCTTTCTTACCCATCTAAAAAAATCTGTAATACCATCATGAATTGAAAAAAATTAAGTACAAGGTCGCTCATGCTCAAAGGTTAACAAAAGAGAAAATTTTGCATAATTTATCAGTTCACCAGCATGCTGAAATTGAAACAAAGGGAATTTTAAAAATCTTGGAACTGTATATCTAAAAATTCAGTTTACTCTAAGAATGAAAAATCAGTTTAAAATCCTAATTGAAACCATATATTGAAGAGTGCTCTAACGCCTTGTTTCCATTGTCCCTGGTTTTCCTTCTGCCGACATTTGACAATTCACAGAAAGATTTCCCAAGGTAGGATTCACATTTTAGACCACAAGTTTCAGAATATACGTAACTGTTATACTATAACAGGTCAATCTGCTACCATATAATGTGCTTATTTATGGAATTACAAGCCTCTGGATATATATCTTGTCACCAGATTATCAAATGATCTCCACATGTCCAGTGAATTAACTAAGAAACTATGCTACTAAGCACGGTTGCATGAGCTTTATTCCTACTAATACTCAATTTGCGCCACAGGTTTGTCCCACGTTACCTTCAAGGTCAATAGAGCTTCTAAGCACAATTGCACTAATCATAAACACTGTCAATCGCTCCTTAGATTCCAAATGCTGGTTCTATTAGGCATTCATTACTTCCAAATTGATGGCAACAGGTTGAAAACTGGGTCATTCTAGTTAGATCGACTTCAGCTTGGATCAGAACAGGGTCATTGAATATTTGTCTTAGCTCATGTCATTTTGTAATTAGGTTGGATTAAGGTTGCCTGTTTTCACGTAAGGTTTGGGTACTATATCAGGTCATTCAGATGCAGTATCAGGTATCAGCTACAGGCCTGTTTGGACAGGTTTAGATGGTACAAACCTTGGCAATTAGCACACATTGTCCTGAGTGTGCACCTATCTTTATATATTTTCTCCCAAACAAGTAGCACCTTCAAACATGAACAATATGTTGTTCTGATATATCATAACATTGAATTCGATGGTGAATTATTTATTAAGTGGGAGGAAATATCAGGCGACATTACCACAACCAAGCATAATGACACAACGGCTGTTCAAATGAAAGACGATTGTAACTGGGTGAACGGAACCAAACACGAACTTGAGAGTAGCATGAATCAAAATTCATGTTGTGAAGGAAAAAGGCATTAAAACACCACACACATAAGCTGGCATGAATATTCAAAAGGTCTACAAGTATAAATATTGAGACCTCTATAGGTGTAAGCATCTTCTTCTCGCTAATTTTGTCATACTTCTGCTTCTTGGTCCCTGCTTTTAATCCCTGCCATGGAAGGCTGATCCCAGCAATCGGAAAACAGACAGGAATCCAAAAGAAATAACATAAGGATGACATGCCCACTAAAGAAGTAAAAAAAAAAGCCAAAAAAAAAGAAGAAATGATCAATGCAGGATCAAATCTTGGCACGACCTTCCTCTCAGAAAATACATAAGCACGTAACCAAGAGACTCTAGATCATCCCGTCGGCTTTGCTCTGTGCACAAATAAGATAATCAGATTGCACATAACAACAAATATTTCTCTCACAGAAAAAAAAAGGAGCAGAAGAGAAACAAATTGCAGTTCCTACCTACACCAAGATGAGTGTTAACACTAGCATAACGAGCAGTGCCTGTAAGATTCTTGTTTTCCCTGAGTAGAGTTCAACATGAATGAAAAAATATAGTCAAGTTCAATCTTATGAGACTAAGAGAAACATCTCTTTCTCAGAAAAAAGAAATGGGATGGGCCCACAATGAAATCAGAAGTTTTCTTATTATTTATGAGAAAACAAATGGACTATAACATGACTAATCACAACTTGCATGAAATGATAAAAGAGATCCTTCTTGAAGAAGACGACATGGAGAATTTGCACAGTGCATAGGGAAAATCACAAGCAAACAAGGCACTGCAAGTGCAAGTATGTTCAACTAGCAGTTGCAGTCCCTGAAGAACCTATTTAAAAACACACATACACATGCACACATGGTTACGAGGAGAGGCAAGCTGGGAGGACCTGCTTTTGGAATACATGCATGCAAATGCGTCATTTTAGGATGTTCACAGACATCAAAATATTAACTACAACAAAGAAGCATAATAAGTAAGGCAAAAATACTGCAAATATTTCAATGAAACAAAAGGAGATTCTATTTCATTTC
>JACYFF010031959.1:19622870-19652233 GCA_017589665.1 Selenicereus undatus
TCCAAATCCTAGTCAAATTCCCGAGGGAAAAGATTTGCCTGACAACGGTCTCCCTCCCTATAGATATTTAAGAACTCATCTAAATATAACAATTTATGGATTGTTTCATTAACACATAACGAGAAACATGTCATACCGATACGGTATGTGCTTGTGAGTCTGAAGATCTCTGTACTTCTTTGCTAGACCATAATCAATTATGTAAACCTGCAATACACCAATAGTAGTTCACATAAATTACAGAATAGATGCTTCGTATTTAGCTTGAGTGACCAAAGAACACGAATCAAGCATTGCCAAGGAAAATTCCATTCTTCAAGGTGAAGTAACAAAAGAGTAAATTGCTAAGACAAACAATTTTAGTGTGGGTAGTGAAATTGCTCATTCAAATCCATGCAGTGGCCAATTACATTTCTTCACGGATAAATGGAATTTAACTTGTCAACATGTATCTTCAATTTTTTTTGGAAACAGTAAAACCTAGAGCTGGAAAACGGGTCGAATCGGGTTGACCCATTTAATAAACGGGTCAATTTCGTGTCTACCTTGAAAATAGCTTAGATTTGCTCAAAACTGAAAAATAACAAGTTTTCACACTAAACGGTCAAATCGTGTCGACTTTGGGTTGAAATCGGTTCAGTTCGGATCGAGTTCGTGTTTCTCTCAGTAACTTTGGGTCGGGTTCGTGTTGTATTATCGTGTTGGGTAAGACTTTCCCAACTCTAAAACCTAAATTTATTTCTGTATGCTGAATCTACAAAATCCTTGAAATTATATCAGATTACAGCAGTTATTTTCGACATTCCATTCTTCTATCTAAAAGCAACATGTGGATGAAAGTCCTCTAGATAGAATCTTATCTAAAGAAGCAGGGAAACAAATGGTTTTCTAGCAGGAACTTGAATATTCCCTAAAATCCAGAATATTTTAGAACGAAATTCTCCAACAATTTGACGACAGCTAAAATCAATTGGTAATTTGTTTCCTTTGATTTGGTATTTGCTGGTAACAAATCAAACTGAATATCTTCAAGAATGAAAAGGCACATCATTCTTGACAAACATATTTAATTACTGGTTAGCATAAGAGAAATTGGAGTTGCTGGCCCCCCCGGGGGGGGGGGGGGGCAGATACTCTTTGTAACCAATGTAGCTCACAATATTTTTCCCTCTCTCTTTTTTTTCCTGTTTTGAGGTTTTGGAAAGTCCACACAGAAATTTGGTAAATGAAGAAGATCGCATAGCGTAGAAGGAGAACAGGTCAGAATGCAATGGAGCAAATGCTAACTCAATCCCATATGCACTAGTATTTTACCATATTGATTTAATTCTCTCAAATTATGAAGTAATTACACTGCTGAGAGTCAGCAAGACCAAGCTTCAGCAATGGTCTCATGCCCAAAGCGTAAACTGTGAGTTCTTAGCCAAGATGGCCTATTTCTTTATAAGATATCCAAGCTTAAGAAGTATAGTGGTCTTCATTAATAATAAGTAAATGCAAAGAGTGAATCAGCCTAAATACTACAGCATTATTTGGAATCCCAATTCTTCATTTTATTTTCTTTCTTTTTTTTCTCCTCTACTACTTCGCTCCGAAAAATAATGGTGATTCAAACAGTACTTGCTCAAATAAGTTCAAAAGACAAGGTAAGAGAATTGCAGAATTGAGAGAAGGGCATATCATTCAAACCCTTCTATCTCCTCAAACGCATTCCTTCAGATATACAACAAAGCACAAATTAGATTGCTGAGGCTGCAACATGTAAGCCCAGTCTATCCATACAGGGGATGGCTTTAGGTAGGCTCAATTGTCATAACTCTTAACCTTGGTAGTTAGAGACACTCTGTTCCAAACATGATCCATTTGAAATAACTTCATTTGAGAACAACTCAAAAGAAGGATCAATTTGGAGCAAATGTTGAACTCCTACTTGAACCTATGTTATCAGCACTCTTCATTGCACATTAATCATACCTAAAGCTTTCAGACAAATGGCTGAGTTTAACACTAGGACGCATAGGTGTAGTTGGACACTTGTACCTGGGTATAGCTTGAAAATAGTCATTCATCAGAAGATGGAATTATCATCACATATTGGAAGTCCTGATCAAATAGATTCAGCTACTTAACGGATGCCAATGAAAACAGTTCTCTTCAATCATTATACTCCCTACTTGCATAATACTTCATGAAGGATCCACTATCAACATTTTATGTTGCAAACTTCCAATCCTATAACTAATTGAGATGGCAAACAGAAGAATTTTCTACAACTGATTCCTAGTGCTGGTTAATATCTCTAACAGCTTAAACCTCCAAACCCTACATCCTCCATAAACATGTTTGACAACCATAGTCCGTCTGAAACTCCATCTGGCACAAGGAGTTTCATGAAAAAAACACAACTGCACTAAATCAATTAAATGGATATAATAAGAGCATCACTTCAAACGGTCATAGTACCACCTATGCTTGTGTAAATAAAACGGAAAATTTGAAAGTGAGCAGCATATGTACAAGTTATCATCGGCAAGTCAAAACTTCCAGGAGATAATTCTTTAGGAGAAAGATCAGGAAAGCATAATAGCAGAAATTCACCATTTATGAGTGCCAATTCTTAAAATTCGATATGCAGTACAGGGAAGTATAATAGGCACCTGGTTTGCTTTGCGTCCCAGGCCCATCAAAAAATTGTCAGGTTTTATATCGCGATGAAGAAAACCCCTTGAATGCATGTACTCAACTCTGCTGATCTACAATAAAATGAAAGATATCATTACATAGGAAAAGGAAGCATAAAAGTTACTTTAGAACTATTAGCCTTTTAGCAACCAAACTGTTTTGCTTTAACTTGTACCATTGCTTGTGTCTGTATCTACAGCATAGTCCTCATTTTGCCTGGAATCAGATAAGCATGCTAATGTGGCAACCAAGTTTTTCAGGAAACCTGAAGATTGACCCTCATCATTCTTGGCCTCTCCTCAAACCCACCCCAACCCCACTCCAACACCTATAAGTAACCTGCTAGCCTGCTGATAGCTAGTGACCCCAGGTAAGGGGGTTGATGGCCTTGAATCAACTTCTATCATCCATAAACAAGCCTGTCAACTTAATGTGGGACCATCAGCAACTACTCTAGCATAGTGGTTAGAGGTGGAGTTCTAAGGATGGAGCAGTTGAGAGGTGTTGACTGATCCAAACCCTTGTATAGACTTAACAGCAGGGTTAAGACTGTATTCTCTCTTCAAAAGGCAAATAAATAAACTGAAAAACCAACTGAGCAAACGACAAAATAAATGAAGCCATAATGGAACTTTATTACTCCAGTCACATGTTTTTTTTTTTTTTTTTGGGGGATTAAGACTCCAGTCACATGTTTCGCTAGAGTTGGTAGGTAACTATTAATAAGTTATAAAGAAGGGGACAAAAACATTAATACTAAAATCCAGAGTTTCAAATAAATTCACTACAATTTGGGTTACTGGAAAGTCCAAAGTTCAATTAATCAAGTGTTAGAAAGACAAGACAAATATACATACCAACTGATCAGCAAGCATCAACACAGTCTTCAAAGACAACTTGCGGTTGCAGTAATTGAAGAGATCTTCCAAGCTAGGTCCAAGAAGGTCAATAACCATGACATTGTAGTCACCCTCAACTCCAAACCACTTTAAATGAGGTACCCCCGCTATTAATAAAGAAAACAAAGCATAAGACATTAAGCATTGTCAGATACTCAGATATTGTTTGAGGAGCAGAACTTTTCTGGATCAAAGAGTTCAAAGGCACAAGAAATTGAACAGCTTACTTCCTCCTTGAAGAAGCATGTATAATTTGGACTCATAGTGAAGTTGTGGATGCCTTGTTTTAACAGACTCCTGAGGATGCCAAACATAGTAAGATCACTTGAAAATTCAAAGTGAATATCGGAAAAGATATTTAACCAATCCAAAAATATAAATATCTATAAAGGACTGCTGGCAGCAAGATCAACATTGGATATCAATGATGATGCTGAACTGTGAATCAGAGATGTGATGATGTTGTGGCTGCTTTCTGCTGTTATTGTACAAAGATCAAAAAATTTAAATGCTCCCCCATAGGAAATGAGATGGACCAAAATGAAGAGGATAAGAAGTTGATTAGGCCAATAGTTATGATCATCTATCCAGATTTATCGAACGATCCTTGAACTTCAAGTATATCTACAATAAATCATCTCATGCACTTGACAGAACTTAGAATTGCTACAACATTTTCCAACACTACTCTGCTTCCATGCTTGATGTGTACTATTTTCCCTAATAAGCAAACACAAGTTACCCTTAAAGTGCACTTTATGATATTAAGTGAGCCACTGGCTCATTACTACCTGTTCAGCTACAATTTGCCTCCTTCGTGAAACCATTACACCTGCATTAATAAACTTCTTTGACTTCAAAGGAGCGAACTCCTAAATGAGGGTTTTTAAGCATCACTGTGTACATCATATGTAACTTGTTTAGAAGCAAAGCCTCATCACAGTAATTATCAACATTAAGGACTGATTTAGCTGGGCAAATGAGTTTTGACAGTGAACTAGACACCAAGTGATGGATTCACCAAGACTTATTTTAGGAAGAAGTATAAGAATAATAATTAAGATATTTGATTATAATTATATTTTATTATGGTTTCCTATTTCTATGACGATTAGCATTATAGTGTCCAAGTCTTATTAGGAATATTACACTTTCCTATTTCTATTGGGAGTCGTATTAGTTCGTGATGGTTATGCACCTATAAATTAGGGGTCTAGGTACCTTTGTTAATCATCTATTATACACTATTGAATATTGAATGAATATTGATTTCAACACAGAGATGCCAATTCCTCTCGTCTCTCTTTCTCTCTAATTTTCTCTCTTTTCCCCCTTTTTTTACCTGATCTCTATCAACTTGGTATCAGAGCCAGGTTCTCGATTCCTAGCCAACCCACAGCCCAAATTCCGCTGCCAGCTAAACCAAGTGTTTGAAAAAGTAAAAGAAAAAAAATTGTTGTTTCAAGCCTTCGAACCCTCGTCCCTGTTTTACACATCCATCAACTTCAACCCACCACACCCTGCTTGCTGGAATTGCTGCTGTGTTTATGGTGCGCTGCCACTGCTCACTGGTTGTCGATGCTACTGAGTGCTTCACAAAGAAGCCTGCTGAAGTCCTGGTTGCTGCCTACTTTGAGGTCTGAATCAAAGGGACATCTGTGGTATCTTGCTGAATTGGTTTGGCCAACTTTGGTATTTGTTAAATCTCTTCCTTGATTTTAGGACTTTAGATTATTAGTAGGTTGTCAATTATTTGCTTTGAGCTAGAATTATTTTATATTTTCAAAAAAAAAATCAGGACGATTAGGATAGTAGCATAATTTCCTTAATGGACTTGCGTGCTACAAGTGCTTTGGAAGTAGTTTATTCTTTGAGTTGCTTGTGTGTTCTGTGTTGATTTATTGGCGTCCACCCCAAAAAAAAAAAGAGATCTTTTCTTGCATGCCAGTTACAAGAGCCATGGCATTAGGACAAAGAATTGATGGAATTGGCGATAGAATTGATAAACTTGGCCCAAAATTGGAAGCTTTACAAAAGGACACTAATGATGATATTTTAGAATTGGCCAAAAAATGGAACGCTAGGTGGGATGAACTTAGAGAGTCACATCAAAAGGGTGGCAAGGAAAATCAACAAAGTATTCGTGGGGTGGAGGATCAAGTGCAAGGTCTCCCATGTACCATCACGGGTTTCCAAAACTCTTTAAGTGGTATTCATAGAAGTGTTACAAAATTGGAACAAAAACTAGAATCTTACTTGTCTCAGTGTGTGCATAATATGGCTAGTTCTAGTAATATCTAGACTGGAGGACCCAACTTGTTGACTCAGCTATTCATATGAAAAACTCTACTTTTGGGAAGTCTAATAGGACCCATGTTCCGAGGAGGACGGAACCTCCAGACATTGGTCACATTCATAATATTTTTAGAGATGATGAGTACTAACATGACGAATCTAATGGGCCGCAACCTTACCACCGTAGAGGTAGGTACCAAGATCGACATTATAGGCACCATTCACCTAGAAGAGACCAAGGCTATCATAGGAACCAAATACATGACGATCCTTATGATGTGTTGAGAAAAGTCAAGGTTGATGTCCCTGACTTTGATGGCATCCATGATCCCAATGCTTTTGTTGATTGGTTAGACCGCCTAGAGGGCTACTTTGAATTTTACGGAATGAATGACATCCATAGAGTTCATTTTGCCAAAATGAAACTTATTAGGTCTGCTAAGAAATATTGGCAGAGTGTTCAAAGGGAGATAGATCATCTAGGTGAGCCTCCTATAACTTTGTGGGATGAAATGAAATAAAAATTGAAAGAATAGTATTTGCCTTCATTCCATAAAAGACAAAAGATGGATAATTGGTTGAACCTGAAACAATTGAATACTTATGTGTCGGATTATTATGGCCAATTCAAGGAAACAGAAGTCAGATGTGCTGTTAGAGAAGAATGGGTAAGTGTGACTAGGTTCATTAATGGACTGAAATGACCTTAAGGGAGAGGTGAGCCTACACCATCTTGAGTCTTTAATAGAGGCTTACCAAAAGGCCCTAGAAATAGAGAAGTACAAAAAGCCTTCCTATTCTCGTAGGTGGGTTTCCCAATCCGGGGAGTCCAAGCCCTCCAAACCTGTCACCTTTCAAAAAACCTCTTACCCTAAAGGGTAATCACAGAATAGTCAATTTGTTACGAGCAATGTCCAGCTAGTCAACCATTGAGCTCAGCTAAGAGCAGTTCTTTCACCTCAACCCCTCTCCTCCCTTTTCCATCAGCATATGAAAGGAGATGTCCGACTACAAGAGCATCCTTCGCTTTCACATATCATCAGGTGAAATGATTTTAACAACTTCATTGGATGGAAATGAAATGCACCATGGGGGAATATTACTTGGAGATAGCAATGTCAAAACCTTTACTAGAGAAACAAATAAAGAGGAGGTCCAAGCACTAGTACAAGTGACCGAAGAGTCAAAGACATTAGA
Organism: Selenicereus undatus; assembly: GCA_017589665.1. Lineage (NCBI taxonomy): Eukaryota > Viridiplantae > Streptophyta > Magnoliopsida > Caryophyllales > Cactaceae > Selenicereus > Selenicereus undatus. The sequence continues at coordinate 19,629,944 of JACYFF010031959.1, forward strand.
AAACAACTTTTTCAATATACCTCATGAATTTTTCACTAGACATTCAAGAATCTGACCACAAGCAAAGAGAATACAATATGGACCAAGTAGTTAGCATGCATGCTGAATATGCTGAATTTCCCTGATTACTTTTTCGAGAAAAACACTCTACATCCATTGTTGGCATGGTGCTTGATCACAGAGAAGATTCTAAGGCTAGAGTTTCAGCAAAAGTGCAACAACTTTAAACCATTTTTTCCATATTTTTTTCTGGCTCCTTTTCATTTCAAAACTCGAGGAAGAGTTTTTCCCAACGGGAGAGAATGATGCAAGATAAAGATAGAGGAGTAAGGAGATATAGGTATTTCTTAGTATGTCCATAATGTGAAGTATTTGATATTTTATTATCTTGGTAGTTTATCTTTTAGGAATAGCTTATCTTTTAGTTATCATCTTAGATGGAAAACAATATCTTTGTGATCTTGTTTATCTTTTAGTTTCCTTATTGTTTTATGTCTCTTCTCTATTTCAACTCCCTATTATGTGTTAGGGAGTCGAACTTGAATGAATTAAAATGAATTGAGAATAATTTGCGAGTGTTCACTTGTTTGGGTGTGAATTCACCCAGTGTAGGAATCGCTCTTAGAGCGTCCTACATCATCAGTTCTTTACCTTCTTATACATAGCAAGTGACTCCCATCAAACACACGGCAGCAGTGACACGAACATATTGCCTTTTGCAGTTGTCTAGTTGAAAGACCAAGTTCAAACTGGAATCTAGAAGACACAGCATAGTCAAAAGGATAACGTTTTATTCATATCTCTTTCGAACTCTTGTGACTTCACTTCATTATAGATAGGCATAAATCTGAGTGCGATAAAGAATTGTGCATCTGACATTATTATATGTGCTACTTCCTCTCTCAATACCTTCTGAAATGGAATAAATTCAGCTCATACACCTAAGAGCAATCAAACAAAAGCCACAACCCCGTAGTCTCTTTATGCAGTTGCCAGTGGACAGCCGTTGACATTCACACAACAAGGATTTTAGCATCTCATATGATTGCACAGAGTAAGTAGTCAGTAAGAAGCACCACCGCCTAGAACGTGAATGAATTAAATTCTCCAACAGAGCTAGAAAAGAGAGTGCACGAAGAAATTTTATTTCTTTCATGAAAAACCAAATATTGAATATACTTTAGAGATGTCAGCCGAGGAAGCACTTCTATGGAAATAAATTTAACCCCTGATCTACCTTCACATGTTAAATGAATGAGCCTAAATCCAGGTGATAGGCCCAACCGGCCAACACCTACCCTTTGTTTAGCTACTAATCACCCCTCGGTGTATCAGGTTCCTCATTGTTATTGGTTAGTCAAATTACAAACCAGGGACCTACCTACAGATATTCAAAGATGATGTAAAAATATTCCAAAGTAAATATGAATACTCGCAAATGAATAGCTTTTTATCATTCTCAATAGCCAGAAAGAAAGAATCAGTCAACAAAAAGCAGACATACCAATTTGACAGCAACTTCCTCTCCATTTTGTACGTTGACACCTAATGCAATCAATAAGATTAATACCAAAATAAATAAATAAAACATTGCCTGGACATATAGAAAGGACAAGAAGAAGAAGATGGTCAGAAATGAGAAAAAGGGTTTGCAACAACATACCCAGATGAAGCTCGCCAAAAGAACCGCTCCCAATCTTACGACCCAGCTTATACTTTCCACCAACAACGAGATCCATCATACCACCAGCATATAACCCAATTAAAAGCAACTATTTCAACCTCTCAAAGGAATCCCAAAGGGTGGGTTCCTTCACTTTCTCATTCTGACCCCTTTTCGCAAATCAATTAAATCTATCCAAACCCAACAAGAATCAGAAAACGTTTCTCACAATTTTCTCCCCTCAAACAAACTGGGCGGCATCATAGGCTCAGAGTAACAACAATACCAACTGATCTGATTCCAACCCAATGTCAAAAATCTTGAAATCCACCCACATTACTCCACAAAGCAATCAAAGGTAGAAACTTTTGAACAACAAATAATAAAATAAGCCAAAAATGAGGCAATTGATAACCGAAATGAAATCAAATGCACAGTTCAATTGAAACCCGATTATGCAAATAATTCAAAGACCCAGAAGCCAAATTTTGGCGATAGAAATCAAGATACCAAGAAGGATAGAGAGAGGGGGGAGGGGGGAGAGGGAGGGGGGGAGAGATGGTGGGAAATGAGGAAGGGAAGGCTTTTTTATCCCTCCTCTTTTATGAGTTTCATCAGACAAACGATTTGTACCCGTGTTTTTTTTTTTTCTTTTGTTTTATTCTGTTTTCCCTCCTCTGCGATACTTCTCTCCCCACCACCAGTGCTGCCCTCTGCACAGTGATTAGATTTCTCCGAAATGTAAAAATTGGGTGAATAGCTTATATATATTGATTTTTTACGTGCATTTCCTGTTCCAAGATGCGAGCTGACATGCGGGTTGGGGAACTACAAATTGGTGAAGGAAGCTGGCACGTGTAAATTTCACGGGGAAAAAGATAACCAGCCGACCAACCAATCATTGGCAATGCTGATCAGACCAGGCAGCATGTGCCAAAATAACTTTCTATTCCTGCTTCCTTTGTTTTTTTTATTATGACCGATGTTATTTAAAGTAATTATTATTTATGTTTGTTATCTTATCCATTAAATAATTTTCAACTTAAAATTTTTTTTATGTGGATTTATTAAAATTGATCTTTGCACGAGAAGTTATGTATATAGAGATAAGACTGCCTACATATGAATCTTTCCAAATTATACGAAAGCAGCACTCACACTAGGAGAAGTTGTTGCTGTTGTCGTTTCTGCTTTCCTTATTTTGATGGGATCATGGTGAGAAAAACGATAGGTTTTGATTTATGAAATTCTCCTTTTTTAAAGCCTACATGACCTCTATGTCAAAATTCTACCAATTTTTGCCAAGTGAAGGAAAAAATTAGTTGTTCGAATAATTTATATCTATTTAAAGGAAAATTATACTGTAGTCCTACCGGCGTACACGACCTTTACATTCAAATTCTAGCAACTTTTGCTATGTCAACGGAAACATTGAAATTATATCGCACTCTCATAGGAGTATAGGTCAACTTGTACTTGCAAGCCAAAAATAATTTGTCCTCTACATGGTGGCATTATGTGCGTGTCACTAATAATGCACACAAAATATGTAATTGATGCACACAAGAATTAATATTGACGCACACTAGACATAATAGTTATGCACGCCATATATTTTTCTTATGCACCATATACTTTGATACTGATGCACATAATATACTTTTAATGCTTACCAAGGATATACTACGCTCACCCACACATGATGTTGATGTATATCAAACATAATATTGATGCATGTCATATATTTGGTTTATACACCATATATTTTGGGTTTAGTTTGGTAGCTCCCCCTCCTTGAGCTGTTAACCCCATGTTTCAAAGAAGCAATCCTCGCCCCACTATACTTCCCAATAGTTAATGCATCTTATTTCAATAAATAATTATTTATGTTGTATATTGTCGTGGACGGAAACTACATGCGTATTTATGTTGGGTGTAAATCAATAATATGTTTGAGGCGTATTTGGTGTGCAATAATATATACTGCGCTCACCCACATATAATGCTGATGTATATGAAACATAATACTGATGCATGCCATGTATTTTCTTTATACACCATACGTTTTGGGTTTAGTTTGGTAGCTCCCCGTCCTTGAGCTATCAACTCCATCTTTCAAAGAAGCAATCCTTGCCCCACTACGCTTCCTGATAGCTAATGCATCTTATTTTAACAAATAGTTATTTGTGTAATATATTGTCATGGACGGAGAGTACAGGCGTATTTATGTTGGGTGTAAATCAATAATATGTTTGATGTGCATCATTTATATATTGGGTCTGCAATATCGCTTGCATAGTGGCCTGGATTTTTATGAATGAGGATATACAAAATAAAATTGAGCTCATAATGCAGTTGTGTTTTTTATCTCATCATTGAAGAAATTCTATTCAACTAATTTTGATTTATAATGAGTACCTGAGAAAATTTGGCGAGCATTTATATTATATTTAATGAGTATTAATAGTGTGTATGTCGAGCAATTGAACTATATTTAGTGAGCATTAGTATAATATTTAGTGGAAATTAGTATTATATTTGATGAATATTAGTATCATAGTTGGTGAGCATTATGATACACATATCATTTTAGGTATTATTTATAATAAATAAAACTAAAGAAAAAAAATAGATAAACTAAAATCCATAAAAACAATAACTTGCAATATATATGGAGAACATTTACCCTATATATATTGAAAAAAATATGAAGTATATTATAAATAGTTATGAAAAAAGAAAAAGAAGAAGCTAGAGAAACAAATCAAACACTCGAAATATAAATAGTGTATGAGCAAAACATATGATTCACATCGGTTTTATTTTTTGATTTGCGTCAGTAATATATTTGTTGTGCATCAATTATGTATTTGGTACAAAATATCATGTGCATACTGACGTTAGCACACTGGGAGTAGGCTGTTGTTTTTGGGCTACGCTTTAGGCTGAGAGTAAGGATGTCAATGAGTTGCATTCATAACAGATGTTAACGGGAGAGAGCATACCAACTAAAGTAGCCATCAAAAAGAGAATTTTCAAGCAGGGCAAAATACTAATGGGATTCCTTTCAACCCTTTTGTTAACCCCAACAACATTCCAAGCATGCAATTTAACCAAAATAACCCTCAAAGTTCTATGTTCCCAAAATGTTGACAAGAATTTGTTTCATAGCCAAATCACTCCTACCACTCAACCTGTAGGAGCATTTACGGCTAAACAATTCGGTTCCTATATCCCTATGATACTATTAAGGAACTTCAATTTTGTGCAACCATACATTCCAACTTATAATGAATAAATGAGTCAGGATCAAAGTGAAGATGTTTCAAGCTATGGAAGCACGACTAACAAGATGCTAATCAAGCCAGAAGGTAAAGAACAAGTAGTTAAACTTTATCATCTATATATTATGAACAAAAATATCTGTTTGTATGTTTGTTATGAACAAAAATATCTAGCTGTATGTTTGTTATTTGTAAACTTCTATCCCTATGATGTGGTGTTTGAAAATATGAAGATATTTTTAAGCAAGTTTCCGAAGCCTTGGCCATCGTGCGGTAAAGTTCCTAAATCACAGGAGGTTTTGTGGTTTGGTGAGTTCAAGGAAAGATAAATTACTTAGTTTGATATAACTATAAATATATTCCATGAGATAACATGATATATGTTTAGTTGATTTCATTTTTACAAAAGCATTTACTTTGGGCTATAGAGCATGACTTCCAAATTAGGAAGAATTTTGAGAAGAAAGGAGCTAGTAGATTGAAGGACACATTTGGGGAGCTAAGAAAGAGGAATCACAGGCTAGATTGGTTCTCTGACAGTACTTGACAATCACTTAAAGAATATTGGGCTTCTGATAAATTCCTTAACATCAGTGCACAAGCAAAGAAGAATTGAAACAGCGACCAGGATTAAGGATGGCAATCAGTCGGAGAATCCCCATCCCTGTTGGGGCCCTAGCCCGAAGTGGGAAAAATCTCCATTCCTATTGGGGCAGAGAGGGGGGGGGGGGGAATCAATCCTCACGTAGGGACGGGGACGGAGACATATGTCCACCCCCTCACTGTCCCTATTTCCCCGTCGGGGATTTGTCCTCGGCCCCATCCCCGTCCTTGGTACCCCGATTGGTGAGAAATCCCCATCTGCATTCCCGCATTTAACTAAAATTACAAAAGTATCCTTATTTTTAAAGTTTTTAATGGAAAATGTAAGGTTATCTTGGTAATTTTGCTCGCAAAAATCCTGTACATAGTGTGACTCACTCACTCTCAAGAATCCCTTCCTCACTCCTCAGCAATCAATTCCTCCTTCAGTCCTTCGTCCTCAAGACCAGTGTACGACAATCGGCTTCGCCCTTTGGTAACCAACTCTCATCGCTCCTCCTCATACTCGATAACCAATGCTCTCTCATTCATCCTCACCGCCAAATAACATTCCTTGTTTGCCACCACGGTCTATCGCCGTCAGCCGGAGCCATTTGTCACCGTTACCACTGCCAGTAACGCTCCTTACTTCTTCTTCTTCTTCTTTTCCAAGTTTTGCCCTCAACCACTCAACCCTGACTGCTATGTTTTATTTTGTTTTCTAAGGATTATCATTGCCTTTGTCGTGGTTGGTTGCCATTGCCGGTGGTTGTTGTCGTTAGTGCCTGTCCTCTTTTTGGGCCTTGTTTTCTCAAGCTTAGTAATTTTTTTGTTAGTTTTTTTTGCTTTCGCTAATTCCCTTTCTCTACTTTTTCATATTTGTTGTGAATGTCTACTTGGGTCTAATTGGATTACTTGGATGTTGTTACATTCGTTCTTTGTTAATTGTAAGCCATGGAATGTGTGTTTGAAAAATGTTGAATATTATTGAAGATTAGAAGAAAAATAGCATCAGAATTGAAGATTCTTAAAAGACATATAATCCCACGGCTGTCTATTACTATGCAAGCAACCTGTTCATTTGTATGCTGAATATTTATTTTGTTTGCAGCTTGATCTGTGTTTTAGATGGTTCTTGTTGATTTGGTTTCTATATTCATAGTTCATTTACTATATACTGATTTTGTTTGTAGCTACTGTTTGTTTTAGTATTGGTAAATGACTATTCATTTATTCTACCTAAATATTGGTTGATTTTGGTGTTGTCTGTTTGTGTTAAAATTATTTTACTTCCAGAATAATGGCTAGTGGCCCTTTTGGCCGCTCCGGCCCATCTCCTTGTTCTACAAATAAAGACATAGAAAATGAAAATCCAACTCCAAATGTTAACACCAGTACCAACACAAGTACAAATATTGATTCATATGGACTCCAAATGCAATGGAGGATGATGGAACAACGTTACAATTGAGGAAAAAAAGGGAATTTATCTCAGAACTTTGAGCACATTATAGTCTTGAGGTTAGAAATGGTAACGAGAAAGCTATTTGTAAATATTGTAAGAAAGCACTTGGAAGTGAATCTGGAAATGGAACTACACATTTGAGAGATCATTAAGATATTTGCCCTATGAGATAGCATAGGGATATTGTTCAAGATTTTTCCCAAAAGAAATTAAAGGTAGAGACTTCTGGAAGAAAAAAAGAGAAGATTCTTCTTGTGAATAATGTTTGGGATGAAGAAGAGGTGAGGAATGAGCTTTCTAGTATGGTCATAGTGCGTGAATACCCACTAAGTATGGTAGAACATGTTGGGTTTAGTAGGTATTCAAAGGCTCTTAACTCTTCTTCTAAGATGATACCAAGGAACACTCTCAAGAGTAATGTTTTTAAAGTGTTTGAATATGAAAAACTCAAAACAATAAGGTTGTTGGGATGAGCTAGAAGCATGGTGGCTATCACTACTAATATGTGGACTTCTGAAAATCAAAAGTGAGGTTTCATAACCATTACTACGTATTGGATTGATGGTTCATGGATCTTGCAAAGTTGGATTTTGAGGTATTGCTTCTTTCTTTAATTGTTGTTATATTTATTAATTATGCTTTATTTTTTTGGTAAATAAACTCATTTTATTTTCTTTTTTTCCCTTACTAGGTTTGCATATGTTCCATGTTCTCATACCGCAGAGGCTATTGCTGAAAAGTTGTTGAAGTGTTTTTCAGAATGAAGCCTTAATAGGAGGTTATCTTCTCTCTCGGTTGATAATTTTTCTTCCAATGATGCTTTAATTGGGATACTTAAAGATAGATTGGACATAAGGGCACTTCCTTTGAAGGTTGAGTTCTTCCACATGCGTTGTTGTACACATATACTTAATTTGATTGTTAAGGATGGATTGGAAATCATGGAGCACTCAATTGAAAAGATTAATGACAGTGCAACGCCTAAAATAGAGGAAACTTTTAAACAACCTTGTGATAGCTTAAGTATGGTTTATTCCAAAAGGTTGAAACTTGATTGTAAAACAAGATGGAATTCGACTTAGTTGATACTTCAAATGACTTTATCATATAGAGAAGTTTTTCCAAAGTTTGCAAAAAGCGAAAGTAACTACAAATTCTTGCCTAATGATGAAGAGTAAGATAAAGCTAGAGATATTTGTGATAAGTTGGAGACTTTTTATTATGTGACTCAATTGTTTTCAAGCTCCAAGTACCCCACTTCAAATGTTTATTTTCTAAAGTGTTTCATATTAGGCTTGCTTCGGATGATTGGCTCTATGATTTGGATTTGATGGTCAAAACCATGGCAAGAAAGATGCTTGACAAATGGGAGAAATATTATGATATAATTTATGGCATGATGGGAGTTGCATGTGTTTTGGATCCTAGATATAAGTTGAATATGTCGGAGTATTGCGATACCATAATTTATGATTTTGATGTGTCTGACAAGGTGGATTTGTATAAGGATACTTGTTATACTTTGTTTCATGAATACCAACAAAAGTTTAAGCAAGCAAGTGAAGCTCATGATTCTATTCCTATTGTTTCTAGTGATTCCACACATGCATCTACTCTCACTTTTGAAGGTAATCGATGTAGTAAAAAGAGGACCATGGAAGATATGTAGCAAAAGAAGATCAAGAACGATCCCCCTACCGCACAAAAATCTAAGTTAGATTTATATTTAGAGGAGGAAGTGATCCCACCTTCGAACACCTTTAATATATTGGCTTATTTGAAGGGATGTGAATCAAGGTGTCCTATATTACCTAGGATTGTTAGAGATATTTATGGCATACTTGTTTCCATAGTCGCATCAGAGTCTGCATTTAGTACTGGAGGGAGGCTTGTAAGTCCGCATTGTAATCGCCTACATCCAAAGATATTAGAAGTTTTGATGTGTACTAGAGATTGGCTTTGGTCCTCATTAGAGTCAGAAGGTATAGATTTCTTCTTTTCTATATTTTTTTCATCTATTGAATAATCATTTTTCATCATTTATGATAATTTGTTTATTGTTTATATTTTTTGTTAGATGGTGATGATGTTGCATCTTATCATCGTGCTTCTTTCAATGATGATGTTATTGTCAAGAATGATGATGATCCTGTTGCTTAGAAACCTCAAGTAAATATCAAGGTTCAAATCGCTTTTCCCTATGTACATTTAATATTAGAATTACTTAAGTTGTGACACCTTCTTTCAAAAGAAAAAAATTGAAAGTATGTGGCATTTGATCTTTGAAAAATTTATTTTAATGGTTTTCCTTAGTATGGCGGGATGTTTGCTTTAAGGTCAGAATGTTGCTGCATGCTGGAATGCCATTATCTTCCATGCCAACGATATTATTTTGCTTTGATTTTGTAATTCAATTTGGATTTGATTAAGTTGTGTTGATCTTTTACATTTGGTGGTTGCAAACTTGTGTTTGTTTTGGAATCTTGATGTTGTGATTTGGATCTTGGAATTTTTAATAGATTTTTGAGTGTAATGCTTGTATTTTAATTGGACCGGGCCGTTGGGATTTTATTTGATAAGGAATACAATAGATTTCAAAGAGAATTAGTAATATTCCCAATTGGTGCCTCATCGGGGACGGGGATGGGGAGAAAATTTTTCCATGCAGCGGGAAAAGGGGCGGGGGACGAGGAGCAGGGGCTCTAGCGAGGAAGGGGACGGAGGATACACTTCCCGTCCCCGACCCGTCTTATTGTGATCCCTAACCAGGATGGCTTAGGTCCTTCTTTATATACTTGTGGTTTGATCCCATTGAGTGAGGGAATGCGAAAGAGACATTTAATACGTGGTTAATTAATTTTTGCATTAAGTTATTTCAATAGTGTTTACAAATATTGAAAACTCTTATCCCAACGTATTACACAACATATAGGCCAAGAAACTTAATAGGAAGCCAACTGTGATAGAACTCTTCAAAGACACCCATCAACATGAGAAGGACAACACGTGGATTGATAAAAAATCTGAACAAAAACATATGTAAGTTTCATTTAATTTTTTAGTGTTTAAAAATCATTTCATTTTTGCGATTTTCATGCTATAATTTTAATGTTTAATATTTTGAATCTTATTTAATAGACAGAGTATCTATCGAAATAAGAACAAATCAGACACTCTCAATCTTCAACAGATTCCAGCTTAGATCTACATGAAATTTCATCTGATACAAACCTTTGGGTTTAAGGAAATTTAAACAAAAAAGGTCTTGTTTATGGGCTAGGTTCAAAAGGGGTAAAACTGAGGTATGTTTCAAGTCCACAGCAACCTCCAAGAGTGGTCAAAATCAGGAGTCTGATGTACGAGAGACAGTCACTCTATTAAACAATGAACTGACTTCAATGGCAGAGAAAAGCCGCATAATGGAAGAGAGAAACTGTCATTTGGAAGACAAAGTCATGATATTGAGTGAATAACTTAGTGGAGTGCAAAACTTATTAAATGAGTTCATCAGTTCTCAATAAGCATCTGGCTTAAGATCTTGCCCGGTTCATTCTTCGCGCCCTCGACATTACCGTCGCTATGCTCATTATGACCTTCTTCCTCCTCCTCCTCAACCTGAATGCCATGATGATGATGATAATGGGCTTGATTCAGGTAATGAGAATTTTTAGTATGATTAGAACCTTAACTATAATTATTTCAACTACTAGACGCTATGCGATTTGGTTATGTTGTACGTGAGAGTTGATTAGCTTGTTATGTTGTTGGATTGTTATGTTTTTTAAAACTTGGTAGTTGTTATTTTCTTGTGAATTTGAACTTGAAGTTTGGGGTGATTGTATTAGACTTGTATAGTTGTAGTGGTTGTATGAAATTTGAGACGTGTGGTGGTTGTTGTCAATGCAACAGTTTCAGGTTTTGTTGATGTAAGTACATTACAAAATGATTGCATGATTCATTAATTTAGTTTGGAAAATTTATGTTCAACAAAAAATTCCCAGCGAAAGGTCGTCGGTTTTCAAAGGAATTTCGTGCAGAGTTCGATGGATTCTGTTAGAAATCTTACAGAATCTGACAAAGATTCTGACAGATTTCGATGGAAATTCTGACGGCTCCTAGCACTTTCTAAATATTTTGAAAATTTTCTCTATACAATGGAATTTTTTTTCTAGGGGTTTGAAAATTTTCTCTAAAAATTATGTCAGAACAAGGGTCAACAGCTTGCAGGAAGTTGTTGGAACGTATCCGACAAAATGTGTCAGTTAATCAAAACACCTTTTCGACTTGCTCTATTCCAACAGACACTTTACGTCGGAATATTCGTTGGAAAATTCTTTTTCCAGACTGAAATAATCACTTTTTCCGTCAGAATGGCGTTGTTCTTTAGTAATGGCTCATTATAAATGGAGTACCATGGATTTCTAAAAAAAATATTTTCATTTGTTTGTGGAACCTACATAACCATATTTGATGTTATAGATAGAGTGTTCATGAATTTTTTAAAGATATTTTCATTTGTATAAGTGTAACTAGTGGTAGAAACATTTACGCTATAGATGTCCACGATACTCAGTGACCGGATTTTTTAAAAGAATTGTGTACAACTTTTTAAAATTCTATTAGGAGGCACACATAAGAATTAACTGCACTAACAAAATTTAGTGAAAATCAAAATGCAAGACCCATGTTTTAGGATTTTTGGATCCGCTAAAATGTATAACTATACCTATTATGTGGGAGTTATGAGGTTGCATTGTATTCGTATCAAATGGTAGTAGAGATGGAGAGATGGAGTATGATTTTCAATTAATTGTGAGATTAAGCTTTGAATTTTAAATTAAACTTACCATTTTTTTATCATTAATAAGTTCAAAAAGTATATGGAGAACAATATACAGTAGTAAAGTTGGTACTTATAATTACTATGTATGCATCTTGGAACCGCCTTTAGAGAAAATAATTAACCTAAAAATGAAACCAAAACTACCTTGTTTGCATCTAAAATGACCGCACTTGAATTGCAAGACCACTCCAAAAATTAATGCAAACAACCCAACTAAGATAAAGACACTAAAGCCGATGGAAAATTATTCAACAAGAAATGCCACTTCAAAAGTTAGTTCTCCATCTTTAGAAACTACTAACGATTTGCAATATTGGCTTGCTTATGAGAACTAGGTGCTGGTAACTATGGCTTTGATTGTAAATTGGTGTCCAATTTTTCTTATTGCTCCCTCATTATAAGAATTGGCTCGATTACTTCTTGCTAATATTCTAGTACCTTGGGTCCCATTTCTTACCTTCTCACGAGCTTATCTAAAAATAGAGTCATAATTTGAATAAGTAACAATTGACTTTGCAGTAGTTTTTTAAAATTTCTTTGAGGATTTTGCCCCCCAAAAAAAAATGCTTTCGTTTTTTCAACATTATCCACCTCTACTTCTTTGATTCCTTTTCCTTAGAGCTTTCGTAGCGAGGGCCAAAAAAGAGAAATGCAGGCCCCCACTTGCCATATGTTCATCACTCATTTACTTCTGTTAGAAATGCCTCGCTTGGAGGAATGAACTGGCGTTCCTCCCTGTGTTGTAAAATTGTTTGTCCTTTTGTGACTTTTTTTCTTTTTTCTTTTTTTTCCTTTTTAAAAGTACTATTTGGGTTATTAAAAAAATGGGGTGTGTGTTATACGGTGGGTCCATGATAAATATTTTTATTGGATAATTCAAATTGGAGTTCTATGGATAGAGAAGTAGTTGAATGCAAGTTCAAAAAAATTAGAATTTTTGCTGATGGGCAAGCTTGAGTTCCAAAAATTGGAACTATGAATGGGAATGCTCTTAGTGATGCTTCTTTCCCCAAAAACATCTACTGAGTATGATAGCTAGATATTGTTGCTCCTCAATTAAATCAAATTACTATCTTAAACAAATGTATCAGACATAAGTGAATCAAATTGCTAGGTTGATGTTGCCGTGAATTTTCAATTTCGTGTTGGAATTGCTTTTTAGACAATAAATTTATTCTAGCCTCTATACTTCTTATAACAAATTTTTTACCAAAAAAATATAATACTTTCTTGACCCTATAAATTTTGTCCTGCGTAGGTATTATAAATTTTTTAAAAAATACTATTTAATATTTTGTTGTCTATTGTTGTTAGAAAAGAGAAATTTTTTTTAGTATTAATAACAATAAAAAGAAACTTTATTTTGGAACTTCCATTAAAAAAAGGACAAAAATTATGAGGAGGAGGAAATATAAATTTAGATCCTGCAATGATATCTAGGAAATGTTGGAATAAGTAATTGTTACTGTTTCATGTGAGAGATGATTAATTAATACTTGGCACAATATTTTTTCAATTGACCATAAAGTAAACAAATTAATAAAGGTTGACTTCAAAACAATATAGGTCACGTGATAAAACTTAAGAAAAACTCTAATTTCTTCATAATAATGATGATTAATTGATTTTGAAGACCAAAATATAATAAGAGTCGAATAATGATTATGTTTTTATGACAACAAGATGTGAAATTTAGAATGTACTGATGTGAAATTAAGAAAAACTACACTAAAAGAAGATTAAGACAATATAGTAGTTAAAGCTATGTATTTTGAAGATCCAATTATAATAAGAGCCTATTGAAGGAAGTTGAAATAGTATGCTGAGCTGGAACCAATGCTGAGGTGGAGCACAAGTTAGTTACACATCTGAAATATTTGGCTTAGATATGTTCTGCTTATTGTAATAGAGTCCTCCAGGACATAGAGGTTGTTGTAACCACCTGAATAAGTTTTGATGAGTTGAATGAAGATCATTGTCTTCGTCCAATTTCTCTTTCTCTCTCCATCTTCAACCTCAATTATGGTTGAATGAAGCTAACATGGTATCAGAGCTTCACGACTATGATCTTGAATCAAAGGAATCATTGAATTCATCATACAGCTGATCTAGATCATCAATCTATCAATCACATTTGTGCGTGTTTTCGCTTCTCGCAATTAATCCATTTGTATCATCAATTAATCGGGCCTTAGCTATATATTTTCTTGATCCAAATTCCAAACTCTATGATTGAGTGATTGCGATCCTGCTGATTACAATGTTTGTGGATAGAACGAGAATCAACTATGTTGATCTTCTAAATCCGTTGATCATTCATCCATCTGATGGTCCACATTCATTTTAGATTGGGGAGAAACTCATTGGATATGTGAATTATAAATCGTGGAAAAGAGCAATGGCACTGTATCTATCCACTAAATAGAAGCTTCTCTTTGTTCTTGGAACATTTCCTAGACCACAAGATGATCCTATCAAAGAAACACAACCGGAAGCTTGTAATAATCTGGCCATTTGCTGGATTACGAATTCTGTTTCTAAAGCCATTGAAAAATCAATGTTGTATGTTAAGTCTACAAGTGAGATCTAGACACATCTTTAAAGGAGGTTTTCATTGAGCAATGGCTCCAGGAAGTACAAGCTTAACAAGGATATATATGCCTTGAAGCAAAACAACAGTCTAGTGAATGAATGCTACATAAATCTAAGAGGAATTCAGGAAGAACTTGATGCTATGTGTGACCTACCTCAGGTTGTCACAATTACTAAAGATGTGACAAACTTCCAGGTTGCTTTAGCAAAGCAAAAGGAGGAGCACAATATGTTCCAGTTCCTGAATGGTTTGGATGACAAATACACAGCTATAAGTAGTCAGATTCTCATCATGAATCCTCTATCTACTGTTGAGATGGCATGTGCAATGATACAACAAGAATAGCTTCAAATTTGAAGCTCTAGAGGATGTTGAGGATGCTCAAGTTGCAGCTGATGCACTATACAATAGAAGTGGTGAAGAAAAGTGTGAAATATGTGGAAATAAAGGTCATCAAAAGTACAAATGTTGGCAAGTGATAGACTATCCTAACTAGCATACAAAGGGAAAGAAGTTTCCTAAAAAAAGAGTAACCAAAAGGACTAGACTTCAGAAAAGTAAAGGGAGCACTATGCAATCAAGGACTGCAGCTTAGGTGTCAGCAACAACCAAAGGCAAAGATTTAGCTTTGAAGTTGACTCCACAACAGATAGATCAAGTACTAAAACTTTTACCTCAGTTGAGCAGAATAGTCAGTCAGCTTGATATAGATAATGAACAGGACTATTCTTTTGCAGGTGATGTGTTCTGTTTATGTGCTGAAACTAAGACTAGTGATTGGATCTTAGATATTGGGGCTACAGATTATATGACCCCAAAATTCAGGTCGCTGACTAAAGTTAAAGCTGCTAAGGGTCAACCAAAAACTAAGCTAACTAATGGCAACTCTGCTGATATTACACACATAGGACACATAATTGCTTAGAAAAGATTGTTGTTGAAATATGTCTTATGTGTCCCTGTGTTTAAATTCAATCTACTTTTAGTGTCAAAGTTGCTTAGGGACAACAATTGCATAGCAATTTTATGTGAAAAGTTCTATCTCATCCATTACTTACATACAAGCAAAGTCAAAGGGATTGGTAAAGAAAAGGGAGGACTATACTACATGCTGGACATGCCAATCAGTGCACTGAATCCCAAGATTTTGAGACTTTGTGAAGAGTTACACTCCGATATAGGCTCTATTACACACCCATAGTTTAGTATGAATAACTTGTGTTATTCTATTGGAAATAATACTAATGCTTTCAGAATTTGGCATCATAGGTTGGGACATGCACCGTCGTCTAGATTGAAGCATATTGCTTAGATTTGTAATAAAGGTAATAAAACTGATGATGTTTGCCTTACTTGTTGTAATAACCAGACCCTAACTCATATTTATTTATTTAAATTATATTTATTTATTTAATTAATCATGTTTATTTATTTAACTAATCATGTTTATTGATTTAATCACTCATAGTTATTTGTTTAACCAAATTATGCTTATTAATTCAATTACATTCAATTTATATATTTATCGAATTATCTTATGTCATTTAAATTTTTCACTTTCATTTATCATATTTAATCATCACGGTTGGGGATATTTCATTTGGGTCTCACTTTGCAATTCAAGTTTCATTGATTATTAATTCAAGTTTCGTTGATTGATTAAATATCGGGTGAATCGATATTAGGCTTCGATAAGTGCAATTTAGTGATTAATTATTTTCTTACCTTCGGTAAACTTTAAACCCGAGCAATACAAACTTTTTCCAACACTTCAAATAATTTTTCAATCCTGAACTTAGCTTGTTGGGCCCAAAATAAAAGCCCAAAACCTTGCTAACTTTGTTATTTCACTAACTGCTCATTTTAGTACATAATTTTAATGAGCAAAAAGCTACTTTCTAGATTGAAAATTTCCAGCCACATGTAACTAATAATTGACAATTTTTACACACAAAAATTCAGCAAAAATAACAAAACCCAACTCTCTATTTTTCTCTCTCTACCTTACACCCCTTTTGCAGAAAACAGGGGCAGCAGCTGTCGCCCCTTGTGCCACCACTTCTGGTGGGTTCCGACCACCTCTCGGCTACCCCTACTCAAAACAGCTCCCTCCTCCCTCTAATTCAAGCCTAAAGTAAGGTAAAATCCCAACTTAATCTTGATGTGTTTTTTATTTTTATGATTGTTTTAGTTATGTTTTATGTTCTTGAGATCAAAAGAGATGTTATCATGTAAATTTTATTGATTTTAAGGATATTGATCATGGTGGGGTTGAGCTTGAAGCATGTTAAGGTTAGGGTTTTGCCATGATCAAGTTAGCTTAAGTTAAGTGATGAATTTGTATTGTTTTGTATATGATTTTGTAATCTTTCATCTTATTGATGATTATGATGATATTTTTGGTGATTTGGAATGATTTTAAGTGAGAACTTATGTGAAACAAAGAGGAGAAAGCAAAAATAGTGAGGGTTGAAAATGACAGAAAATAGGGGTAACTTTGAGATTAAACTGGTAATGATCGGCTCACTGAAAAATTATAGTTTTTGGTGGGTAGATAGATCAGTGTGTTAGTTTTTAAATACCTTTTGAAATGCCTTAATCTGAGTTTTGTGGCAAAATTTATGGCTATTTTGCTAGAACGACACAGGTTCAACCAAACCTGATACACTTGTGTTCTAGCACCATTTTGGGAATCCTATTATGTGAATAATATTTTGTGTTGTATGAAAGTTTTTCAGGACTTTGTAATATTTCCATATCGGGGTTTTAGGTCTTTATTTGAGGTCAAGAGTGAAAGTTATGAATTTTTGAAATGAACTTATTTGCTTTAGTGCAAATTGGGCTGTTATTGTAATTTCTATGCAACGTATACTTGGAGAAAAATTATGAAAGTTTAACTATAGATTGCCCATATTATTTTTGAATTTTCTATAAGATTTCAAGAATTTTGGTTGAGTATTTTGAGTTTGGTGATTTTTGGAAGCATTTTGAGTAATTGTGTAAAGAGCAACAATAAAGATTGAGTAAGATTGATCACACTCATTTTTTATATTTTGGGCCAAGTAAGGTCATTTAAGGGTGAAATGAACATTCATGGACTTTCATGGAGCTTTTAGCTTGATTAATGAGAAAGAAAAAGACAAATATACAATTTGGGAGCTTGTTTATGAACTTTGAACCACTTATGGATTTTACAAAGAAAATACCAAGTTTAGTGAGCTTAATAGCTTCTATTGAGTTCAATGACTCATTGGAGTGGAATTCTATATTTAATAGACTTGTAAATGAAATATGAAAAATGGGGAGAATTTTTGACTCAGAAACCATATTTATCAAACCAAGTTATTGCAGTTTATGCTATTTTGAACCAAGATATATCTCACTTGGCCTCAAAACTTACTCAATTCAGAATGTGTCAAATGTATTTATCAAGCCAATCTAGTGTACTCGCTGTTATCTTAAACCAAGCTATACATTAGCGAGCCTTAACCCGTATTAGCAACCTATCTCAGAAAAAGGCTAAAAGCACTCTCTCATTTATCACCATCAAGGCCTTTTCCTTCATAATCTCATTTATCTCATTGTGGTCTATTTTACTTTCATTTACTTTATAACAGATTTAATTACTTTCATCAATTCAGTTCTGAAGTTATATTGAATTATCCCAATTATGTATACCATTTAATTAATCAATTTTTATTGCACATACTTTTACTTACTCAATTATGTGAGTAAGGATCATTTACTGACTACATATACCTAGAATGACATTTATTAATCAGAGTCAAGGTTTAGTTATCGTTCCCCGTTATGCATGTGTGTTACCAAATCAAAACATATTTATCAAGTCAGATGACATTTTTTCAAAGACTCAAGGTACGTCCATTGCCTATATCTTCAGAAAGCATAACATGTTTATCAAGTTACAACTCTTAATGAGTTTATTAATGAATCAGTTTATACAACGATTTTTCATTTAACTTGTGACCCTATCAGTTATCATCTATAGGGCGTCAACCCATCATTTACCCGCATGACTTCAGGCCAACTTTTGATAAGATTGGCAGGTGTACACCTGTGTATAGATTATATCATTGTAAGGGGTTCACATCCAGATAATAACGAGAAATTCAGTTTCATATTACTTTCATTTTCATTGTTATTGCGAACTAAATAAATTGCAAAGGCGGGTACCCATCAACAGTGTTTCTACGCTCATTTTACAATACAAGAATGCATGTACTGAGTTTTTGCTCACATTTTCGAATTGTTTTCAGGTTTTCCATTTTAGGTAATGAAGTATCACGTGTTTCTCCATTTAGCATGCCCTTTTGGAAGTCATCAAATGCTCACAGTGGATTCAGCATAGCATGAATGTTGGGATCGACCTTAGGAACTAGTTAGGTCTATATTCAATATAATTGTGTAGTATGGAGTGCGAATTAGCATATAGTATGATTAAGTCCATTGTATTGAAGTTGAACTGTTACAGACTTTGGTTTTGGAGGGCTTTAGTTTAATAAATATTGTGATTTGAACGTGAGTTACAAGATTAAATGGTTTCAGTGAGCCTTGTCCTTATCAGGACGACGGTAACGCCTTCTATCATTAAGTCTTCCGCTATAGTTTTCCGTAAATCATGTCATTAGCATTTTGGGGGCGTTATGTTTGTCCTCTTGCAAAGTTTACCAAACTTCCCTTTGGATTAAGAGAGCATATTGTAGCTAATGCATTTGATCTTATTCATATGGATATATGTGGACCATATAGAGTTCCTACTAGAGGGATGTTTAGATACTTCTTAACTATTATTGATGATTGTACCAAAAGTACATGGACTTTTTCACCTCAGTACAAGTCACAATCTCTAGCAAAGGTTTGTATCATATCCTTAAACTCAATTTCAAGCTCCTATGAAATTGATACGATTAGACAATTCCTTAGAATTTGATTCATAGACTTGTATACCATACTTTGTATCCAAAGGCATAATGCATCAAACATCTTATATGGGTAGATCATAACAAAATGACATAGTTGAAAGAAAACACAAACATATCTTGGAAGTGGCTAGAGCCTTGAGAATTTTAAGCTGTAGTACCCTTAGAATAATGGGGAGACAGTGTGCTTATTGCCACACATATTATAAACAGATTATCCACACCCATTTTCCACAACAAAGCACCTTATGAATGCCTTGTTCATAAAGTGCCTGATTACAGACATCTTAAGGTGTTTGGCTGCCCTGCATTTACTTCTAGTCTAGAGAGAACTTCAAACATATTCAAACCTAGGGAGTGCCTTGCATATTCTTAGGATATTCCGAAACTCAGAAAGGGTATAGATTGCTAAACATGTTTACTAAACAAGTATTTGTATCCAGAAATGTCAAGTTCTTGGAACACATATTTCCATTTCATCATGATAGCCATCGAAACTACATGAAATCCCTTCCTTCCCCTGTGCAAGGCAACCATGTGTGGGACACATATTACATGCAGACTTGCTATGATCAGGAGACTGTGCCGCAGTCGTCTACAACGCCCAATTTAGCTAATCTAGGCATGCTTATCAGGGAGTCTAGCAGTAACACTGTATCCCCACCTTCTATGGAAAATCCAGTACCACCACCTACTAGGGTACACCTTCCAAGAAGACAGTCTACTAGATAGGTTAGAACACCAAATTGGTTGCTTGACTTTGTGACAAATGCAACTGTTCATGAGACTGCTCAGTCATGCGGATATCCTATCTCCAGTTATCAATCACATAATCACATCACCAGTGATCACAAGGTTTTTTGCTCAGCCATTTCCAACTCTTCGGACCCTGTGACATTTGAGCAAGCTGTGGTTGATCCTAAGTGGTGTCATGCTATGAATGTTTAGGTGGCTACCTTAGAAGAAAACGACACTTGGGAAATAACTTCTCTACTTCCTCGGAGAAAACCTATTGGTTACAAATGGCTCTATAAGACTAAGTTTAAGTCAGATGGGTTTATTGATAGGTTCAAAGCTCGGTTGGTGGTACTCAGTTGTAGACAACAATATGGAATTGATTATTAGGAGACATTTGCTCGTGTTGCCCAAATGACCATTGTGAAGACTCTCTTAGGAGTAGCTGTAATCAAAGGCTGGCAAACTTGGAAAATGGATGTCAAATGGATGTCACTAATGTATTCCTTCATGGAGACTTACATGAAGAAGTGTACATGAAACTTCTAAAAGGTTATGTCAGTCATGGTTCACAAATCACACCTCATTATGTAGTTGCTTCAAACAGGGAAGTGGTAAGGTTTGTAGACTGATAAAATCATTATATGGTTTGAAGAAGGCACCAAGACAATTAGATAATTGTTTGCTAAATTTTTCCACTGCCTCGGTAGAATTTGGATTCAAACAATCTAAAGTTGATTATACATTGTTTGTGCATCAGATTGGTAACGAGCAGGTGGTTGTCTTGGTTTACGTTGATGACATGATCATAGCAGGTGATGATATGAAGGGTATTGCTAAATTAAAAACATACCTTGCATCAAAATTTCACATGAAGGACCTAGGTGAACTGAGTTATTTTCTTAGATTGGAAATAACTAAGTTTAAGTAAGGTTTCTTTGTTTCACAAAGAAAATATGCACTTAATGTGTAACGAGATACACGTCTTACTAGACGTAAACCTCTGAAGCTTCCTTTAGAATACAACATTAACACGGCCGCAAGCACACAGTGGTGTTGTAACAATCAAGGTCGATCCCACTGAGACTAGGTGAAACTATTGAGCTATATCCCTTCAAGATATGTTAAGCAAAATTCTAATTCAAGTGGTTTTGATTAATAACTGCAAATAAACTTTTCTAAATCAAATATGGAAAAAACGCTAAGGAATTTTCGTAGTTATGAAAGGGAATTGAATCAAAATGATAAGCATGTGCCTTTCTCTAATTGGTTAATTTCGAGGAATTGCAATCTATACAGAAATTCAGTCTATTCTTTTGAAATCAACTAAACTTGCCTAAACTAAGCAAGTGTCGCTATTTCAAGCTAATTGGACTTAATCCAAGTTCAAAGTCTTTGATTACTTACTAGCCCTCATAACATATAAATATCTCTTTTAAGACGAAGCAATGATAGGTTCTAACAAGCAATCCGATAGCTAAATGCTGTTTTTCGAATCTTCACTCAATTGTTTCAAGTGTGCAAGCAAAATTTGGTCATAAATCCACTCACAACATAAATAACACTTGATATAATGAAATCCAACCAATCATGAAGATAAGCACAATTGAATAAACTAAAACATGATCCAATAACAATTCCACAAACTACTAAATCCCTAGACAAAAATTAACTACTCAAACATGGTTAAATTAAACATCTGAAACGATAAATCTAAAGAGAAGAGAAGAGAAGAACGAAGAGAAAAGAGATGCTCAGCCAAGATCGTGCTTGAACCGTCGTGCAAACCCGGGGTGGAATCCTTGCAAATCTTCCTTTTAACTCTCTCTCTCTCTCTAATCTAAAATCCTAATCTACTTGAAAATAGGAAAAGAATGGAATGGGATGGATGAGATGATTGGGATGATTGCATTCTATTGCAAAATGGTGGTATTTATAGGAGAGCTCGATTAATCTCAGTCACACGATGAGGGAAAATGAAGAGGTCAGTTGTTACAGGCCTGCCATGGATCGTGGCATCCACCACGGGCCGACCGTGGTCTAGGCTAGTTCATTATTCTTCTATTCTTCCTCTCTTCCACGGACATGGCAACTCAGGGGCATCCGTGGTGAGTCAAAATACACCTATATAGGGTCAAATGCTGGGTAAAAAAGGCCTAAAATCTTGCAAAACATATCAAACAAT
>JACYFF010031959.1:19652633-19713287 GCA_017589665.1 Selenicereus undatus
AAAGCAAATGCTCAATATCATCAATCCTTCAACAAACCAACATACCAAATCCACATTAAACTTAATTATTGTTGAAGGATTTTGAGGGGGAATGGAAAAATAACTAAAGAAAAGAAACCTCGAATACTCGATTGTCAGTCGTAGTACTTAAAGGTCGGTCCACATGGAAAACGTGAAATTATGGTCATTTTAAAATTAAACGATTAAATTTAACTAATTAAACTAAATGGAATTATTCAAGGTAATTTAATAACCTAATTCAACAAAGCATCAAAACAACCTAATGACTAAACCTAACCTAACCTTTATATTGATTAACCAATTAAACCAAACTAAACTTGAAATTAATCATGATTCAAAAACTAACAACCTAATTCCTTTATTATTCTAGAATTAAACTAAGGCAGATTATGACAATTAATTAAGCAGTAGGGGAAGGGATTGAATTGAAGCAGAAGAATAGAACATCAGTAGGGAAGAGCAGAACAACAACAAGAAAACGGGGGAAAGGGAAACGATTCTGAAACAACGAAGAACAAAGCAGTAGCAGTGAGTAAAGAAGAACGAAACTCATACCAAATTCCCTGACCCAATTCGACCATCACCTCCACTGATTCACAGAGCTTCATCTCAGACATTGCCCAACACGCGAACAAGGAAATGAAATGCAGGGGAAGGGGAAAGAAACTAAACTACTCAGCCTCAGGCCTCATCACTTTGCAGCGCAGCCATCGACACTAATGGTTGTACTGCCATTACTACCTCAGCAAAATCAGAACAAAACAGAACAGGGGAGGGGGAAAGCGAATGATTGCGGACCAAATTTTCTACAATTATCAACCAATTCAACCAAAATTCGAACCCTAAATTTGAATACCTAATCTGAAAACCCCAAATTGAACGGAACGAAAATCAGGGAAAAAGAGAATAACGGATGAAATTCAACAAAATTGCAACCAACTGAGCAAAATCGATCTGAAATTTGCAAGCTACTACTACGTACTCGAATTGAAGTGTAATTACATAAAAGCGAACCAAAAACAATTGAAATCGAACCCTAATTCGGAATTTCAAAATAAAATTGAAATTAAACTAAAATCTAAACCCTAAAAACGGAATTAAAACCTAATCCTAATCCTAAAATCTAACCTACGCTACCTGACCCCCGAACATGGCGTCTTCTTCCTCCTTTTATACCCGAACCCTTCGCCTCTGGACCCTCGATGTGACAATGCGTGGACGGCGGATGAGGGGACAGCGAGGTGCTTTGCTGGCGTTTGGAGCGTGGTTGACGGGTGGTGATGGTGGAGATGAAGGTGGTTTCGAAGATGGGAAGCAAAACCGTGGGTTGGGGTGGTTTTGGGTTTCGGGGTTTGGGGAAAACGGTGGGCTGGGTGATGTGGTTAGAGTGAGAGGGAGGTGACGAGGCAGAGAGAGAGAGAGAGCAAGCGAGATGGGCATAGAGGAGGGTCGAGGGTTCTAGGTTTCGGGTTGGGGGTTAGGGAAATGGGGAAGAAGAAGACAGATGCGAAGAGGAAAGAGAGCGAGCGTGAGGAAGGGGAGGGTTTTTAATGGCTGAACCGGTTCAGCTGAACCGGCCGGTCTGGTTCAGGCTGGACCGGTTTGGTCTTTTTTTTTTCTTCTTCTTTCCTGGCCGATTTTTCATCGATTTTTGGCCCGGTTCTTCAACCTCCGACAATTCTTCTATTTTTCTCGCTTTTTCCGCCATTTAAGCCCTTTTTTTCCGCATTTATTCAAAATCTGCAAAATAAAATAAACTCAATTAAAAACCTAAAAAATATTATTAAAACGGGCGTAAAACCGGTGAAAAAGTACTTTAAAAATAGCACATTTTTAGCTCAAACAATTATCCCCAAAACCACCCACTACAAAGATAAAGTGATGCTCCATAAACTTGGCTTAAAGGTAAGAATATGTGTTTGGCCAAGGGCTAATATGAAGGGATCACAACAAAAACGGATATAAGCTCAAAGGGGCTAACAAAGGGAATATACATATAACACAAGAGTAGGCTATTTGGCTATGTTGCTAAAATATTCAAAGAAAAAAATGTCTGTATCATATCATCAAATATGTACATGCTAATGTGGTTTTCAACAAGAATTTAGGCAAGTTCTAGAGATGCAACAATGAAAGAGCCACTCACATGAAAGAAATATGAGACTAAATATAATGAATTAGTCCAAATAAGGCACAAAATCTCACGGGATATCTACCAAAGTCACATTAAGCTCATGAAATGACTCCCATATATCAACATTAGTGTTAAGGACTCTAGGGGGTAACATAGTTCTCAACCAAGACAAGGGTCGAAACAAGAAATATTTACAAAACCTTAAAAAATTTAGCACCAAAAGGGATTATACATCAAAAGTTACTCAGGCTCATGAAAGCTATTTTGCCTAACGAAAGCATCATTAGAGGTTATCTCAAACCAATTCTCACCATCTCTATATGCAAATCTAAAATGCAAATATAAAAATCAACTAAATGCAACATGCAAACAAAAAGAAACCTAAAATTCTATGCTCTAGCATGTATGCAAACTAATAACCAAAATAGAAAAGTATAGAACTACCCTTCCCCCATGCTTAGATAAAGCATTATTATTCAAAGGAAAGAAAGTAAGAGAAGGGAAACAAAAGAAAACAATCTCACCAGGTTAGATGCAGAGTGCACCTAAGCTATGCGGCCTTGTAACAACCAGGCCACATGGAGCATCGATCAGCCACTCCATCATGATGTCAAGACTCGACTCATGAAACCAGACGTCATTAAAGCACGCAGGAGCTCATCGAGCTCCTAGGACCACAATTTAGAAAATAAAAGGTAAGAGGAAATAAACAAAATTACACCAAACACAATAGGTATCCTCTTAACCTTATCAAAAATCTTAGAAAAATCATAGGAAGAATTAAAGAATGTAGTGCACATGATTTTGTTGGGCACGTCTCCTAGGCACATGCAATATGGGTCAAGTGAGGCATTATACCTACTAAAGTAACATAGGGAAAGAAAATTAACAACGTTCCCACCAAGCACATTAAACATTTTGTCCTCATAGCACAAATCAACCTTAACATCAAAAATCATAAGATTATCAATGGGCTCAACAATGTCATACTCAGGGGAAGGAGAGGGTTGTGAACACATAGGGGAAACATGAGAATGATCAATGTGATTGAGGAGAACACAATCATCAAAACCAATGCTAGGAGACTCCTCACGCACAAACACATCACGTGACTCCTCCAAAGTATTCTCAACTAGATCACACACCTTATTAAAAGTATCTTCTGACTCAAAACATGCATCAACGACACTATACCTAGTAACAGTCCCAAAAGGTTCACCCACCTTGAGCCCCGTGCACTAAACTAAAGGAAAGGACGAGTTAGGTAAAGATAGGACAACATCAGTATTGTCCCAAGGTGATACAAAGTCAGACTGATCATAGCATGTATAATAAGGACATGAATTAGTAGTATGATCAGAAGAATTACACAATTCACATCAAAAAGGGGCATAATAAGATCTAGAATAGAATGCACAAGGATCAGGAAATGAATATCTGTAACTAATAGTAGCCTTCTCAAATTCAAATGAATCCCAAGCAATCCACTCAAGAAAATACCATGTTTCATCAATATTTTTACCATGAAAGCCCCAATACACTAAAAGAGTTCGGGTTTCATCATTCACACCCTCATCAACAATGTCCAAACTTTCCCATTTACCAACATAATAACTACATTGAACAAGAAAAACATTTAATCGCTTAAAATACCTCCAAAATAATTCATACTCGTATTGGGGGAAATGCAAAATTGCCAATGTTTTTTTCAATTTTTATTTTGTTAATTTTTTTAAAAAATTTATAGGTTTTTTTTCCAGAGAAAAATAAAATGCTTAGTCAAATCCATCACGAAAAAACTAATATTCGACGCTAGTCTCCGACAAGGGCGCTAAAAACTTGATACGACCACAAGCGTACGGTGGCGTTGTAGCAATCAAGGTCGATCCCACAGAGACTAGGTGAAACTGTTGGGCTATATCCCCTCAAGATATGCTCAGTAAAATTCAAATTCAAGTGGTTTTGATTAACAACTGCAAATAAACTTTTTTAAATCAAATATGGAAAAAACACCTAGGAATTTTCGTAGTTATGAAAGGGAATTAAATCAAAATGAAAAACATGCGCCTTTCTTTAATTGGTTAATTTCAAAGAATTGCAATCTATACATAAATTCAGTATATTCTTTCGAAATCAACTAAATTTGCCTAAACTAAGCAAATGTCGCTCTTTCAAGCTAATTCGACTTAATCCAAGTTCAAAGTCTTCGATTACTTACTAGCCCTCCTAACACATAAATATCTCTTTTAAGACGAAGCAACGGTAGGTTCTAACAAGCAGTCCAATAACTAAATGTCGCTTTTCGAATGTTCACTCGATTGTTTCAAGTGTGCAAGCAAACTTTGACCACAAATCCACTCACAACATAAATAGCACTTGATAGGACGAAATTCAACGAATCATGAAGATAAGCACAATTGAATAAACTAAAACATGATCTAATAACAATTCCACAAACTAGTAAATCCCTAAAGAAAAATTAACTAATCAAACATGATTAAATCAAACATCTAAAACGATAAATCTAAAGAAAAGAGAAGAGAAGAGAAGAGAAGAGAAGAGAAGAGAGAAGAGAAAAGATATGTTCAGCCAAGATCGCGCTTGAACAGTTGTGCAAACCCAGGGTGGAATCCTTGCAAATCTTTCCTTCAACTCTCTCTCTATCTAATCTAAAATCCTAATCTACTTGAAAAGAGAAAAAGAATGGAATGGGATGGATGGGATGATTGGGATTATTGCAATCTGTTGTAGAACGGTGCTATTTATAGGAGAGCTTGATTGATCTCAGCCACACGATGAGGAAAAACGAAGAGGCTAACTGTTACTGCCACGGACTGTGGCATCCACCACGAGCCGACTGTGGTCTGTGCTGGTTCGTCATTCTTATGTTCTTCCTCTTTTCCACGGGCATGGCAACTCAAGAGCATCCGTGGTGAGTCAAAATACACCTATGTAGGGTCAAATGCTAGGTAACAGGGCCTAAAATCCTGTAAAACACATCAAATAACCATACCTAAGCATAAATCGAGAATAAGAGTATAAATAATAACTTAACGCACAATATTCTCCTAAAACAACACAAAATAGCCCTAGAATAATATACATATTGAGCACTTATCAAACATCAAGTTGGAAGCTAATATGGGAAAGCCAATGAATGATTTAAATAAATACAAGAGCCTCATTGGTAAACTGATACATTTGTCAATTACAAGACCTGAAATTTGCTGTACTTTTCAACTTTTAAGTTGATTAGGGGTGTTCATCGGTCCAGGACCGGACCGGACCGGCTGGACCGAAGACCGAAACTCTGCTTGACGTTGGACCGAAGACCGGACCGGTCTGGTGTCGGTCCTGGACCAGACCGGCCCCAGGCCAGTTTTCAACAGCACTTCGCCACAACTCCAAGCCCACAAACTGACAAACATGCTGAAAGTTGAATGCTGTTTGAACTAATTGAAATTCTAAATTTAATACAGACCAATTACACTTAAAAGTGAATTACACATAACCAAAGTTACACGACACTAATTACAAAACATGTTCTTGAAATGAATGCCGATACCGATACCCGATGCGATGCCAATCTCAAAGTTGCAACCCATGTTCGACTTTGACTCTTGGAGAAAGATTATGTTGCATGAATGTGCTCCTCTTTCAAATCTTCAACTAATAACTCAAGTAGTATTTGAATGAAATAAAAATTGAGTTAGTAAATATAAAACCAACAATTAATTTAGCGGAAAGGAAAGTCAAAGTAACACCATGCAAAAGAAAATTACCTCAATACTAAATGTTCAAAGTATCACCCACATCAATCACATTATCCTTACTACCCAATTGAACAAGATCTAAAATAAACACAATACAAAGAACAAAAATAAAAATTAGAACATGTAATCATATGAACCATATAAAGGAAACTAAAAAAGAAATGAAAAGTTGAAAATTACCCTTTTCAAGGTCCCGCAATTCATCAAAGTAATCATCCATATCTAATCTACTACTTGGCCGCAACCAATCTTGTGCACATATAAGTGCTTGAACCATCTTCTCGCAATCAAATGAAACAAAATTCATAAGTCAACTCAAGATCAATAAGTTGTAAATTTATAACACAGGGTCAAAAAATATACTACTTAATCATTTACCTTTGGAGTTAAAGAAGTTCTGAACGAATCAAGAGTACGTCCTCCTATACTGAATGCCGACTCTGATGCAACCGTAGAAGCAGGCACGACCAATACATCACGAGCCATACGAGCAGCCACAGGATACCGAGGACCATGTACTTTCCACCATCCCAACACATCTTCCCCCATTTCATCCTCTTCAAGTCCCTCATTTAGGTACTTTTGTAACTCCGTCTTGGTGATTCCTCTTCCTCCATCTAGCCCCTTTAACTTCTTTTTTAATCGTCGGTGATAAAACGAGGAACCTCTACTAGATGCATTACCCTGTAGTCCCTCCTCAACTTCAGGTTGTACCTCACTACTTTGCCCAGTATGATGAGCCGTTGGCTTATACAATTGTCAGTACTCATCAAATAAAGTTTCTAACTTCTCTTTCACTTTTAAAACTATTGCACTAGCATGTTCTTCACCAAACACATCACATAGAGAGAGTTGAAGACCCTCCAAATTGCACCTAGGATCAAAGATGGGAGCAACATATAGCAAAGGGTTCATTTTCTCAGGTGTGCCATAGTACTTCTCATATTTCATCCTCATCCTCTTAGCCATTTCTTTGAAGTTTGTAACTGTAGAAAATCCAATCCCCTCAACATCCTCACTTTCTTCATCATTATCAATGGTCTCCACAACTTCCTCTAATTCGCTTAACATACTATGAATATCCAGAATCTCATAGAAATGCAGGTTGGAAGTCACATAAGAAGTACCAGACAAACGCAAAGTAGTATTATAGAAAACCTCCAAAAAAACTAACAAGTGTTTAACTTGTTTCCAGTCATTAGAGTTAGGAGGTCTGTCAGCATCATCATCTTTAGCCAACTCCACATTATAATAAGGTTCCCTTTTGCTATACTTTGTGAATGCATGCTCATAAAGTAATGCAATCTTAAGCATCTTATAAGTGGAGTTCCATCTAGTAGGGACATCAAGAGACAAAGAAGCCTTTCTCTCTATTTTTTCAGCAACTACGCATTCTTGAAATCTTTGCAACCTACTGGGAGATTGCCTAATGAACCTCACAGCAGCTCGAACACACTTAACTGATTTCCCAACAACGTTCAACCCATCCCATACGACCAAATTA
The DNA here is from genome assembly GCA_017589665.1 of Selenicereus undatus. Classification (NCBI taxonomy): domain Eukaryota; kingdom Viridiplantae; phylum Streptophyta; class Magnoliopsida; order Caryophyllales; family Cactaceae; genus Selenicereus; species Selenicereus undatus. Next base: position 19,660,066 of record JACYFF010031959.1, read on the forward strand.
AGTATGTGAGCAACACACCTAACATGTAAGAATTCCCCACCACAGAAAAGAAAATGGCCATGTCGCTCAAGGTCAGCAATAAGGGCAGCATAAGCAGTACTATTACTCGCAGCATTATCAACAGTAATAGTGTACAGCTTAGAAGCTAAACCCCAATCATCTAAACATTTTCCAAGGACAAGAGCTATATCATCGCCTTTATGACTAGAAATTGGACAAAAATTCAATATTTTATTATGCAATTTCCAATCATTATCAATAAAGTGAGCAGTTACAACCATGTAGTTGATCCTCTGAAGTGAAATCCATGTATCTGTTGTAACACACACCCTTTGACATGAATGTTTCAAATATTCTTTCATTTTCACTCTTTCATCCACATATATATGATAAATATCTCTAGCTATGGTAATGCGTGATGGCATGTTCAGTGAAGGACAACAACAAGCCATCATTTGCCTAAATCCCACATTTTTGACAAATCTAAAAGGCAACTCATCAATTATAGTCATTTTGGCTATAGACTCTCTTACCTCATGAGAATTCAATACCCATGGTTTCAATGTAGCTTCTCCCTCATTATTTAGATCCCTCTCAAAGACCAACTGACTTTGTGTTTGTTTGCTTTTGTTGTTCGGGTTTTCAGGGCATCTTGGAAAATGATATTTCAAGTTCTTCGTTCCATTCTTAGTAGAGTCAGCCTTATAAATAATACCACAATACTTGCACTTACCGGCAACTCTTTTTCCACTCTCTTTGATTTCCTCGAAATGGTCCCAACACTCGGCCCTTTGAGTTAACTTTCTAGCCACTTGCTTCCCCGTAGTCTTGGTTTGTGTTGCTTTTGCACTTGCCTCTTCTTCCTCTTGTATTTCAATAGGGGCCGCATTCGGTTGGTGCTCAGTCGGCCCTTTATGTATGTGAACTGATTCTTCCATTTTCGAAGCACCTCTCTCCTTAGATTTGGAGCTCGACATCTAACATTGACAAGTTATTTAAAACAATGATTCAACAAATATGCTATTAATAGCACACACACACTGACACACATGAATACATGATGGTACTTTAACAAACTAAACCTAGAAAACTTACATTTCGAGAGCAAGCAGTTAGTGACTCCGTGATGACTGATGACAAATGTATGAAAAGAGGGATGTCAAACGTTCACCTGAAAATCAGTTTTCCATATATTAAACAATGAGACTCAACTACAACAATGTCAAACACTCAAACACCTTGTGACAAAAATCTATGAGTTACGTGACCAAATTGAAAAACCCCAACTACGACATTATCAGCCAATTTAAGCAATATATCCAGCCTCCACATTTTCTAAAGTCCTGACAATCTATTATTCATCCACATAGTTATGCCATCTCAATAAATTTGGGGTTCAAAATCATTCGACACAAAGGGGAAATTGGAAGGGGGGGATTTGAAAAGGTTAGGATCATATAAAAATCAAAACCAAATAACACAAGGGGGTATATGTCAACACGTTAGGAGTAAAAGACCCAATCCCTGAAGTTTTAACCCTTTTTTTGGGGGGGGGGGTCTGTTGGTATTTGGTAAAGCGGCAAGGTATTTGTTCGGGAACTGCTAAGTATCAGTAAGAGTATCCTGCTCATTGACTCCCCTAACAAACACCCTAAACCTCTTAACTAACCTTGCATCAAAGCCTTATTCAGGTCCATCGTGGCCATCTTCAAACCTTCAACTGAAGATGCCTCCATAGCAGAATCCTTTATTTGATTATCCATTTCAATTCCTCATTCCTAAACCCACTTCGTATCCTCGACAATACTGAGTTACCCAACTATAATAAAACTTTCACAAATCACAATCACCAAAACCTTCCTGAATCCTGAATTAAGGAAAACATTTCGACCAACCTTCCTCTCCCATAAAAGAAAAAGATAAAATCTTGCATAAAACCAGGCATCATAATTCATAATCCATCATAAAACCAGGCATCATAATTCATAATCCATCGACCAACATACAGTGACAATGAGAGAGAGAGAGAGAGTTACTGAGTTAGAGACAGCCAGAAAGGGGAGGCAGCACGCTGCCGGCTGTCGCAGTGTCGTCGTCGTCGGTGGTGGACCTGGTGGTCGCTGGAGCCTGGAGTGGAAAGTCGAGATTCGAGAGTCGAGTCCAGGTCGAGGAGAGGCAGAGGCGACCAACAGCGAGAGGCGGGAGCAGAGGTGACTGGTGACTTGGTGAGAGTCGTGAGATCGTGAGGCCAGAGACAGAGACGCACTGAGCCACTGAGGCCTGAACTCTGAAGTGTGAAGTGATGAGGGCTGAGGGGCAGAGACGCAGAGTCGCAGAGAGAGAGAGGCATAGAAGACTGAAGAGAGCAACTTGCAAGACTGAGCCAGAGAAATCAGAAGAGTAGAAGACTTAAGGCCGAAACTCAAAACTCAAAACTCAAAAAAGTGAAAAACCCTAAAAAATCGATCCACGGTCCGGTCTGGACCGGGACCGGACCGAAGACCGAAACTAGACAAGGACAGGACCGTGGACCGGACCAACAACGCCCGGTCCGGTCCTGTCCGGTCCAGGGCCGGTTTTTGGTCTAGGTCTGGTCCAGACCGAAAAATGAACACCCCTAAAGTTGATTCATGTATAGACCTACTAATTTCACTAGTAAGCAGCAACCCATGTTGTTAGATACATAAAAGGAACACTAGGGCAAGGAATTTTGTTTGCCAGTGCCTCTAAACCCTGTCTTACTGCATACTGTGATTCAGACTAGGCAGGATATGTTATGTGTATAAGATCCACCACTGAAGATTGTGTTGTGTTGGGAGATTCTCTTATTTCTTGAAGAATAAAAAAATAAGACATTATCTCCAGGTCTTCTGCTAAAGTACAACACATGGCAATGACAGTGACATGTTGTGAAATTACTTGGTTACTGAGTCTCTTGAAAGATTTGGGAATGACTAAGTTGGAACCTGTGGCCTTGAAGTGTGACAGTAAGGCAATTTTGGACATAGCATCTAATCCTGTGTTTCATGAACGGACATTTGGAGGTGGATTGTCACCATGTTAAGGACAAACTGAAGGCCGAACAAATTGCTTGCTTCGTCATATGTGCCAACCAAATTGCAGATGGCATACTTGTTTACCAAGATGGTTCCAGTTGATCAATACACTAAACTCGTGGCCAAGTTGGGGGTTATCAATCCTTTCTCAACCACCAACTTGAGGGGGCGTGTTTAAGGAAGTTGAAATAGTATGCTGAGCTGGAATCATTGCCGAGGTGGAGCACAAGTTAGTTACACAACTGAAATATTTCGCTTAGATATTTTCTGCTTATTGTAATAAAGGCCTCAATATATATAGAGGTTGTTGTAACCACTTGAACCGAATGAAGATCATTTTCTGTGTCTAAATTCCCTTTCTCTCTCCACCTTCAACCTCAATCATGGTTGAATGGAGTTAACAGCCAAACAGAGGTTACAATATATTATCATTTTTACTGGGAGACATTTATCTAGTTAATTAAGCCCAAATATTTTTTAAAATTTTAAAAATTATAATGACACATTAAGCCCAATTTAAAATAATAACTCAAAAAGACAAAAAACAAGTTTAGAAAATATAAAACCTATTGATTTTGAAGGCCAACACATAACAAGAGCCAAATAATGGTTATATGTTATGACAATATGTTGTGAAACTTAAAATCAACTAATTCAAATCAATAAAAGTAAAAGTCAACAAAATATGAAAATGTACAATAGAAATCAAAACATAAGAATTTTTTTTTTTACTCAAAAGAAGGGGTTGCATTAGATTTGAACTAAGGTAGTGTTTGGTTGGGGGGGAAATGGTTTTCCCGAAAAATGGTTCTTCAATTTTTCGTTGTTTGGCGCAATAAAGGATAGAAAACTATTTTCCAAGGAAAATGATTTTTTCCCTAATGGAGGAAAATGATTTCCTTTTGGAGAGGATAGGAAGTTAATTTTCTTCCTTCAACTCTTTGATGATATGATTAGTTGAAATTTAGGCGCAAAATTCAATTTCAACACTTTCGATTGAAACTTGACTATCCGATGTGAAATATTAAAATAAACTCAAATCTAAATTTTTAGCTCAAATTTCTTTCATTTGATCAATATTTATCTCCATCATGACAATTTAATTGACTTTTTTTGCCATTTAAACAATTCATTCGATTTGCCACCAAAACAATTTTAACGGTTTGGATCGAAACTGGATCATCAGATAGAAAATATTAAAATTGGCTCAAATTCAATTTTTGAGCTTGATATTCTTTCATTTGGTTAACATTTTTTTCCACAACAAATTTTTTTTCCCACAACAATAATTCAATTGATATTTTTCACCCCTTAAATAGTGCATCAATGTTTTTCAACATTAGAACAATTTCAATACTTTGGATTGAAACTTGTTCATCGGATATAAAAGATTAAGATAGGCTCAAATTCAAATTTTAATCAGAACATTTGGTCAATATTTTTCTCTACCATGACAACTCAATTGATATTTTTCACCGCTTAAATAATTCAGTTGATGTTTTTCGTCTCCAAAATAATTTCAACAGTTTGAATCGAAACTTGATTATCCAAGATGAAGTATTAAATAAAAGCTCAAATATGAATTTTAAGCTCAAAACTATGACCATTTAGTCCATATTTTTCACCATTTAAACAATTCAGTTGACGTTTTCCTCTTTTTCATGGAAAATGATTTATCTTGTACCAAACAACGGAAAATATGACATAAAAATCAATTTTCCTTGGAAAACTATTTTTCACAGAAAATAATTTTTCTGAAAAACCATTTTCATTCCAACTAAACACTACCTAAGAAAAAACATGCAGATCTTCAGATGTCCAAGTTACGACACTTCCCGGTACATGCACATCCTGTAATCTCTCCTTATGAAAGTAAATGGTTGTCAATGAGCGAGGCCATGAGTAACCTTATTACACTCCGTTTAACATAAGATTAAGAGATAAAATTAAAAAAGCTACTAATAACAAAAATGTGTTTAATGAACAAACCAACGACATTGTCCTGGATAGTTGTCTTCTTCAACTTCTAAATTACCATCAAGCAATCGCCTTTGATAGCTAGATTGTTGAGACCAGTTTGAATAGCACACCTAATACCACCACACGTCCCAACCCAACTCCCCGGGGTCCATATCCCCCCTTATCACAACATTGTTTGCTTGGCCCTCCCTGAATGTCTGAGCAAATGAAACAACCTTATCACTAAGAGCAACAAGGTTTCTATCGGTCTTTAGAAGGTGAAGTGATTTCTCACGTTCCAATATCTCCACTATATTTCCAAAAACTCTCCCAACATTCCCTAAATAAAGCATAAAAATTGGAGCTATAGAAAAAGATAAATAATTCTTATGTGAGATGATCTCACTTAAGAATTTGTGAAGATAGAAATGGTAGAAACTTAGTTGCATTGACTTTTTATTGAAGGAGATGATATGGATTATTATTATTATGCATTTAATTGATTGAGAGAATTGAGCATCCTATGGTTTATACAAAAACTAAAATGATATTGTAGGGATTACTATATTGTTATTTGTTTGTCACTTCATTATTATTATTGTTGTTGTTGTTGTTGTTATTATTATTATTATTATTGTTATTATTATTATTATTATTATTATTATTATTAGTATTATTATTGTTATCATTATCATTATTATTATGATTATTATTATTATTAGAAGAGGTTGTGTAGTAAAACTCTCTACTTCGTTTGTAGCTTCTATTATAATTATTCAGTACTTCAATTCTTTCATCATTAATTATGCCACATCAAACCTAATCAATATTCCTATCAGGGTTCACGTACGTGTCAACCATCATGAGTACAAAAAAAAAATAATTATATTTAGATTAGATCTATTTAAGTAAAATTACAAAGGGGTTAGTCATTAAATGAAGTGCAACAAACTCTTTTTTTGTTTTTTTTGTCAACAAGTGAGTGTTGGTTTTGGAGGGAAAAATAAGTGAATAAAATTTCAATGCAAAGTGGAATTATCAAAATGCACAAAATAAAGTGGAGAGTTAATGTGGCACTGTGGAGAGAGAGTACAACAGACCTTCAATCAAGGACCTAGACTTCTCATTCCCCTACAACCAGCACTATCTAGAGAGAGCATAGGCCACAATAGAGAAAGAAAGTAAGAAAGACGAAGACCAGCAGCGAAAAGAGCAATAAGAAGAGCAACAAAAGCAAGGTAGAAGTGGAGGAGGACATAATGCTGCTAAAGACGAACAGGCAAGCCATGAGAATAGAAGAAGGAGACTGTAGAGCTCCTCCAAAAAACACGCCATTTAGCCCGTAAACGGTCCATTAAGATTGATGATTTCTAGGTAAGTGATTGTCAACCCCTGAATTGACTAAAAAATGTCCAAAATCATGTTGGGGTACGTTAATTCTAGTAGATTTGTGGATGCCTTTGTGGTCTGTAATTGTGAAATTTATGGGAATGAAATGTTTTGATGTGAATTGAGATTTATGGGGTGGTGTTGTGCCAAGGAAGGTCAAAGAATGGACAAGATATGTGGATGTTTGGAAACCGCATTGTGTTTACCATAGTTTCAATAGAGGTAAACCCAACTGTACATCTTGTGATTAATTGGTAAATAGATACAAAGAATGTAGGCATCCAACACAATCTTTGCATCTATTTTGTATTGTTGAGACCAGGAAATGGGCTAGATATGTGGATGTTTGGAAACTGCATTGCGTTTATCATAGTTTCAATAGAGGTATACCTAGTTGTACATCTTGTGATTAGTCGGCAAATAGATACAAAGAATGCAAATGTCAAAATTAATCTTGATTCTTGACATCTAACTTGCAGCGTTGTAATTGGGGGGGAAGATATGTGAATGTTCGGAAATTGCATTGTATTTGCCATAGTTTCAATAGAGGTATACACAATTGTACATCTTGTGATTAGTTAATAAACAGATACAAAAAATATAGGTATCAAAGTTAATCTTGGCATCTAACTTGCGATGTTTGAATTGGAGTGGATTAGATATGTAGATGTTTGGAAATCGCAGTGTGCTCACCATAGTTTCAATAGAAGTATAACCGATGCACATCTTGTGATTAATTGGTAAACATATATAGAACCCAAGCTGTAGAAGCCATTTTCATTTCTGGAGGAGACAAGCGAAGAAGTACATGTCACAGTTCTGGTATTATGTGTTGTAGTTGATTTGTGATGATATTTATTGTCTTTTGTAATTTGCACGTTGGGACAATGGAGTTGCATAAATGTTGTAAAAGCCTTCAAAATGAAGTAACCTATGTGAGTGAAGGAAGTTCTGACAGTGATGATGATAACAGTCCCCTAGACGCTTTGAAGGAGGATGTGAATAATTCTATGAGTAGCTCATCAGTGTCATAGGATGATGAGGCGAGCCGTAGCAATAGGGATGTGCTCGTGCTTGAGCTGTGATCAAAGAAGTTACATGATAAGGGAGGTAGTAGTAATGCTGACAACCAGAAGTTAAAGAACAGAGGTGATGTGGTTGTCGTCGAGCAGTGGTCAAAGAACTTACATGATAAGGGAGGTAGTAGTGAGGTTGACTCCCTGAAGCTGAAGAAGTGTTCTACGAAGTCTCAAAATGTGCAAGGCAATGAAAAGGGTTTCGAAGGAAATAAGGGCAAGTCAGTGCAAACAGAAGGGAAGTAAAGCATCAGGGTAATCCCGCCAATAGCAAATAGTGTTGACCATGTTACTACATATGACATAACCTCTCAAGGACACACCATGAAACAACACTGGTAGTTGTTAGTTTCAAGCATAACAACTTCCAACCCAGAAAAGCAATTGTACTTTTCACCATTGTTGGAATAACTTAGAGTGGTCCCATAATCGGTAGAAGCTAGGTTGTACATTCTTCTCTTTAAAGTCCATGCCATGTGGCTTAGCGAGGGCAGTTGTAGTTGAGTAAAAAGACAATTTTGGAACAGAGTAATAGGTAGTTCGTGCCTTTCTTTTAATCCTAATGGGGACCTTCGTTGGTGCCCAATTAAATGAAGTCCTACTAAGTACATATAAATGATTCACCAGCCACTTCCTGTATAGCTTGTCGTAGAGCTACAAATTAAACCACTACTTTGATTTATAAATAATATTTATAGCATAGGAGAGTAGGGATCGATCCCACGAGGAAAGATTATGTCAATAAGCTAGTTTAATTCTAAATGATTTTACTACTCTAATTTATTATAACTTCTCTTTATATTACTAAAATAAATCCAATTTAATAAGTAAAAATCTGGAAAAATACTTATTATTGCTCCTAAAAATTCTGAATTTAGTTATGGAAATAAAACAGTAAATAGATATCCTAAATAATCTGGAAAATAAAAATAGAAACAATAACACAATATTCAACTGAAAATTAAAACAGAAAATAACAAGCAGAAAATTAATATTAAAAATTACAAAAAGTAATCCAAATTAATATTATGCAAGTTTATAGATTTATGACTCCAAAATTATATGTAAATAAATTCAGAAAAATTAAAACAGAAAGTTGACTACAGAAAATAAGATCTGAAATTAGAGAAAGAATAAACTGCACTAATATAAATATGAAAATAAATAGCAAAATTGCCCAAATTTTAGGATATAATTTTCTGGACTTAATGAAACCGAAAAAACATAAAATACAAATTAAAAACATAATTTTCACATTTATTAAAATAAAAACCTGCACATATTCAATTCACAAAATAATTCTGAAAAATTATCAAATAATTTCCAAAAATTCCGAAATTTAATAGAGGCAGAATAGGACACTATATAAACCCTAGAATGGACTAAAACATGAACAAACACAAAAGACACTATTTTTAACCTAATTTCTAACAAATCGGTAATTAAATGGCAAAACAGAATATAAATTAAATCTAAAAATTATAATCACCCTAAAAATAAAAATCTAGTTGATCTAATATTACCAAGACACTCCTGAAAGACTACTCTTTGGGGGGGGGGGGTAAACGAAATTTATATTAAAGCTTATAAATTAAGGAATTAAAATTGACAAACTAAACAAATTAACTAAAAGGCTACAAATAATTATCGAAGATGCCAAATTTATGAAAAATACTTAGCGTAATCTATATTCACCATGCAAATTAATATTTATCATCAACACACAAATCAATTTTATCCATGAGTTAGACTGTAGAAGACACCCACCAGTGGATCTTTCCTATTTTTTCTTATATTATAGTTTATTTAGGTTCAGCCCTAATATAAACCCTACTAGTTTTGATAACCCTAACACCAGCTCAAGAATTTAATCAAACTAGAGCAGTAAGTATTAGAAAAACATCATCTAACGCATTGTAACCAATTTATCAGCAAATTAATTTAACAAAGATCTATAACGATTATCTAATTAAAAGAGATGAGTTTGTATCATCCATGATTAATTAGGGCGATACTAATGCTTAAAAGACTATAACTTTTACGTATTAAAGCCTTTTAAACTATCATATGAATTTGTATTAAACTAACTAACATGCATTCTAATTAATATAACACGAATATCATGAACGATAGATACTAATCGCTATAGAATCATGAATAAAAATTAACTAGACAATAAAGCATAAAACTTATTTCAAAATAATTAATTTAGCATGGTTTCAAATAGATTATACTAAGCACAAGAAAATTACTAACTCATATTAAGAATAAAATTACCAAATTCACCCAAATATTCCATGTTTAATAATAAACTACACACACAAAAAATATAAGAATGAAAATAGAAAGAAGAAAGTGGCGTGAAGATATGTGATTGAAGGTGATGATGATGATTGAGGGTAGATGATGCATGATGTGTAGAGGAGATTGATGATGAAGGTGTTGTAATGATTTATGGTGTGAGATGAGGCGTTTGGAGGTGAGGAGAATATGTAGGTGTGTGGGATGGGGGAGCTGTCGTGGGTCCTATAGCGTGATGATGATGAAGGTAATTATATGATGATGAGGAGAGGAGGGTGAGGTAGGGTTTTAGCTACTAGGGTTTTTTTTCTTAGGTTCCTTCTCTCCAAGTCTTCTAACTTCTCTTCAACTCTTGTAACCCTAGTCCAAATAAATCATTATGAAAATAATATTTTTCATAAATTATTATTTTTGGACCGACTTGATAGCCAAGCGTGTAAAATCTGAACTTTGACGTCTTCTCTTCTCCTCTTTATTTTATTAATGTTTAACCTGAAAAATATATAAAATAAAGTAAATTAAACGAAATAATATATATAATATAATCAAAATACTTATTAAAACAAAGCATGATTTTTGACTTAACACTTCCTCACTACAAACATAAATGAGGTAGTTTTGGCCCATTTGGTATCTATCGCCCGGACTTAGTGTGGTGGTCCTTTCTTGTGGTAAAAGTATAAACCACATTACAATCGTACTTTGAAATTTACTTAGGGTGGAATTCTCTCATGTTGTGTGAATAGGTAGCTTACCTTGTATTGTATTGCATGTCACTAAGGTATACTAAGAAATCATATGTGGTAAACCTATAGTTGATAATGTCATGAAGGATTTCAAATAACCCCATTACAACGAAAAATAACTCCATCTTAGTATTTCTGCTAAAAAGTAGATCTAACCAGGTAGACTACGACACTAAATGTGGTAAACCGAAATTGAAGTGTTCGACAGTAATGACCATTTATTATTGCCAACAGTGTTCAACTGCATATCCATTAAGCCACAGCTTTACATACGTACATAAGTCACTGTAAAAATGTAGTTCAGTGCATTCATCAAGCACTCAAGTGCTTGTCTTATATACTAAAAGGGACATTGCAATAACTATAATGTAATACAGGACATTTATAAGAAGTTAAATTCACTGCAAGCCACTCCATCATTGCCGTACTAGAGTAGGTGTCAGATATGTAATACCCTGAATGTGGATTAAAAGGATTGAAACGACTACTTATACCACCGAAGGTGCATCTTCCTTTTTGAGAAGTAAACTCTTAAGAACTCCATAGTTAAGCGTGCTTATTGGGGAGAAATTTTAGGATAGCTGACCTCCTGGTAGGTTTCTTAGATAGCGTGTGAGCAAGAACAAAGTACGTTGAAAAAACTTGTGATGATTTGTGGGGTTCGTCAATAATCTTTGAAGTCATTCCTAGTAGTTGTCTGTGGCCCGAGAGGGGTCAGGGTGTTATAGGTTGGTTAGAGTAGCTGTCATACTTAATAGCTATACAAACAAGTTTAAAATATATAGTTGGCAGTTTGATTCATTTGTAATGAAAAATAGGACCATGTTTCATAAACAAGCAATACTCACGTACACATTTCATTAAATGCCCATCCTAGGAGTACATTATATCAATTTAGCACTCATTTTTCCTGTTCGACCGGGTACTATATTCCACAGTTGGCCATTAACTCGAGGCAACCAAAATTTTCATTCCCTCTATTATCCACCCTAACTTCGATGGCGTCCATCGATGTCGGTAATAAGGAAGCAAATCCTGCATTAGCCCCTTTTGCCTAATATTGGTTAGATGGAAGGTCCAAATTTCATTCTCATTGACAACCTAATATTACAATCTTTTATAGACTTCCCAGTGTGATCATGGGACGGTTTCTATGTTGTGACCCATCAAAGATTGTGCAATCTGAGGTGCATGCTTCCCTAATTGGTAAATGTTCCGACATAAATTCCAATCATAAGTGAGTTAAGTTCTGATTGGATCTAAGAATAACAATGTTCAACTTGGCTTGATGGTAGATCACTTTTACGAGTTCAACAAGTTCGTACAAAAGAAGGCATGCTCGAGTTGTTCAACATAAAACCCATACCTATTCCGTCAATCACCCCATTTAAGACACGTGCAATATCCCAATCCATACTGACATACGAATTATACGGCAGGACTGATGACATGTAAATGTAGATATTGCAAAAAGCTGAGCTGGGGCACAAGTGGATGTAATCTCCATATTCCTCAAAGAGGGGAATGGCATTAAGTGCACTATAAACATGTTCATCGTGAACTCACGTATTGGCATGCCTCCACAGGTGAACGACTATTGCCCGAGCGACACTCACATTGCCATTTGCAATTGTAGAGGCATTGCACGATATATTTTCTACCAAATTTAAGAAGATTACTTTCAATCACCAAGATCCCCGTTATGGTGGTTACGGATACTAGAGTGGGAGATGAAAATGCGAGGGAGATCTTGCGAACAATAGGAATGAACCATGCTTTACATAGCCCATCGGCTTTGTTGGTGGTGTCTGTCTCTTATGGGACTCTTCAAAAATGTTCTTGGTACCACATAAGTTCAAACCCATGCACGTCACTTTCATAGTGAAGGTAAAATTTTCATTATTGTATGTTTAATAGCTTATCGACTTTATGTCCATATGATAGCTTAAAAAGATAGAGTATTGCCATAGTGTATATTTGTTGAGCTGATATGTCATACATTTTCTTATATGCTCTTAGAGAGTTTGGTAATGATGCAACATAAATAACTGTGGCAACTGCTAGTAGACTATGTGCAAGTGTTGCTTATAGCAAGTGGTTATTACTTCGTATTTAACTTTTTCTTAGGTGGTCTGATTTCACACAAACATTTCCTTGACATTATGTGTATGTTCCACTTTTAATCATTTTTACATCTATCTATACACTAAACTTTTACTACTCGTTGGCAAAGTCCACATTCATGTGGTTACCTATAATTCAATGTTGGTCTACTAGTGCGCAGTTTAATGTTATTGTGCTTAAGTTTACCTTCATACTCACAAAGACCCTTTTACTCAACTCCCCCCACTGAGAGAGCTATACCAACTCGGTTTTTGGAGTCAGTATATTTTGCCTTAAGTTGAATATTTGTCTACCTTGGTATACTTGCGTAGATAATGTGGTAAACATCACACTAGTTGTGATTCAAGAACATTTCATTGTGAAGGAGAACCGGCCCCGAAATATGCTATATATTGTTAATTAATAATACTTGAGTGGTTGGTGCAATTATCTATCCGTTTAATAAATCATGGTGGCATGAAAGGAATCCATACATTATAGGAATCCATACACGAGTGTAGACTTCAACTGTACAGAGCACAAGATACGTATTTTATCGCGCAACAACATCTCATGATAAACCTGTAATCTCGTCATTTTGATCCCTTGATTCACCACTGTTCCCCATGTATTTCCTCGATTCAGTGAGGAATTTGGTCATATTTTCCTTTCTTTGTTCGCAATTGTCTCATTTGGATTAAATTCCCCTTTTTGTAGGTATTGTAGTCCTAATTGGAGGCAATTCTCATTCAAGGGTCTAAAGATGAGCAAGGAGCGACGTTTTGGATAAAGCAACAGTGCATATATGCATGACCGTGCAAAATTACTAAAAAGTTCAAGACATGCACAGCTGCCCCTAAGCATTTTACACAACCATGCATCTGAGATCGAAAGTTCCTGCAGTTTTGCACAGCCAATCATAGACTTCTACTTGGCCACGCGTTTTTCACATGATGATTTTGCACGGCCAACTCTGCATCCTATAAGATTTCGCATTACTTAAGTTTTTCTCAGATAGAATTACTTAAGTTTTTCTCAAATAGAATTAGGGACATCTTTATCTTGTTCTAAAATTATTGTAGAGCACTCTCTTGAGGTGATTTTTAGGGTTTATTTAGGGGATTGCTAAGGCTCTTTTGCATCAAGCTTATGATCATTAAAGACTGTTGAAAGGATCGTTATTGTTTTTAATCCAAATTTATTTCTCAATTCTCCTTTCTTTTCTTATTACCTTTCTAGGTTTTCATATTCCTCCATGCTTATCAAATTAGGTTTTGGAATTGTGATTTTCAATATGTTCAGAGGCTAAATCCCAATCTTGGGTTGGGAGTAGTCCCTATTATGCTTGATTGATTCATGGTTTAAGCTTTTATAGACTTTGCCCATGTTTATGTCTTAGATTCTTACTTAGTACACCAAGCGTTTGATAATCTCGAAAGAGAATAAATTCACTATTCTTAATCAGGATTTAGGGGATTAATGAAAGTTGAAACCTTTATCTAGTGTGTCTTCGCGAGCGATCAGAATCCTTAATATGAAAATAATTAGGGTTTGACTTGGGATTGTTGATTACTCAATTTTGTGGCCCCGTTGACTATATTTTAATGAAAATGAATAATTAGAATTGATTGGCCAATCTAATGACCTTAAAATTAAAGAAGCATAGATGGGCCTCAATTTGTAATCTACCCACTCCAAACACTTACATAGGCAGGTTTACATAGTTTAGTGATTGATTCATAAAGCATAATAGCATGGTGAATCCCAACCTAAGGTCTTTATTATCTATTGTTAAGTTCAACTTTTCATCATTCAGCAGTTTTAAACTGAATTTAGTAATCTATAACTCAAGTGCTATTTGCCTAGATTGAGTATTAAGATAAGTTTTGGTGGTTAAAATTAAGTTCCCTGTAGACACGATCTGTACTTGTCGTTGCTAATTACATTGGCACCGTACACTTCCATAACTTCTCACATCTCACCAACACCCACTCCCCCCACCAGGAAGTATGTGGTTTACCTTCTTATCGACTGAAAAATACCAAGGTAAATATGAACATGCATGGTGGTGAACCAATATTTTTTATACTGCAAATATTTTTTCCTGCCCATTTAAAAGCAGTTTAGTACATGTGAGGTAAACATGAATATGTAGAGTGTTAAACATGAACATGTGTTGCATGAAAGGGGTCACTTTGGAAATTAACAATATTTGGTAGGTTGTCATAAAGGCCAATATATTTATATTAACTAGTACTTGTGCATGCACAATATTAATCAATTACACAGACAACCCATCTTCAGTAACGATGTCATCATGGCTACCACACCCTTCTGTGCTCCTCTTCTCAGGTCATCATTGCGACCTACATACAAATAGTTATGCCCATCATCTCCCTTAAAAATCATCATCACATCTGTATACCCCTTAATTGCCATTAATATTTGCCTATCATACTTCAAACTATACCATAGTTTGTGCTCCAACAAATCACTTGTTGTAATCTCGTACGTTACTTTCCCATCTCTACTTTACTCCAACATTCCCCCCATACCACATACATAACTATTTCCCTTCCCCACCAGTGTCTTCTTTAACAATAGCATGTACATCCATTGCACATAACAACCACCACCTTCTATCCCTTCCCAGACACTCACTACCTTCAACCTCACTAATATCTTTGCATTTCCTCTGCATGTATGATAGGTTAATAATATGTTGTTAGCTCAAACATTCATGTGCAACATTTATTTCACACAAGTGGGGACAATGGCCACTACTCTAGCTATAGATTTACCTAACTGCTAAACTATGTCTACCACGGTACACAAACGAGGTTACCAATGTTTATAAGTACCTAATTGTTGGCCTTCAAAACCACCGTGATCACCCCTTGATAACATGACAACTCATTTGTTTAACATCTTAACCTATTTCCCTGAAGACACTATTGTCTGGTCCACAACTTACGCATTCGCACTGCCATTGTCATACATAACTCTATACACCTTGCCCTGCTAGACCCTTTTTTTTGGGGGGGGGGGGGGGGGGCAGGGAATGCATGCCTTCCATCTCATTCCGATGGTACATTACCCTTAGTACATTTTCATTCAATTATAGTTACATAACAACATTAGTCCTACTATCATGGTATATAGGCAATATAATCATGGTATACATATATACCTAGATAATTACAATTCACAACAATAACTACGACAATAAGCACATTCTACTAACAAATAACTAAAATTTATCACCAATTCGTATGACATACCTATTGTATACCCAGCTACTTTTATTGGTCTGGCCATCTAGGTATACAACAGGTATGTCATACTAACTGGTGATAATCGATGTTAGTGGAATGGGTTCGTTGTCATTGTTATTGCTGTTGTGAATAGTAATTCACAAGGTATATATGTATGTCATGATATTGTTAACTGCCTACCATGGTATTTGGGTGGTCATTGTTGTGTATTCTAAATTAGATGGAGATGTAGTTGGGGTCCATCATAGTTTGACAAAAGGTAGGCATAAAAAAAGGAAAAATAATTTCACAATTACAGACCACAGAAGCACTAGGTCTTCCTCTTCGTCTACCTTGCTTCTCCAGCTCTTCTTTTTCCTCCTTTCACTATTGTTCCTCTTCTTCCTCACTTTCTCTCCCTATTGTGCCCTATTTTGTCTCTAGATAGTGCTAGTTGTGAAGGGAATGAGAAGCCTGGGTTCCTGATTGAAGGTATTCCCTACTCTCTCTCCACCGTGCCACGTTAACTCTCCACTTTAGTTTGGACATTTTGTTAATTCCACTTTGCATTGAAATTTTATTTATTTATTTTTCCCCTCTAAAACCAACACTCACTTGTCACAAAAAAGGGTTTGTTGCACTTCATTTAATGACCTACCACTTTGTAATTTTCCTTACTTATCTTTAGATTCAATACGTAGACAATTATAAAAATATTTGAGTGTTTTATTTCTGAACTGTAAAATAAAATAGCCTAAAATAATGGCAAGATTTCCTACAAGGGGTTAGGATATCCCTGTATTAAACTACAACTGATACGAGTATTGTGGGTATTATTACTAAAGTACTACTGAGACAAATTAAATAGAATAAAAAAATCCTAATCTCCCATTCTTCTTCTTTGCAAAGGAAGAAAAAAAACCTTATGTCAACAAAAAAATCTTTTGTGAGTAAAATAGGAGTTGTCATGAACCATAATATTTGTGAAGAAAACCTCCAATTCTCTTGTATTCTATATTTATATATTTAGGTAAATGATAGTTTGGTGTCGATGAGTTCTTTTTATCTTATGCCAAGAATAATTTGCTCATCTTTTTCTTTATAATGGATTTTCGGATCTTCATACCAATTATTCTAAGTGGTTTCATTCATTGAAAAACACTTTAATAAAACCTACTTTTATCCTTGTAAGATTCATCTAAAATCAATAAATATTTATTCTGAGGCAATAAAAACACATATTTTAAATATATTCAATTTTAAGAAAGGTGTAATGTAGACACCTCTTCTCCTCTCTAGAACAGCCTACCTCTAATTCTTAGGGCTATTATTGACTTTTTGCAATAATTATCCTCATTTCTGCAATATCAATTATTTTCATAGTACTTTTGTCCCTAGTAAAAGTTTTTCTCTCTATTTATGAGAGTTTCTCCATACCCTTATAATTGGCAATGTTATCTTCTACCCTTGAAGTACTGTTTCTATTAGTTCAAAATCGTGTTTTTTTGCTTGTGTGGGAACGATTCATTAATTGATTGCTAGATGGATTCACACCGAATATCAATTCTTCAAACATGAACTATGATCTTATTTGTTTGAATGTAATAGCTATTGTTAATGTCATATGACATTTCATTTAATTAATCAATCTTCTTATATTCAAATAAGAAAGATGTAATGTCCTCAAAAATTCGTTACGAATAATATATTACATAATTTCATTAATAGTACTTTACTATATTCATTATTTCATTGTTAATATTCTAGATGATGACATTGATAATTGCAGTTATTATTGATGTTGAATAACTTCACATTATAAAATTCTTCTCTATTTTTGTCTTGAAGAGGAATATCTATACTAAAACAGATTTTTCTTAAAAAATTAAAAGATGGAGGAAGATTTATCAATATATTTTGAGATAGACACACATAAAATTTGGAATAAAAAAAGGAGCTATACAGAATTAGATGATAAAACTTTTGGAATAATTGAGAGCTAAGACCAAAGGAAAAGACTACGTATACACTAAGGCCCTGTTCTTTTCGTTGAGAAATTGAAGGTGTGGGATGGGTGAGAGTGGGAAAGGGGGGGAAAGAGTGGGTGGGAGTGGATAGGAGTAGTGTTTTTTTTTAAGTGTGGGAAATGGGGGGAAGGAGTGGGAAGGAGTTGAATGAAGTAGTAGAGTTGGTGTAAGTTACGTATTTTGTTTTTTTTAATGTAATCTTTTATTTGTGATAGTAATTACAAATCAAAAAAATTTTAGGCTGAAAAAAATAATTTTTTTTTGTTGACTCAGGTACAAAATATTGTTTTGTGGCCGTTGTTACCTCAAAAAAATTATAATTTTCGTTATTCGTAAAACAAGTTACGGATATATTTTTTTCATATATTAACCAAATGCGAACAACGATAAAAATACACATGTTCAGGTCTTGTTCTTTTCATTGGTAAATCCAAATTTACTAACCTCAGCCCACTTTAACCCATATTAATCAACTTCACGAACATCAATAAACAAATACTAAATTCAACCAATTTCAGCCCATTTCAACCAACTATAACCCATTTTAGCCTACTTCAATCAACTTCAACCTATTTTTCACTATTATAACCAACTTCTACCCATCATAAAAAAAAATTCAATCAACTTCAACCATCTTCAATCTATTTTAACCTATTTCAATTAATTTCAACTCACTTCAAAAAAAATAAATCTATTTCAACCCACTTTAACAAAAAAATACCCACTTTAACCTACTTTAACCCACTTATATCAATCTCAATCAACTTTACCCATTTACCAACCTATATCTCCCAGCGAAAAGAACAGGCCCTTAGTACATGGAAAACAATCATCTGCAATTTGTATGAAGAACTTTCAATATATTGTTACTAGCGCATAAGGACAAAAATGTCCGCTCAAAACACACGTACAATATATTTGCATTTCTTGTCACGAATTACAAACAATGCCAAAAAAATTTACACATTCCTTCATTATGTCGGAAAAAACATCTGTAAATTTGGTCCCAAATTACGATGGACGAAAAATAAATTTGTTACACATATAGAACCAATCATCCACGTTTTGATGACCTATAACAACTATTTCGTAACCAGCGCAAAAAAAAAAACATCTTTTCTATATACACAATCAAACCCAAAATGTCTACCAGTCACAAAAAACTAACATTTGCTTAACAAAGCAGAAAAAAATTATTTCTTCAATATATAAAACAAAAATTACATCATCTACAATTTCTTGCATGATTAACAAATATTTTCATAACATCCGAAAAATAAATAAAACTTTTGATAATTATTATTATTAGACTATTCATACACACAATTACATAAGTTATAAAAGTTTTCAAAATATGAAAAATAATAATTATATGTAAGAGTGGGAAAGAGTAGGTGAAAGTTGGTGAGAGTGGGAATGAGTAATATTTTTTTTAAAGTATGGGAAGATGTGAGAAAGGGGATGAAAGAGTGGGTGAGAGTGGGAATGTCAATTAAACTACGAAAAGAACAGGGCCTAAGCATGTACCTAATAAATACTTTACAGTTTGCACCACTAATAAAATTACATTAAAATGATAATTATCACACATATCAAGAGACTAAGGCCCTATTCGGCAAAATTAGTGGTTCAAGTAGCGGATAGCGGTTTAGGCAGCAGATAGTTGTTCATGTAGCGGATAGCGTTTCTAATTTAACTGTTAGCGGATAGATGTTTATTAGAGCAGTTGAATAAAATGTGTTCAGTAAATTTAGCTTTTGGATTAGCTGATTAATGTAAATTGACATAAAAGGATATAGATAATTTTCAAAGATAAAATTTTCAAATTGTAATTTTTGGTAAAAAAATATGAAACGCTACTTTTGAATGTAAAACGTTAATGCTATTAGCTTTTCAAAAATGCTACTTAAAACGCTAAACGCTACTTGAAATGCTAGTCAAAACACTACGTTATCGAACGCTAAAAATTACGTGATGAGTGTATTGACTTAGTCAAAATGCCAAAACGCTACCCAAAATGCTGTTGCCGAACACGCCTTAAAATTAATATGGTTTTAGTCAATTACAACTTCACCTTTGGTAGAAAATATGTCTGAACTCCCTATCCATTGTAAATTGACAATGAAAATTCACAACCTCATCAAGTATCTCAATATGGTGATAGTCGTTAATCCCCTTGCCACTGGGAGCTCTTCACTCTGATTTTCCACAAGAAATCCAACGAACAAACTAGAGAGACAAAAATGAGAAGCACAAACAATCACTTCTGTGGTTCTCTCTCTGTGGATATTTAACAACTGAGAGATCGGAAACCATTTGAACCCAAAATGCAAAATACACTACTGAGCTCTTCCCTCATTGCCTTCCCTGCATTAGTAATCTGCAGGAAAACCTTCCCAAATGAAAATCACCCAGAAATTTCCCGAGGCTTGAGTCCAATTCGATTGAGACTAGACCCAACCTTGAGCCACATTCGATCGAAACTAGACTGACCCTTTTGCAACTGTGGATCTCGACGAGACCCAGTTCCTCAAACTGATCAACAAGTGTTTCAAAACCGGGAATTTGAGTGAGGCTATGTATTTCTTCCAGTGCATGGTCAGCAGAGTCTACCAGCCTGATTTAGCCCTCTGCACTAAGCTTATCCATGCGTTTTTCGATGCTGAAGATGTCGAAAAGGCAATCGAGGCGACGAACATTCTCGAATCGAAAGGGGAGCTAGATATGCGTGCCTATAATGCTATGATCAAGGGATTTTGTAAGCTAAATAGAATTGATGATGCTAATCAGTTGCTGAGCAGGATGAGGGCTAGACGCTATTCCCCGAATATTGTCACATATAACAAAATGATTGGCAGTCTTTGTAGGAGGGGGAAGCTCGATTTCGCATTGAAGTTGGTGGATAATTTGCTGAAAAACAACTGCAAGCCAAATGTTTTTACGTACACTATCCTGATAGAAGCCACGATGCTTGAAGGTGGGATCAATGAAGCCATGAAGCTGTCCAATGAGATGCTCGAGAGAAGACTTAAGCCTGATGTGTATCTCTACAGCACTATGATTAGAGGGTTTTGCAAAGAAGGGCTAGCACAAGACACATTGAACTTTATTAGGAGTTTGACCTCGAAGGGTTCTCACCCTGATATCATGTCATACAACATCGTCTTAAGGGCATTGTTGGATCAAGGGAAATGGGTAGAAGGGGAGAAATTAGTCAAAGAGATGCTATCTCGAGGCTTTGCACATAATCGTTTTACTGACAGTATATTGATTTCGGCTTTCTGTCGTGAGGGAAAGGCTGAGGAATCTCTGAATATGCTGAAACTCAGGATACAAAATGGGCTAAAAGTTGAAAAGTATAGCTATGATCCGCTGATCCATGCAACCCGTAATGAGGGATAACTAGATTTGAGTATTGGGGTTTTGGAACTTATGATGTCCAATGGGTGCTCGCCGAATATTGACAACTGCAACACTGTGTCTGGTGCTCTTTGCAAGAAAGGCAATGCAGAACAAGCTCTAAAGATTTTTCATAAGCTCGATGATGTGGGCTGCCACCCTGATGTGAGCTCCTGCAACTGTTTCATATGTGCATTACGGAATATGGGGATTGATCAAGGGCAATTAAAATGGTGGAAGAAATGGTTTCTGTGGGAATTGATCCTGATGAGATCACTTATAATTCCATTCTATCCTGTTTATGCAGAGGCAGGATGGTTGATGAGGCAATGCAGTTACTTAAGGGCATGGAGAAAGTCTATCGAATCAAAGCAACTATAATCAGCTACAATATGGTGCTACTTTGTTTACGCAAAGAACGTAGGATGAGCGATGCTGTTGAATTGCGGTGGCAGATGGTCGGAAAGGGTTGCCGCCCCAATGAAGCTACTTACACTTTACTGATTTAAGGGATAGGATTTAGAGGCTCGCGTTCTAAGGCCATGGGATTGGTGATTTCCCTAATGGAAATGGGCACAAACGGTTGAGTAAGATCTTCCCTATTTCTAATGCAAACAGACAATTTGCAGCCTCTGGGATATGAACGTCAACAAAATGCAGCATGAAAGATCCCATAGAAGTGTAAATGCTCAATGTAGTCAGCTATATTCAAACTTGAAAGATCTTCTCCGTGTTGTCTAATTATCAGAGCATTACCATTTCAGCAAACATCTGTAAATTATTTTGGCCTTCAATACCAAATGCACTGTTCTATTTGAAAGTTGTATCTAATGCTGAGCAGACCGCCTCCTACCCTCTTCCCCCCCCCCCCCCCAACAGTCTAACACGCATACACATTCTCTGATACACATGCGTGTGCAGATTTACAAAGTGTGGAGTAGTACTCACTGCCACAAAACTTATTCAAATTGCCACAAAGCAGATGCAAATCAGAGGACCTAAGCATCGAAAAGTACATCAGCAGTTCAAGGGTACAGCTCGATCATAAAGTAACTTATGGGAATGAATGAAGGCAAAGCACATTGCAGTGAAGAAGCGACAGTTCTAAGGATCTCAGCATCCAAAATGCATGAATAACTACAAGCAAGAATATCATTTCATATGTTCAGTTCCATATTTCTGTTTGCTTCTGCTTCTTCCCTTTTGTATTCATTTTTTTTTTTTTTTTGGCTCATGGACTCAGGGCAATTTTCTAATTTGAGTTTCTGGGTGCAACTTCTCTACTTTACAACGGTAATCAAGCACACTGGTAATGGTTGTCGTTTTTATAATCCAAGTATCACTAGAAAGAACGTTGATCTAGTGAAACTCAACAATGGGGCCTGTAACCAAGCCTGTGGCACTTTCACCAAAAGAAAATAAAACGAACTACAAAGACATTCATCCTCAAGAAGGGATTTCAAACTTCTATGGTGTGTCTACCCGAATGATCTTAATAGACAACAACCATCAAAAAGCTACTGGAGTTTAGGTAAACCCACCAAGAACTCAATGGAACTTGTAGAATAACTTTTCTAATAACCATCAAGGCTTATCGAGAGAAACAGAATGTCCAGATATGTGTATTGACAAGGAAAGAGAAATTTTTCATTATTTTCATTATCGCTCAACGATGAAAAAATTTTTAAAAGAAATTTCTTGTCTCTCTTTTTCCCTTCTCCCATGAAAACGAAAGGAAAATTTCTGAAAATTAATTCTCCCTCTTTTTGTATTTCATTTTTTTCCTTTTATTTTTCACCTCTTCCTGTGTGTGCGGGGAAGGAGTTGGGGGTTGGCGCACAACAAGACTCTTCATGTCTTTTCATAGGCATCTCCTCGGAAAATTCCAAATATAGTAAACCTCTCCGTTTCTTAAACTTCAAGAATCGAGGACCATCAGAGCTCTAAGCGAACCAAATTTCACAAAAATGAGTATGCTCATATTGCAATAGTCCTTCCTTGACTAAAAGAAAAGTTTTTAATGGCTAGGAAGAAAAAAATTATGTTTTTCTTCGATCTAATGGTGTTGCCTGACTCTGAACAAAACTATATACAGAAAAAGACATGTTATCCGTTTGAAAGACAACAATGTTACATACAACATCTAAATTAGAAGGCTCCATCCTATCTTGACACAATATTTGTCCAACATATTACACATATCCTAGGATAAGAAGATTAGACAAAGATGAAATGGTGTTGACGTCTAGATACAAGACATATTTGAAGGATTTATGAATGACTCATGTAGATTTGCTGCTTTTTATTCTCTTACATCTAATAATTTAAGATAGCTTATATAAAGGAACTCCAGAAATAGTATAGAAATCCAAACTATGTGACACAGACCGAATTTTTAGCCAATGATTCTCCCTCACACTCTATTCTTCGAATATAATTCTAAAGTCTACCAAAGATCTCTAAATTGCTTCCATAAGTCACAAACTCACTAAAAATACCAACTTATAATATGAACAGTCAAAATGATCACATAACCAAGAAAAGACCTAGTTCAACAAAATCTTTAAGTCCCATAATTGAGTAGATCAAATGTGTTCAAAAGAGTATAAATTTTTGCTCTTAGCAAAAAGATTTTTTTAGTTATATATTTATTTGAATATGATACCAATTATAGATGTCGTATGACATTCAAGTAATTAATTCATCCTCTTATATTAATAAAAAAGATGTGATGTTCTCGGAAGTCCGTTAGAAATGGTGTAAAACATAATTTGGTTAACGGTGCTTTAATATGGTATTCATTCTTTCATTGATAATATTGTAGATCATTCACGGTCTCAACATTTATAATCTTATTTATTATCTATGTGTGATAGTTTCAAACTATAAAATTTTTCTCTGTTTTTCTCCTGACGTTCTTAAAACAATTTTCTTAAAAATAAAAAAAGAAGATTCATCAACATATTTTGAGACAGATAAACAGAAAATATGGAATGGAAAAAGACACCCAAAATTAAATTCTGAAACTCATGAAAGGATGATTGAGAGTTAAGACCAAGTGCCGAATTATATGATAGACCCCGGTACAAATACACACGGCTCTCACAACCCCCCCCCCCCTCTTTTTCTTTTTTTGTTTTTCACAAAATGCCTTATTCCTACAGTGCTGGATCCATTGGACCCGGTTGCACAATACGAGAGTGCTCAGCTAGCAAAAATATTGATGGGGCCAGAGCCAAACTGAGCCGAACATCAGCCACGTCACACCCTTATCAAGTATCTGCCTACTATCTGGATATGGTGATGAACCTTATCAACTGAGCAGAAACCAGTTGAAACCAAAATGACAATATACAGCGGCGTCGTCCCTCACCGCCTTCCCTGCATCACTGAGCTCGGAGTCCCCCCTTCAAATTCACACCACACTTGCCCTATAATCTGTAGGAAAACCTACACAACTGAGAATCACTCCAGAAATTTCCCAAGAGTCGAGCCATGTTCGACAAAACCCAAGCTTGAGCCATGTCCGATCGAAACTAGACCGACCCTTTTGCAACCGGTGGATCTCGAGGGGACCCAGTTGCTCAAACTGATCAGGAAGTCTTACAAAACTGGGAATTTGAGTGACGCTGTGTATTTCTCCCAGTGGATGGTCAGCAGAGGCTACCAGCCTGATTTAGTCCTCTGCACCAAGCTTATCCAGGCGTTATTCGATGCCAAAAATGTCGAAAAGGCAATCGAGGTGATGGATATTCTCGAATCGAAAGGGGAGCCGGATGTTTTTGCGTATAATGCTATGATTGAGGGATTTTGTAAGGTAAACAGAATTGATGATGCTAACCAGTTGCTTAACAGGATGACGGCTAGAGGCTATTCCCCGAATATTTTCACATATAACATCATGATTGGCAGTCTTTGTAGCAGGGGGAAGCTTGATTTGGCATTGAAGTTGTGCGATAAGATGCTGAAAGATAACTGCCAGCCAACTGTTCATACTTACACTATCCTGCTACACGCCATCGTGAATGAACGTGGGATCAATGAAGCCACGAAGCTGCTCAATGAGATGCGAGAGAGAGGAGTCGAGCCTGATACCATGTCATACAACATCGTCTTAAAGGCATTGTTGGATCAACAGAAACATGTAGAAGCTGAGAAATTAGTCAGCGAGATGCTATCTCGAGGCTGTGAACCTAATCTTTTTACTCACAGTATATTGATTCCGGCATTCTGCCGTGAGGGCAAGGCTGACGAAGCTCTGAATATGCTGAAACTTGTGATAGAAAATGGGCCAAAAGCTAACCAGGATAGCTATGATCCACTGATCACTGCATTCTGTAAAGAGGGGAAACTGGATTTGGCTCTTGGGGTTTTGGAAATGATGATGTCAAATGGATGCTTGCCGGTTATTGACAACTACAACACTGTGTTGTGTGCTCTGTGCAAGAAAGGCCAGGTAGAACAAGCTCTAAAGATTTTTCATAAGCTCGATGATGTGGGCTGCCACCCTAATGTGCACTCCTACAACTGTTTCATATGTGCATTGTGGAATAGGGGGGATCGATCAAGGGCAATTAAAATGGTGGAAGAAATGGTTTCGCAGGGAATCGATCCTAATGAGTTCACTTATAAGTCCATTCTATACTGTTTATGCAGAGACCGGATGGTTGATGAGGCAATGCAGTTACTCATGGACATGGAGGGAGTCTATCGAATCAAACCAACTGTCATCAGCTACAATACGGTGCTACTTGGTTTATGCAAAGAACATAGGATGAGCGATGCTATTGAATTGCTGGGGCAGATGGTCGAAAAGGGTTGCCACCCAAATGAAATTACTTACATTGTACTGATTGAAGGGATAGGATTTGGAGGCTCGCGTTCTGAGGCCATGGGATTGGCAAGTTCCCTAGTGGAAATGGGTGCTATTTCCCCTGCTTCTTACAAACGGTTGAGTGAGATCTTCCCTATTTCTACTGCAAGCAGACAATTTGCAGCATTTGGAATATGAACGTCAGCAAAATGTGGCCTGAACGACTGTAGATCCCAGAGCAGTATAAATGCTCAACGTAGGCAGCTATGTTCAAACTTGAAAGTTCAACTCGGTGGTGTTGTCTAATTATCAGAACACTTTTATTTCAGCAAACATCTGTAAATTACTTCCTCCGTCGATGCCAAATGTACTGCTCTATTTGAAAGTTGTATCTAATGCTCCGCGGACCGCCTCCTACACTCTCTCTCTCTCTCTCTCTCTCTCTCTCTCTGTACACACACACACAGACACACACGCTCTATCTCACATGCATGCATGTACAGATTCACAAAGTGTGGAGCAGTACTCACTACCCCAAAACGTGTTCAAATTGCCACAATACAGATTAAGATCAGAGGACCTATGCATCGAAAAGTACATCAGCAGTTCAAGGGTATGGCCAATCATAAAGTGACTAAAGAAAATGGATGACGGCAAAGCACATGGTAGTGAAGCAGCCGCAGTTCTAAGGATCTTAGCATCCAAAATGGACGAGTAACAGAAACGAGAATATCATTTCATATGTTCAGTTACATATTTCTGTTTGCTGCTGGCTTCTGCCCTTGTATTCCTTTTTTTTTTGGGGGGGTCCTGAACTCGGTGCAATTTTCTAATTTGAGTGTTTGGACGCAGCTTCTCTACTTGACAATGGTAAGCAGGTTTTTACCGGTAATTGTTGTCGTATTTGTAATCACCAGAAAGAACGTTGATCTAGTGAAACTCAACAATGGGGCTTGCAACCAAGACTATGGCACTTTCACCAAAAGGAAATAAAACAAAGTACAAAGATTGAGAAGATTATTTGCATCATGAACTTAACCTTCCCAACTGGGGAGCCTTGAGTCCATTTATATACATGATACAACTAAGGATCCAAAAAAGCACATATTTTGTCCACATTATATCCTCTATTGCACCATCTCAATCTGTGTGAGGGGATCCACAGATACATTAGATATCAAAAACAGAAAACAATTTACATGAAGTGCTTTTGTAAATATATTGGCCAACTGAAGTTGACTATGAATATAGATGACAACAAGATAACCAAGAGACCTGTTCACACACAAAGTGATAGTCCACCTTCATATGATTATTACGTTCATAAAGAACCGGATTAATAATGATGTAGGTGGCTGAGAAGTTATCACAACGAACCTTCATGGGTGCGAGAAGAACAATACCCAACTCAGCAAGGATGTATCGTACCCATTAAGGTCTCAGTAATTGTATAGGCAACTGCTATGTATTCTGCTTCAGTAGAGGGCTTGGACATTGTAGGATGCTTTTTGGAGCGCCAGGAAATAAGATTTGGACATAGGAAAATGGCATAACCAGTGGTAGATCGAGAACTATTTGGACATCCTGCCCGATCAGCATCTGAACAAGTAAGAACAACAGAAAGGTTCTCGGCTTTCTTAAGAGTAAGACCATGGTCTGTTGTGCCCTGCAAATAACGAAAAATCCACTACACCATAGAAAGATGAATAGTATGTGGAGCATGCATAAACTGAGAAACAAGATTCACAACATAAGATATATTACGTCTAGTCATAGTTAAGTATTGCAAAGCTCCAACCATACTCTGATACTCAATAGGATCAGAAAGTAATTCTCCGTTAGTAAGAGATAATGCAATCCTCGAAGGAAGTGTAGTGTGAACAAGTTCGTGGTTGGATATGTTAAACTTGTGGAGAAAATCATGGACATACTAGACTGTAAGAGAAAAAGCATGTATGGAGTTCGCACAACCTGTACCCCAGAAAATAATAAAGGTCCCCAAGGTCCTTCATCGGAAACTGGATAGATAGATAGTAGATAAATGATGTGATACAAAAGAGCAAAAGAGCTACCCGTAAAAATAATCTCATCCACATATAGAAGGAGAATAAGTATATCATGAGACTTACACAGGATGAACATGGAAGAGTCCGTACGGCTACAAGTGGAGCCCAAAGAGAAAAAAAAATGCTGAACTTGTGGAGCCAGGCACGAGGGGCCTGTTTCAAATCATAAAGGAACGTATTAAACTTGCAGACATGATGAGAAAAGTCAGGGTGAACAAAACCTTGTGGCTGAGTCATGTAGACATCCTCATGTAAGTTGCCATGGAGAAGGCATTCTTACCATCAAGTTGTCTAATGACCTATCCATAGGTGATGGCCGAGGAAAGAACGAGGAAAGAACAATACATATGGTAGTAGGCTTCACCACAAGACTAAAGGTCTCACTACAATTCAGACCAGCAAGTTGGTCAAAGCCTCTAACAACCAAAAGCGCATTTCTCCATTCAATACATCCATCAGGATTGTACTTAATGCGATCAACTCACTTATAACTGAGCAAATTTATATCATCATGATAAGGAACTAACCGCTAGATATCATTTCTCTGCCATTGCCATTTGCCAATTTTATCTTTTGAAGCTTGTGTGAACAAAGTGGGGTTTTGATTCATCGCAATGTGTATGTAAAGCTAAGATATGACGAGGCTTGACAATGCTAGCTTTGGAGGGGGTTTTGCATGGGTTGGTGATTAATGCGAACATGAGTGGTGAACGGCAAAGGAGATGAACAAGGGTTTGGCATGGGAAGGAAGTGGAATGAACTAGAAGGAGTCAGGCTGGGGCTGGGAGGAAGGAAGAGAGGACGCCCCCTAAATATGGGCAGGGATGCCTGGACTGGAAGAAGAGCTGTGTGAGACATCGAGGGCGAGCTAATTTGGGCAGAATCAGACAGAGGTAGGCTAGGTAGGGCAAAGGTCGTGGGAGACCCAAGACAAGGGCGCCGACTGAGGGTGTGGGAGAGGGAGACACAGACTGAACTGGGCCACCATCAGTCGCGAACTAAGGGGAAGACACCACAACAGAAGATGGGGTATGGGCAGGGTACTGAGTAGAGACGGAGGACATGATGACAAGCTACAACAACAACAACAACAACACCTCCCAGTGTGGATCCCGCTTTCAAACATGATGACAAGCTCTAAAAGAAAAAGGGAAAAAAAAACATTAAGAGCAACATGCTGAGGAGATTGTAACTGTGGATAGAGAAAAATATCCTTTTGGAAAAGAACATGCCAACTAACATATACGCAACTTGTAATAGGGTCACGACATCAATACGCTTTATAGTTTGAAGCATAGCCAATGAAAACACATCGTTCTGACCGAGGTCCTAAGTTATGCTGTTGAGTTAAAATAATAGGAAAGCATTCACACCCCAAAACAAGCAAGAACGAATAGTTAAGAATTTAATGAAAAAGTTTTCCATAAGGGGAGTGACCATCAAGGGGGGTAGGAAGTCGATTTATTATAAAATGGTTGCATATGCAGCATCAATCTAGAATTGTCCAAGAAGATGAGCATCATGAAAAAAAGTGTGAGTTATTTCTACAATGTGATAATGCTTCCGTTCAGCAACCCATCCCGTTCTTGTGTTTAAGGGCATGATTTTCGAAAATATATGCCATTTTGAATGAGTAAGCCTTTAAGGGATCATTGTTAGATTTTTTCCCACCATCACTTCGAAAAATTTTTATTTTGCGGTTAAACATGTTTTCAACTAGCTTATGAAATGCACAAAAATGTTGAAACACTTCATAGTTATGTTTCATAGGATAAATCCACGTGAAACAAGTACAATCATCCATGAAAACAACATAATGTTGAAAATCCAAATTAGAAAGCATAGGTGACTCCCAAACATCATAATGTATTAAATAAAAGGAGGTACCATAACAGTATTTAACATCAATAAAGGGTAAACGGTAGGCCTTGCCCACCTTACAAGAGACACACTGATTGTTAAACGTAGCAACAGGAGAAATCAAATGTTTTTACCTAAAAGAGAATCTAGGACATGAGACCATAACGACCCAGACGTTGGTGCTAGACATCACCAAAAGCACGAACCGCAACAAAGACAGGAATAAATTTTAAAGGAGTAAAAGTGTAGATACCACTTTTACTGGTTGCCCTGAGAAAATTTGGCACCGCGATCTTATCCTTAACATGCATATAAGATGAATCAAAACCAACTTCATGATTATTATCCTTACATAATTGATGAACAGAGACGAGAATATATTTTAATTGAGAAACAAGTAAAACATTGGTAAATTTTAATGGTTCAGCAGTGGTAGATAAATGCAATCAGCCAGCATGATTAATAGGCAATCAAGCACGATTACCTACGACAACATGATTTGGTCCATTGTAAGGTTTTTCATGAGAAAGAATACCTTCCATCATGGTCGTATGAAACAAAGCAGCCGAATCTGGATACCGGAGAGCCTCATTTGCCTCACCAGACAGAAGTGTAGCAACTTAACAAATAGGAAAATAACGGGGACAAAAAGAAGCATCATGGCCAAGATGGA
The DNA here is from genome assembly GCA_017589665.1 of Selenicereus undatus. NCBI lineage: Eukaryota > Viridiplantae > Streptophyta > Magnoliopsida > Caryophyllales > Cactaceae > Selenicereus > Selenicereus undatus. Next base: position 19,690,788 of record JACYFF010031959.1, read on the forward strand.
AGCAAAGTTGACAAACAACTTGGGAGGTGGGGGGGGGGGGGGGACGCGGTCGCACAAATTGCAAGGAAATTACTAAAAGAAACATGAGTAGCAAGTGTGGGAAGACTAATGCAGTAATGAGAACTAGAGCTAGACGATACACCTGATATGGTTGAATGTTTTCCCCGGCAGTTTGATGCTGCTAATGCTGTTGTCCTCCACGACCACCATTGTTATTGTTGCGGTCGCGACCCCCTGCATAGCCGCAATTGCTACGACCACCACGCGAATTTCTATGACCACGGAAATTATTGTTGGTATTATTGCTACCACCAGATTGGGCATGGTTATTAGTGGAATGAGAATGGGATGTGGTGGAAGTTGTGGAAGTAGCAAAGGGTTGATGTTACAGACGAGGACTCACTTAATTGCAATACCCCGAGGCTCATACGAAATCAACTTCATACGTAAATCATCAAAAGCAAGAGCCCACCTCCCCAAAATAGGTAGCAGTAGTAATGAAACCTTCATAATCATCATCCAACCCATCAATAGTAAATTGAATAAGTTCCTGTTCTGTAGGTAGAGAGTTGGTAGCAGCCGAAGAATCTGGAATATTTTTGATCTCCCTTAAATAGGACTCCATGTATTGAGACAGTAACTTCTTCATGTTCGTAATTTTCTCCGCAATTCAAGTGTTTTAGCCATGCTCACAGTAAGGAGTCGTTTATGTAAACGTTCCAAATTTGAAAGGAATGAGACAAATCACTACCTCAACCACGAGATCACCTGATATGATTGCAAAATGACATGAACAAAGCATTTGATCGGCATAGCACCATTGTGAGAATAGTGGATTTGTGACTGTCCGGCCAGCGGAGTGAAGTATGGTTGGTGAGGCTGGGGGCAACGAGCCATTGACTAGCCCGAGCATGTTATGGGAGAGAAGGAATGCAGTGACTGTGTCTTCCAATTCAAATAGTCTTCAATGGTGACTAGGGGTTTAACAAAGCTTGTGATATTAATGCTAGCGGGAAAGGACGTGGACGACAAGACAAGGGAGCCACCAAAATGAAGATGTTGCAGAGGCCGGACTAGGGCATCAGTGAAGACCGAACCCATGCTTGGCGTGTGCGACAGGTTCGGGAGAGATGATGCGCAGGGGAAGGAGATGGGAAAGCTGGGCATGGGGGGCAGGATGTTGTGGGAACCGAGGATACTATGGGCAGGCACAGACAGAGACGGCGGAGCCAAGGAGAGAGGGCCCATGATAACTGCCTCGTCAAACGGGTTGGGGCTGCGAGGAGGCGGAGTGGTGTTGCTGTGGTGAGGCGAGCGGAGTGGAGTGGTGGGCGTTGTGGCCTCTACAGAGACAGCAGGGGTCTCGATGCCGGAGCAGCCGAGCAGGACACCGGTTGGAAGTTGGGCTGAGAAGCCATGACCGCCAGTGAAAAGAAGGTGGGTGGCTGCTGCTGTTGGAATAGGGCTCTGATAGCATGAGAAGATTATTTGAATAATGAACTTGACACATTTCAACTGTGGAGCCTTGGGTCCATATATATATACATGATACAACTAAGGTTACAAAAGCGTACATTTTTATGTGTCTAGTATATCCTCTATTAAAGACATTCATTCACAAAAAGAGATTTCAAACTTCTATGGAGCTTCTACCGAAATAATCTTAATAGACAACAATTATTAGACAATAATCGGAGTTCATGTAAACCTACCAAGAATTCAATGAAATTTGCGCTTTAACTTCTGTAACAATCATGAACAAATCTTATTTAGAGACACAAAATTTCCAAGTGTCTAATGTACAAAGAAAGAGAAAATTTTCACTATTTTCATTATCACTCAAGGAAAGATAATTTTACAAGAGATTTCTTGGCTCTCTTCTTTACTATCCTAAGAAGAAGAGAGCAAAATTTCTGAAAATTATTTCTCCCTCTTTTAGCATTTCATTTTTTCCTTTTATTTTTCACCCTTTCCTTTTGTGTATAGGGAAGGAGTTGGCGAGTTAGCGCCCCTTCATGTCTTTTCATAGTCATATCCATGAAAAATTCCAAAGATATTAAACCTTTATGCTCCTTAAACTTCAAGAATCGTTGACCATCAAAGCTCTAAGCGAACCAAAATTTACAAAAATGAGTATGCTCTTATTGCAATAGATCTTCTTTGACTCCACAAAAAAAAAAAGTTTTTAATGGCTAGAAAAAAATTACATTTTTCTTCGATCTAAATGCTGCTGCTGGACTCTGCACAAAACTCTAGGCAAAGATACCAATTATCTCATAGAAAGACAACAATGTTGCGTACAATAGCAAAATCAGTTTCAGTCCTATCTTGGCATAATATTTGTCCAACATATTACACATATCCTAGGATAAGGAGATGTTCATTAGAAAAAGATAGTATGGTGTTGAAGTCCAGATACAAGACATATTTGAAATCTTTATGAATAACTCATGCAGATTCGCTGCTTTTAATTCTCTCACAAGTCACATCCACCTATTTAAGACAGATCATGTAAAGGATTTCGAGAAAGAGTATAGAAACCCAAACTATGTGACATAGATCGAATTTTCAACCATCAATTCTCCCTCATATTTTATTCTTTGAATATAACTCTTAAGTCTACCAAAGATCTCTAAATCGCTTCCATAAGTCACAAACTCACTCAGAATACCAGCTTACAATACAAACAGTCGAAATTCACACACAACGAAGAAAAGAACCAGTGCAACAAAATCTTTAAGTCCTATAATTGAGTAGATCATACGTGTTTAGAAGTGCATAAACTTGTTCTCTTAGCCGAAGGGTTTTTTTAGTTATATATTTATTTGAATATGATGCATATTATAGATATCATATGACATTCAACTAGTTAATTCATCCACTTATATTAAATAAAAAAGATGTGATGTTCTCAAAAGTGTTATAATTTCTTTAACAGTACTTCAGTATGGTATTCATTATTTCATTGATAATATTCTAGATCATGACATTGATAATCTTATTTTATTATCGAAGTGCAACGGCTTCACACTATAAAACTCTTCTCTGTTTTTCTCTTGAAGAGGAATACTTACTTAAAAACAAATTTGGTTAAAAATAAAAAAAAGGGAGATTCATCAATGGGGCCTATAACTAGCCTGTGGCAGTTTCACCAAAAGGAAACAAAACAAAGTACAAAGACATTCATCCACAAGAAGTGATTTCAAACTTCTGTGGAGCGTCCACCAGAATGATTTTAAAAGACAACAATCATCAGACAACAACCGGAGTTCACATAAACCCACCAAGAATTCAATGGAACCTGAAGGATAACTTCTGTAAAAATCATGAAGAAAGTTTATCGGAAGAAACAGAATTTCCAGATAAAAGTACTGACAAAGAAAAGGAGACCACCATTTTCATTATCATTCAAGGAAAGAAAATTTTAAAAGAGATTTCCTATCTCTCTTCTCTCCGGTACTAAGCTTATCAAGTCGTTTTTTGATGCAAAAAAAGTTGATAAGGCAATCGATGTGATGAATCTTCTGGAATTGAAAGGGGAACCAGATATTTTTGCATATAATACTGACTGTTGGATTTTGTAAGGTAAACAGAGCTGACGATGCTAATCAGTTGCTCAACAGGATGAGGGTAGGAGGTTATTCCCAGAATATTATCACACTTAACATCATGATTGGCAGTCTTTGTGAGGGGGAAGCTCAAGCTGGCATTGAAGTTGTTGGATAAGTTGCTGAAAGACAACTACCCTGTTGTTTCTTACACTATCCTGACAGAAGCCAAGATGATTGAAGATGGGATCAATGAAGCTACAAAGCTGCCCAATGAGATGCTCGAGAGAGGACTCGAGCTTGATACATATGTCTACAACTCCATTATTAGAGAGATTTGCAAAGAAGGGCTAGCAGAAAAGGCATTCTCTTTTATTCGGAATTGGACCTCGAAGGGTTACTCACGCTGATATCGTTTCACAACACCATCTTAAGGTCATTGTTAGATCAAGGGAAATGGGTGGGAGAAATTACTGTGAGAGATACTATCTCCAAGCTGTGAACCTAAGATTATTACTCAGTATATTAATTTCGGCATTCTGTCATGAGGGCAAGGCTGACGAAGCTCTGAATATGCGGAAACTTATGATGGAAAAAGGGCTAAAACGTGACGTGTTTAGCTATGCACATTACTCTGCACTCTATAAGAAGGGAGAACTAGGTTTGGCTATTGGGGTCTTGGAACTTATGGTGTCAAATGGGTGCTTGCCTGATATTATCATCTACAACTTTCTGTTGGGTGCTCTGTACAAGAATGGCAAGGCAGAACAAGCTCAGGAGATTTTTCATAAGGTCGATGATGTGGTTTACCCTGATGTGAGCTCCCACAATGGTTTGTTGAGTGCATTATGGAATGTCGGGGATCGATCAAGGGCTATTAAAATGGTGGAAAAAATTATTTCTGAGGCAACCGATCCTAATGAGATCAATTGTAATGCCATTCTATCCTGTTTATGCAGAGAAATCATGGTTGATAGGCAATGCAGTTACTTGAGGACATGGAGAACTATCGAATCAAACCAACCATAATCAACTTCAATATGGTGCTATTTTGTTTACGCAAAGAACATAGAATGAATGATGCTGTTGAATTGTTGGGGCAGATGGTAGAAAAAGGATTGGCACCCAAATAAAACTACTTACACTTTACTGATTGAAGGGATCGGATTTGCAGGCTGGCATTCTGAGGCCATGGGATAGGCGAGTTCCCTAGTGGAAATGGGTGTGTTAAATTTTTATATATCAATTGGACTTTAATCAAACGAGTCATGCATATAAGCTCCAATGAGGTTCCATCTCAAAACCAATTGGCAATTGGTGGAGTAGCCCACAAGCTTATATACATGCTCAAGCCCGTTGATTCTATGCTCTAATACCATGTTAAATTTTTATATCGATTGGACATTCAATAAAGAGTTGTACATATAAGCTCAAATGAGATTCCAACCCAAAACCAATTGGCGATGGTTGGAGTAACTTACAAGCTTATATACATGCTAAATGAACACAAATGCCCAATTCATGTAGTAAGTTGCGTATCCAAACTGTTTCACTAGTGGTGTTTTCCATAGCCTGATATTCACCTTCAGCTGATGATCTCGAAACAGTAGGCTACTTCTTAGTCTTCCAAGAGATGGGGGCAGCTCTAAGCTTGAGCAGATAGCCTGTGAAAGATCTTCTAGTCATAGGGCAACTGGCCCCAATTAGAATCACAATAAACATGCAAGTCTAACGAGTTATGAGCGGGAAATAAGATCCCCTAGCCTAGTGAGGACTTCAAATACCGCAAAACCCGTAAAGCTGGTTCTTAATGTCCTTGACGCGGGTCTTGCATGAACTAGCTAAGAATGTGAACCAAATAGATAATGTCTGGTCTAGTAATCGTAAGATAAAGGAGACATCTAATGAGATGTCTATATTGTGACGCATCAGCCAGCGGATCTCCAGCATCACTAGATAGTAGCCTGTGATTTTGTTCCATAGGAAATTTACTTGGCTTGGCCCCTATCATCCCAATTTCTACAAGAATATCAAGAGTATACTTATGTTGACATAAGAACAGTCCTTCCTGTGAACGAGCAACTTCAATGCCGAGAAAATATTTTAAAGGGCCCAAATCATTAAGCTTGAAACAGCGATGCAGATAAATCTTAAATTGATGGCAATTGATCATGACTGTTTCCGGGTAACACCAGGTCATATATGTTAACCAAGAGTGCCAAGAACACACCATGTCGGCGATGAACAGGGAATGATGTAGAGAGGAGGCTTGAAAACCATAGTAGATCAATGTTGTGGCAAGCTCAAATGAGATTCCAACCCAAAATCAGAAGCTAAACAAGTCAAATACACCCCTGCACAAGAAATTCTTTCTCTGCTTCTCACGATGGCTGATGAAGGAAAGAAACCCACAACTCAGATTGTGGACATCAGTAACCCTCAATCCCCATACTACTTGTGCAGTTCAGATCGCCCAGGAAATATAACCTCACCAGTAGTTCTCAATGGAGAAAATTATACTAATTGGAACAGGATTGTTTCAGATGCTTTAAAATCAAAAAACAAGTTCTGCTTTGTTGATGGTACTTTGCCTAGACCAGAACTCAACTCACCAGAAGGGCATGCCTGGAAGAAATGCAATTCGATGGTCATAGCCTGGCTGTATAATGTGATTGACAAAAAATTACATGGGTCAGTCTCAAATGCAAAACAAGCAAGCGAGATCTGGAGTGACTTGAAGGAAGGAGACTAACAAGGAAACGAAATCAGAATTCATCAGTTGAAAAGATAAATCACTCTTATTAGTTAGGGAGCTATGATAGTAAAAGAGTATTTTACCAAACTCAAATAACTATAGGACGAATTGGAGGCATACCAGCAGATCGATACCAACTTGTACATGCTTGAAAGATTTCAATTTTAGCAGATTTCAAGAAGCCGAGAAAGTCCATAAGTTTCTTATGGCACTCGACCAACACCAATTTGGCATAGTGAGAACCAACATCCTTGCCCTTGAGCCCTTGCCAAATCTAAACAAGGTATATTCCATGGTGCCCAGGGAAGCGAGACAGTAAAAGATTGCCAGCGTGACCGAGCCGATGGTTGAGACAGCAGCCTTCAAGGCTTCGGCCACCAGATCGAAAGCCAGGACCCCACCTAGGTGCACGCACTGCCAGAAACAAGGCCATGACTGGAGCCAGTGCTTCGAAAACCCAGCGAATTGGTCAAATCGGCGGTCGAATCGCGGTCAGATTTGACAGAATCCAGTGCAGAATCAGCCGTCCACCGGAGTTTGGTCAGGTGCTGTCGACGGTGGGCTACCCATAACTGCCGGAACCGGTCAATTTTCGAGTGGAGTGGCGCCTGGAGTAGCGTCACTTGCAGCGGGACACGAGGAGGCAGCGAGTTCTGGAGATGGAGGAGATGTATCGAGAATTGCTCAAGCCGGTTTAAGCCCAAGTCAGATTAATTGATGTGCTATTTGCTCTAGTTAAGGACAGAAAAATAAGGAAAAGCTGTCTGGTAAGCATGGATGGCCCTATTTGGCAAACAGTTGTTAGCTGTTAGCTGTTTGAGTTAATTGTTTATATTAGCTGTTTGTTGAAAAACTGTTTGGTAAAATTAATTGTTTCTGACAAAGTTGTGAGACAAAAAGCTAATTCTTCAAAAAGCTCTTTACCAAATAGGGCCAATATGTTTGGTTGGATTTTGGACATAGGGGCCTCTTATCATATGACATCAGATTTAAGTGTGTTAATTGACTTATTTGATCTTTCGCAAATAGTGTATATAACGATACTTGATGGTTAAATTGTGAAGGTCAGACAAGCAGGAACAGTGAACCTTGGACATGGACTAATTCTAAAAAATATCCTTTAGTTACCGGAGTTTAAATGCAATCTTATTTCTGTTCAGTGACTTGTATATGATAAAAATTATATTCTTATTTATGGTGTGCAGTTTTGTCTTATTCAGGATCTCATTTCAAAGACTCCGATTGGAGCCGGTAAATTGAGGAATGGGTGTACTATCTCAAGAAAAGTGCGGGGGAAAAAGCTTTAACAGCCACCCAACATCAAGACTGTGATCTTTGGCATCAATGCCTTGGACATCCTTTGTTTGGTAGTTTATCTCATATGTCAACAAATTTTGGTTTTAAGTTGAATAAAAATTTCAATAAGTGCTGTGATGTTTGTCATCGTGCAAAACAAACACGAAATCCTTTTGCTATAAGTGGTAATCATGCTGAAAGACCATTCCCGTTGATGCACTTTGACTTGTGGAGACCATACCATACCTATTCTCTTAATGGGTGCTCCTATTTCTTATGCATTATAGATAATTTTAGTCGTGGAGTTTGGGTTTATCTCTTGAAAAACGTAACAAAAACTTATGAAAAGTTTGTTAATCTCTGTTCGTTGGTGCAAAATCAATTTGGTACAACAATCCAAAGATTGTGTAGTAATAATGGTACCAAATTCACAAAAGGACCTTTGCAATTTATTTATCAAAAGCAAGAATCTTTCATGAAACTACTTGTGTGGATACAACTCAACAGAACGGTTGAGTAGAAAGGAAAAATAGACACCTCTTTAATGCTGCTTGTGCATTGAGATTCCAAGCATCGCTACCCTTGAAATTTTGGGGAGAGTGTGTATTGGCAGCCGCATATCTTATCAATAGAACTCCAACAAAATTGTTGAATTACAAGACCCCATGTGAGGCGCTCTTTGGTGTTCCACCCTCCTACGAACACTTGAAAGTTTTTGGATGCCTTTGCTATGCTCACAATCATGCTAAGCTACGTGATAAATTTGATGCAAGGGCTACTAAGTGCATATTCTTAGGATATCCTTGAGGCAAAAAAGGGTGGTTACTCTATGATTTAGAACACCACACACTACTTGTGTCTAGGGATGTAAAATTCTATGAGAAGATCTTTCCTTTTGTTGAGCAACAAGCTAAGAATGAGTTTCCCAATGACTAACAACACCAATCAGGCAATCCAAGTTGGTTTGAGGAAGTGTAGCATTTCACTCAAGACATGCCCACGCAAATGGAGTCGTCTCAACATTGTCCACATGAGGGAGCCAACGATACAGATCTTGTGCAAGTCTCTGATGCCCAAGCGTCTCTCGCTGTAACAGGCCACAAAGAGCTCACCCAATCCAAAGCCCATAGCAACGAAAATAGGTCTTCTGAAGAGACTCTTCCAATAATAATGTTGTCAGTCATAGTATCAGGCTCCAAACCATTTGAAATTAAGTGATGCATCACTAAAACCACATCTTCAAACTTAATTTCTTTACGAGTGTTATTGAACATTTGATTCTAGGTAATAGTATCATGATAATAGCCCTCAACTGCCAAATTATTCAACACATCACATGCCCTTATTAAGCCACAGTGCTTGCAAACCTGCTCTAGTAAATCATATACGTGACAAGATAAGGAGGGCAACCCTTTCTAAGTTGCTGCTTCCAAAATTAGGAGCCTGATCAGACTTACCCTTCTCAAAGAAGCAACTAATAATTATGCTATAAGTGATTACATTAGGTAGGAACCACTTGAGCTCATGCATTCCAAATGATCAATGACAGAGCTCAACTTCCCTTTCTTGCACAATCCACCAACGAACATATTGTGTGTGATAATTTAAGAACGCCACATGACATCACCATAATTTTGAAGATCTTTGCAGCTTCCCTTCCTCCACATGATCCTTATTGACAAGACTAGTGATCAAATTTATGTAAGAAGCGAAGGGAGGAATTTGACTATGACGTCCCATAAATTCCACCAATATTGATGCTTCAAACAGCTTTCTAAAGATGTGTAACTTCTAAAGATCATTATTGTTTGTGGCCTCATTGTGTCCTACAAAAGATTCATCTAATGGTGAAACTGGCCTCTTCACACTCATTTGTCTTTTACTCTTTTGGACACCATCTGCCAATCTCGATGCGCTCCCCTCTGAGCCATCATGCCCAACCTCATCAATGTCGTCAATGCCTACATGACCACACAAAACTCCACATCTGAATTGGATAAGGTCTCTCTTTGATATGGATCCTCCAAGACTCGAAGAGAACTCAACTCTGTTGCTACGTTTGAATGAAGAAGTCAGAGTTATAAGTTTTCTTCAACATACAATGGACAATGGCATGACCATCCTCCTTTCTCTTGGAACAAGAATCCCCTCCTAAATAGGGCACCTCAACTACAAAGCTTCGAAACACCGCAACCATCCTCGATGCATCCAAAACACAACAAACACCATTCAATAGAAGAACACTAGATCCCTCAACTTATCAATTAATCAGTGATTTCCAAGAACCCAAAAGTTTTAGAAACTCTGAACCTGCAACAAGCAAGGCCACGACTCAGCACTCATATTAGACTTGGTTGTAAGAGCATCGTTCACGGTTCATACACAAACATTTAGAAGGTGTATTGGCCAGATATATACCCTCCTGTCATGGGGAGGCAAGGCTGTAAATCACAAAAATCAACCGAGGAATATCCTAAACTACTCATCGTCCCATAAGTGTACACTTACTTACCTTTGGCATGGAACACAATAAGCATGGTTAGATAATGCTCAATAGGATTTGAAATAACCCTCTAAATCACCAATGTTGAAATTTCTTTTTGGGAGCCCCTCGGAGAGGGGAAAAAGCCTCACATTTAAGCATGTTTACTGCTTTGCTTAGGTCACTACTAGGACAAGTGAACCTTTGAGAAGTTGCCTAAGCAATGTATGAATGAAGACAAAGTACGCCGCAAAGGCTATGTTGGTCTATCAGTCTATCATATGTCTCAAAAGTAGACGAAAATGTAGCTAGATCATTAAAGAGAAATTGCATATATGGTTTTTCATAGCAGTAGCAAGTTTTGTCAGAGTGACATCAGAGAGCTTTCTTAGTTTTCGACTTAGGGATGTCAACGGACCGGATGTTGGAACATTCAAATTCGAATTCGATTACGTTTCGGATCCAAAAATACTCCAATCCGGCGGACCGGAGGGAATCTCCGAATCCGATCTGAGTCGGATCAAATCAGAGTTCGATTTAATCCCATCCGAGTCAATTTATTTTCCCTACAGCAATTGTGCATTATGTTTTTCCTTCCAAACGTGTTCTGTCTAGCTATCAATATGATAAAATTCGTCTTCCTATCATGCCAACCAAATATTTGGACATTTAATACTAAGTTAGGGGAGCCTGACAATGAGGTAAATGACACCAATGTGCAGTGATAGGAAGTCGGGCAGCTCCCGACTGGCCGGCAGTGAAGTCAGACTAAGAAAGAGGGAAAAGAGGGAGGGTGGGAGAGAGAAAGGCTAAGCGACTAATGGGAGTTGATGTTAGGGACTTACAATTGAGTTTGGATGACAGACTTTAGATTTGTAAAATAAAAAATTTAAAATCAAAAATTAGGGGTTAGGCGGAAGTTGAATTTGAATTGTAGACTTTAGAATTGTAAAATTTTAGTTCTGAATTTGATGATTTATTAACATAGTTGGATTAAATGCTACCTTTCTACCAAATCCGATCTGAATCCTACTCAGACTCATTTTTTTTTTTACTAGACTCAGACTCGAATAATTTTTCCACATATTCGAATCAGATTATTTTGTCTCAGATCAGATGTTACTCGAACTCGGATGTAATTGTCGAACCTACTTAGACTCTTTGTACCCAAATGCCGGTGAAGATAGTTCCTTCAAAGTCTAGAGACACCTCACACCCTAATTAATAGAGTGGGATATATTCATTAGAGGACTACAATGGTAAAAATTGCTAACTACGCACCCCATAACACAATCAATAGTTTTAAGAGGATACTGACATCCTCTTAAAAGTATTCACTACAGGAATATTTTTCGATAAATTTTTTGATGGGAAAAAGTGAAGATTTTGACGGAAAACAGATTTTGTGACGGAAATTTTCATGGAAATTACGTCCGTAAAAAAACCAACGATTGAAATGGACATTTTGATCGCCATGTCAAAAATACTGACGGAAATTTTTTTGATGGACTGACAGTTCATCAAAATTTCTAGTGACGGATCGTACTAACAGACTAACCACCTGTTTGTATCATTTTGATGGAGATTTTAACGGACTGACAACCCGTCAAAACATTTTTTGCCAGAACATTTTGACGGATCAAATTATCCATCAGAACCACGAAGACAGTATGATTGCAGTCGGCGCCACATTTTTTATAGGCTTTTTGATGGAAGCAGGAATTTCCGTCACAAATTTTGATGGCGTCCGTTAGAAAATCTGTCAGGAACGCGCTTGAATAATTTTGAAGTTTTACAATTTCCAATTTATGCAATGTCGAAAAACGTCAGCAAACAAATTTACTAAAATTAGTGATGTAACTTAATCTAAAATTAATAAAATGTAGTAGCATTACAATTGTTTTAAAAGTATGTAAATAGTCTCAAAATAAGTTCAAGAAACATAACAAAAATAGTGCAAGTACTTAATAACATTGTAAAACACACATAATGGACCAAGGACAAATATGATATAAACGTAACTACTCATGGGAGTCATCACCCAAGTCGTTTGTGTCTACCTCATCAACATCAACTTCATCATCACCTTCTGAATGAGTCGTATCTGGAGGTGCCATTGAGGACCCTACTTGTTGACTATTGAAAAACCTTTAAGTCTTGCTCATCTTGCTCTAAACCTTCTTCTTATCTCACTGCCTCGCAACTTTTTCTTAAGTCGGGTTATTTCCAATTTTAGCTTCCTTCTCACCCCATTAATTATTGAATTCTACAATGAGCTTCGCCCTTACTTCCTCCTCAATCTCTTTACAAAACTCTTCTTGGCGACTGTCCTCCACTACTTTACTCACACTTTCATTTAACCTTATTGCCATTTCGCGTGCATCATAGTTGTTGACAAATGAGGAACGAGTAGAAACTGATAGGCGAGACTGTCGCTTCATCACAACTCCCTCAGTACCAAAGCCATACATGCAACCCTTGCTAATGAGATTTCCTTGAACCCAAATGTCGCTCTCAGAAAATGGAGGGCTTTGGGAACTATCATTGGTGGAGGGCTGGGAAGTCCTCCACTCTTGCCATCTCTTTATATGCTCCTCTGCATATGCACACATAAACATTAGAAGTTTGAAACTGAAGATCTATTAATCTGAACCCATCTTTTAATTGAAAACTCATCTTGACATAATTTGAATTCGATCTTACTAATCTCAACTCTGATTTTTTTTACACACCCAATTGCCCTGCTTATCCTCTATCCTGTGGGTACAACTCATTGATTGTTGTTTCCCTCTGAAGTGTGACCGACTGAACAGAATGCAAGTACAATGTGTTATAACTAATAATATATGAAGAGGAAGCATTGCTTAAATATTGAACTTATTACCATGCCTCTATGCCACTCAATTCTTGGGATCACCCCACATGTGTGCAAGGACGAACCCATACCTTTAGGATCACTCTTGTGGGTTTTTTTGGTTCTGGGCGCTCAACTTCTGGGGATCAGGGCCTTCCCAGTACTTTCGGAGGTGTGCCCAGTTGTCCGAAGATAAAAATCTGGCGCATTGCTCGACTTGCATGCATAAGTGAACAAGCTCTTCAATTGTTTCTCCTCTCTAATTTCAAAATTCCTACACACTTGTTGGTCATGCTAAGGCAGCCAATAGTAGTGTTTATGCAAAAAACAATCAAACATGTAGGGTTGTGCACATTCGAGACGATGACTAGTACAATGCTTGCGTTAGTGTAACAAGAGGTTTATATGAATCAAGAAATTAAAAGCATACCTACCTACAAGAAGAAATGAGTAATGTTTGATACATACTAAGTTGCCAACATGAATAATTACGATAAAATATAGCTAAAGTGTTCGCAATTAGCATCCAATATTAACACATGGAACAAGTTTAGTAATGTATGATACATCTGATTAAATTTTGACGAAAATAAATAATAATAAGTTGCGAAAATCAGTTAAAAAAGCACAAACCTTGAATTCAGTAAACCAAAAGTCTCATTGCTGAATGGGGACTTCTCCCTAAGTTGGATAAGCTCCTAGGTACTTCGCCTTGATAGTCTCACCAATGCGTTTGGGGACTCCTTTGTACGGCTTGCTCCTACAACAGAGTAAAATATACACATACTATAAGAAATAACAAAGCACAAGTAACATTGAATTGCTACTTTGAGCATTTGATATTTAGTGAAAGAGAGTAAAGCATGTACGCGTCACCTTTCAATTCTTTGAGAATCTTGTCCCTAGTAGCCATCTCATGCTCAGTTGATGGCACAATATGCCCTCTAGTAGGATGTACAGATTGATGTAGAGTAGTGTGGACAAGGTTGTATATGAAGCTGTGGAGTAGGTTGTCTAGCCTGCTGTAAAGTAGGCTGAAGCAACGATTGGCTTTGTTGTTGGATCCTAGTAAAGTCATAACCAAATTTAGGTTGCATGGCATCATCAAGCCAAAAGTACTCCAAAATGTAGGGTTCACGCCTCCCACCCCTGAGGTGTCACTAACATGTGATACTTGTAAACTTACGTCTTGGTTGTGGGCTGGCACCTGGTTGAGGTCAAGGAAGGGGAAGTTCAAACGTGGATCATATTGTAGGGTAGACATGAAGGATGCACTATCTACCCCCTTGAGGTGGGACTCTAACAGGGGAATCATATGTGTGCTTCCCTTCACATCATCCGGTGAATGACTGCCTACATCAGACGGTCGTCCCCATTCTATCCACCCTCTCTGACATTGTCCACCCTTGTCTGACATCTTTGACATAGGAAACCATTTAGTATTACAATACAAAATAATAAACACAACATAATCATGACCCATAATATAAATACATACATAACAAATGATTTCAGACATTAGGAATCTTCATAGGTAAAGTTGTATAAAGTACATCATTTGATAATTGCATAAAAGCTACATAAGGAACTTTCTTATAGCTGCATAGATAGAAAACCTAATTATAATGTAATGAATACAATTTATCATTCATTATCTTGATCCCCATCCTCATCATGATCTATATCATCTTCATTGTCGTCGTTTGACTAGTACTGTATTTCATCATTATCAATTTCAATATCTATTTTTGCATCATCCCACTCCTGTTCTTCAAACTCATCTACATCATCAGATTGTTCTTCTTCTGATGGTTCGATAGCAACCATTTGCACTTCGTCCATAGCCCCAGATATGACAACCAAGACTGTGGCAAGGTTTCTGAAATGTGGGAGGTTGACGTCATCTCCTTTTCTTGGAAGACGGGTTTCACTTTAATTGCATCACGTTGCATGTTTGGATATTGTCTAGGCTTATTTGTTAAAGCAGCCCACCAATTTGATTTATAGGGAACACCCTGTGGGTATGGGATGTAAAACATTTGATACGCAACATTTGCAATAATGGCAGGATCATACTTGTCATATTTGCGTTGGGTGTTAATTTCATTTGTATAATTTAACTTGGAGTCACACCGAAATCGTAAGAATAATTTTATGGGCTCTCCTGGGTACTCCACTTGGTATACTTCCTCAAGCACTCCATAGTAATAGACCCCTTTCCCATCTCCATTCGCAGTCCCTTTTACTATAGCACTGCATGAGTAGGTCTTCTTATTCATACTTCTTGTTCTAGTATGAAATTTTATGACGTGCACTTTGTAATCTAAATATTCATTGGTCCCTCAGCCATTTGTTGTAACCATGACTGCATTTCATCATTGAATATATGTGAATGATGAACCTGTACCATGTGCAAACTCCTAAGTAATTACGGTTACATGATAATTTTTATAATGTAGAAATTCCTGACATTATTTGAAGTGTATGGTTAGGGATGTAAGCACACACATTTGTGTAAACCAATCTGGAAATTTTGCTTCAATGATCTTATCAATGTCTTCTAGCAACATATTAGTATGTCCCATTGTGATCCAATTACAGAAGTACCTACACAAACATTGTTGTTGTTATTTGCATTAAAATTTTAATAATGTATGAAAATGTGTGCTGTTTAACTTACTATAGATATTATTGCACTTCATTACCATTAAGTAGTATGTGCAAATGGGTAGTGTTGTATTCAGCTTGTGTGAGGTAAGTTTATGACATGGACCTAACGGAGAGCCTTTCATTTGGAATACTGTAAATGTTGTAGGGGGAACCACACTGAAATAGTACTTCATTCCTCCTAATTGAGGTGTTCATGGATAGAAGAGTCGAGTCAAAATAGTGGGAACCAAATTTATGAGTTTCATATATCAGGTACGTCATGACCATGGAACTCTCAGGCTTGGACTTGTTCTTGGTCTTTTGTTTAAGCCGCCTAAATAACCTTTCAAAAGGGTACATCCATCACCACCTAAGTAAGCTTCTTGTGCTAAACGCACTGGAAGATGTTCCATAACATTCCAAAAACTAGGAAGAAATATTGCTTCCAATTTGCATAATATTATGGAAATGTGTTGATGCATCTCTATAAGCTGATCCTCACAAAGGAAACTTGCACATATGTCATGGCTTTTCAGATTTTGAAATTTTATGTTTGTCAGGTCGACAATGTTAGCAAAATTGGAGTTGTACCCGTTTGGTAAACTTAACTCATGCAACCATTCACAAAGTGACATGACTGACATCCTCTGCTCCAAGGACAATGTGTCCTTCGCTTTTGGTTTGAATGAGTTGCCATTTTCCCTTATACGAAGGTGTAATTCCTCACGCGCACACAAGTCAGCCAAGTCCAGCTGAGCTTTCACGTTGCCCTTCATTTTCCCTGACACATCCATGACTGCATTGATAATATTCTTGCAAAAGCTTTTTTCTATGTGCATCGCGTCTAATTTGTGCCTTAGAAATTGGTGCCTCTAGTATCGAAGGTCCCAAAAGATATCACGTTTGGTCCAGTTGTGAATGTTCTCAGTGAACCTCGGAATTTGAATCCCTGATTGGTGCATTACTTTAGGGAAGTCATGAACTCATTGAAATTCATTATTTGGGGGTACTCTCTGCAGAAGTTGCCCAAGCAATGTTTGGTCCTTAGTGAAGGTACTCTTATTTCGTCTAAATGTATGGTGTCGGGGTAAGACGCAACAATGACAATCAAACCAAGACATTTTTCGACCATGTCGCAGGTAAGTCCCACATACTCGATCTTGGCATACTAGACACGACAGCGCCCCATGGGTACTCCATCCTGACATCATTCCATAAGTTAGGAAGTTGTTAATTATCCACATCAAAGTTGCCTTCATTTTAAAAGTTAGAGTTAATCATGGGGGGTACAACGCAAATGAGCTTCTCAGAGATATTAAAGATATGGAGGTAATAACGATTTGTGTATTTTTTGTTGCATGTCATTGTACACATATTTCACTTGGATTAATATGTTTGTGCAAGTCATTCTTGTTTTGTATCCGCGCGATAATGAGACTGTACTCCAACTGCCAGATAGTTCATGGTGACAGATGAGTTTGGTTACCTAAATTGACAACGGGGAGATATGTGACTATTATGTTATGGTTTTAAATTGTTTAATACTCATATAGGGGGTCTGTATGTGCTACCTTGAATTTAGTAAATGGAGACGATACAGAGTGATGTTCTTGGTTTTGGTTGTACTGTCAGGGTTGGCTCAATGTTAACGAGCGTTAAAGGCGTGCAACAGATTTGTATCGATTAAAGAAGAAAGCACATGAATCCACTAAGTATTAGGTGCAAATGTTAAGAGAACAGGTTGTGGACCTGCATGGCAGGTTATTCACTTACGAAATCGAGAATGAGAGGGACGGGAAGTGGGAATTGATGATGAAGTGGTTGCAGATGAGGTTTTTTCTACTGATAGAGGACCAAGCTTGGGGATATGACCTATATGGGTGAAGTAATGCCTGGAGTAGTGGGGTACATGATGAGATAGGGAAGACATATGAGCGTCTGGTGGGTGGATTGTCTACAGCTGAAGAAGGGGATATGGAGGTTGTCAGAGCTTTGACTGGCGCAAATGCAAATGCTAGTAATGTTTTCAATGCCAACCATGTCGATGATGTAAAAGAGGGCCATGTGCCCTCATCGTAGGCATGTATTCCAAATTTTCAAGCAAAACACAGGAGTACAAGGCCATCGAACATAGTGAAGTTAATGAAGATAAAACCACGGATGCGAAAAGCATCCACTCTACATGGCTACCCTTAGACAAACCCCCTTCATGGCAAAAGAGGCACACATAGGGCTCAAAGGAGCGCCACTGTAGTGAGGAGGGGACCCCCATTGTTGTGGTCACTCTAGTTGGGAAGCACTTGGTGGGGGCATCGTCAGTAGTAGGAATAATACTATCATATGTTTTCTCCATTATCTTGCATGACATGGAGGGGTAGTTGTTCAATGTTTTTTACAGGCTGTGACAGTGTATCTAATAGCGGCGTTGTTAGCCGAAGAGGTGAAGTTGTTAACTGATGTGCGCGCTGGCTGAATGCAAGGGATTGAAGGATAGGGAATGGCAAGACATTGAATTGGAGTGGGACATATGGTTGTTGTCGATGTTATACTAAGACAGATGCACTAATATTTAATATGGACTAGAATTTTGACTTGCTTGAAGCAAGTCATAAGTATGTCAATGTTGAGTACCTTAAGTGCTAATCAATGTTGTTCCAACTTGGGCGCAGGGGACAAACCTGGGAGGTATTTGTTGGTCGGTTTACAATACAGATGTATTGCAAGTTGCTAGATGAACAACAGCACGTGTACCCCCAATTCTTTCAGACATCAATTTTCCTTTAGCCGAGTGATAGGTATTGTCCGAGCAATAGATGCCTCTTGACATCGTAAATAGTATTGTTTAATTAAAATAACAAATTTGAGTTGCATTCTTTGTAGGCCCATCTAAATCATTTAGAAGAAGTATAAGCTTATTTGTAGGAGTCCTTGAAGCAGGGAATGAAGCCAAATGCAAGCAATGTAATTGGTGCTATATGTATGTCTCTGAATATATGTATTTAGTTATTATTTAATTGTAGAATAATGTGTATGTGTGGTTGATGTAGTATGAGTAGGTATTTATGTCACTGTTCGAATGCGTTGATAAGTACTGGGTATTGTTCGTAGCAGATTTAACGTGATGCCAGTTCGTAATGTATGACTCTTTGCTGACCAAAAGGGCACCTGCACGAATAGATCTTATGAACATTGCAATAAGTTAACCCTTTTCCCACGATGTTTGCTTACAAATTGCATTGACTGACACATAGCTGCCTATGCAACATGAATTACAAAGGGTTGCAATTGTAGCTAGGTTGACGAGGGCTCCAGAATTCAGTGATGCGATGAAGTGGGAACAAAATGGCCATCGCGTCCTCAATAGGGAAAGTAAGTGAATCATCCCTCATTACCCAGATTTGATTGCTCTACAACTTGTAAGTGAAGGCTATGAATTAATTTCCCTTTGTGTGACAAATTTGTTAATGTGTTTCAATGGGCATGATTGTGGTGTATTTGTTATGGTCTTTACGGACTTGTTGTCCACAAAGACAAAAGACCTTGTCTTCCATCAACCCTATGTGCGGGAGGTGTGGGACAAGTTGCTGTTAAGCCTTCTGCAGGGAAAAATTGCACATCTTTCAGTAGCTTTGCTACGGGAAGATGTTATGCATGGACATCTAACCTCCACATTATTGTCGTCGAGTATAAGTTTCATTTGTTGGAGATGCTATAGGTGACATACACATACAACTGTGCAGATGTTGCTTAGCATGGGTGGCACTTGAGGACAATGCTCATTTTAGATGGCACTGGTTATTGATGATTCATGTATGTGTCAACTTATTATTGATTACTTAAATATTGTTCATTGTTGGCTTCCCTATTATTGTTGAGGAGTATGTATTTTTGGCAAATGCATTGAAGATCACCTTATATGCATTTCGGGCCTGCTCGTATCCCTAGAAGTTTTTGGTTGTATATACAAGAAGTTGAGGACCCTATGGGTGTACTTTTTACTAGCTTCTCTATGTTTGCTAACCCAAGTTGTTGACAACAATATGCAAGGATGACAATAGATACAACGTTATTTATCCTCATATGACGGTGTATTATGGTGAATACAATGTGTAATATCCACTCCAAAAGTTTTATTGTTCGTGTTCGGGGGGAAATAGTTAAGACATTGATCAGTCGTTATACATATTATTTATGACATCAACGGGGTGTAGGTGTGTGTGTTTTGTGTGTGTGTGTGTGTGTATTGTGTGTACGTGTACGTGTATGTGTGTGTGTGTATACATAGTTATATATACATATAAATATGTGTACATATCATACTATTAAGTATTCAATTTGTCATTGCACAAGACCTAATATGAGGAAGATGATAAAATTGAATGGCAAGGCCACTGTCACAACTTGTACTAGTTGATAAGTAGTAAGTATGACATTTATAGTTCTACTATAGCATAGTACGGAGGCTAGTGAACCTTATCTAACCTGAGTTCCCTATTGCATATTCTATAAATGCTATATGTGTGGTGGGTTTTTTCCCTTATTTAATGTGTCACTTTATTCACCTACCACCCCTTATGTTACTGTGTTGTCCAAGTATTATGAAATTGGCATTGTGTGGTCACTTTCTTCAATAGAATAGGTAGACATATACAACAGAGAGAGAAATAGGACTTTTTGCTTGATTTCCACAATTGAGAAGAATATAGGATCCAATTCAAGCTCATGGTCCCAAGGTACCATCAAGGAAGGGGGCAACAATAGCAGATATTCGGAGTGTAGTTGCAGTGAGTGCATAATGGACTTTTTTGTCACTATGGTCTAGAAACAAATCTGGTGGAGCATCATGACAACTACCGTCGTATATATACATGCCGCATGTTGCTTTAAAAAGGTGATATTCTTTGTTATTTTGCATCTAAGTGCCACTATATTACATGCTGCAATTATTGTATACATTTACTAATAACTCGTTCCTCGTAATGTGCATAAGATGATATTATGTGTGCATAGTTCCATGAAGTTAGCCCTCCATAGCCACAAAAGGCTATGGAAATCGTTGATGACTTGGCAGCCAGAATCAGGAGTCATGTGATTTGCTTTTAGATGAGCAAAACGGCCATTTTTGGATGCAATAAGATAATATGGTTGTTGACAATGTTGTTAGGGCTAACTTAGCTCGTACAAACATGATGGTTGGATTTGTTGTTTCTATCATCGTTGTTCTTAGTGCAATCCTAATTTCGGTTGGGTTCTGTTTGGTAAAATGAACTTCATTCCCTAATTGCTCGAATCCTAATTTTGGTGGAAGTCATTTTGGAAAAGGATAAACTTGCGACATCACTTATTGGGGCCATGTGTTCCTGAATATAGGTAATCCTTATAATTGAAGTGGACATACGTATAAGTGTTGTGTTTAGCTAAAAAATTTCTTCTTTTCATTTGGGTAGTTTTTGCAAGTCTGTATGTAGCTTTTTCATGTCCCTCAACAACGTGCCAAATATGTACTTTGTAGTCCCTTCTGTTGTGAGTAATATTATGCATGCAAATTATGAATGGGTGGACAGTGCTCTATTTGTTTTGCGTCTCCATTGGCACTATTCCTGTTAACCATAGAAACATGTTTGGCTTTCCCAGGTTATCCACAAATAACATTTCAACAGATGATCCATGTCATTTATAAGTTGATTAAGGTCAGTGCCAAATATGGGTGTCCTCTCACTTGCCTACGACAATGGATTAGCGGTTTAAACATGTGGTTCGAACCACTCCTACGAAACAATACTTTCCTACTCAAAAGCAAACAACCTTCTTTCAACAAAGTTGGTGAGCCATAGAGCAATGTTGACAAATTAAAAGGAAGTACATTTTAAGAAAAATGAGATAATAAATATTATATTACAAGAAAACGAAACCCCCCTACCCCACAGTAGTGTACCAACCCAAGAGGATGTCTCATTGACCTTGTAGTCACTACGTTCCTCAAACAAGGCTCTGTGTGAAGTGGAAAAGTGTAATGTGAGTGGTAATGAAGATAACGCCAACACATAAGGAAAGGTAGATTGTATAATTTTTGGATTTTTACCTTCACATGGAATGAGACACAATCATTGTCACCAATCAATCCAATAAGGGCCACTTTGGATGTGTTCGACAAAACTAATACCCCTCCTACAAACCCTAGTGGTTCAATATAGAAGTACGTCATCTCAGTTACCTCTTTGAGGAGGCGACGAGCATTTCGACCGGCATCACGTTTGTCAGTTAGGAAATTACTGTTCACCCATACGCCAGCTCTCCTATATGCTAGCCAATTCTCATTGAATTCTTTTATGATTGGCAGTTGCCAAGGACAGGTCGACCTGATGGGAGCATACACTTTGAATTACGCACCCTGTTCCAATGCACAGGGCTGAAGTCATCCTATTAACGAACTGCACAGTCCAAGAGATATTGTAAGAAGACATTTGGAGGACATTGGAAAACTTTTTCAACCCACCCAAGCCTTGGGGGGGGGGGGGGCTGATGCACCATGACCTGAGCCAACTATGACAAATATTTGAGCGGCTAGTGGACTTATGTGGACTATACACCCTTGTTACATGTTCTAGCGAATAGGTAAAAGAAGAGAACAAGTCACATATGTTGTGTAATGACTCCACTTTTTGGAATGGGGTTTTATATAGAAAGTAATGCCCACAATCTCCTATACCCCCCACCCCACCCAACACACAGACACGCACACAAAGGAGACACCCAAACACTAACCCCCAAGCCCTTCCCTTACCCTAACCCTACCCTAAACCTTGTACACATATACATGCATACATACATTTTAATGTTTAAGGTTAGTTAAACATATGCACGCCTACTTACCTCTTTCTCTCTCTCTCTCTCTCTCTCTCTCTCTCTCTCTCTC
>JACYFF010031959.1:19723287-19760213 GCA_017589665.1 Selenicereus undatus
TACATACAAATATATATATATATATATATATATATATATATATATATATATTTGTATGTATGTATATCGTTAATTGCTTGCAAAGTGAGTGGCAAAGTGGCAACGTTTCTCATGAAATGGGCGGGAAGGGACAGCAATTGGAGGGAAATTTCTCTGCTAACTACGAGAGGGATCCTATGATACTTGAACTCCCTATTCATTGTTCTCATCCACTGAAATGAGAAGTTGATGCATCCGCCCATAATATCGTACCAACCTAACTCGCATGCCGACCCTTTAATTTTACTCCACAACGAACTGCAGATGAATTCATGGCCCATAAGATGGAGGATTTGGAAGGGATTGACATCTTATGCGGTTGTGGAGAAGTAGTTGATATTGTCCCAGCTGGGAGGGATCCATTCCATCCACATATCGTTTACGACAAGATTTTCGTTGGATTTGGCAAAAACTGACCCTAACCGAACCCGTCCAAAAATAATTGGGTTTTTGAATACGAATTTCTCGATCCAAACCTGAAATAAACTGAAGTCGAAAAATCTGCAAATTAGCGGGTCAATCTTGACTAAACCCAAGCCTGCTCGCTTAAGCTGAATGTTATATCTTTTTTTTTTATTTAACTCTAAATTGCCATTTTTAACAATAATAATTAGTCACTTTTATCGAATAGATTAAAGAGACATTATATAACTATTGCATACATTTACAAATTAAAAAATCGTACCCTTTCTTTCCCTCTCTATTCTTTAAAAATAATATCGTATGCAACTTAAAAATGAAAAAAGCCAAAAACGGATATGAAATTTCGTGATATAACTATCCAATCTTCAAAAAATCAATTTAAAAGAAGAAAACATTAAAGATTCATAAGTCGCACCATTATATATTTATGGAAATGAATATGTCTAATCATTTTTTAAATTAGTTACTTTGTAATCTAAATTTTTGCTGTTATAGCTAAAAGATAATATTTAGTTCTTTAATTCCATTTTTTTTGGTTTCTGTTCTAAATAGTTTTCAACTATAATGCTAATGGTAGGAAAAGATTTGGCTGAGTTCGTGTTGGGTCGGCCATGAGAATGTTTACTTGATTGGACATTGGTATGTTAGTTAATAAAAAAATATTGAATTATTAAATGGGTCATTATCGGATTAAACTGCTTCAATCCATCAACATGCTCTAGACGGGGTGGCCTATAAATGATCCAAACCCTCTATTGGCCTTATTTCAATTTATGGGTCGATCCACCCATCCTAAAGAGGACACAATTCTTTGCCCGCCGTACATAACGTTCATACATCACAATGAAAAGTTTGAATACTTTGAATATTATTTTGAGAAATTACAACTACTGCACTTTTTCATTCAGTAATAGCAATTTTGAGCAATACATATGCAGAATTTTTGATTTTGACAAAAGAAAAATGACTCACGGAAAAGACGATTTAAACCCGTTGAGTCGACAAAAACCAGTAAAATCGAAATACACCCACACGTATTTACCCGAATCCAAAATACACCTGATTCATATTTTAACCAAATCTAAATACACTCCACCCATATTTAACCCGTCCTCTTGAATTGACAGGCCTAGTCGTTATCATGTTCATACAAAACAACAAAATCTATTTTTTGCGATTTACTTTCATTCGGTCCACCATAGTCATTTACCACAATCATAGGTTGTTGCCTTTAATTATTATTACAAAGTTTTTTTTAATATATTCTAAATTCATAAAAATGTTAACCCAATTTTTTCAATTGAAGAGCAAATGAGCCCACTTTATGTGAGTTGATTATCCCATGCGTTGGGCTGAGATGGTATCCTTTATGAAGCTAGAAGCGGAGAACAGAAAATTGAGATCAACTCTTCTCTCCGTCACGGTGACGCTTCGAAATGTGAATGAGAGTGAGTCCTGGCTGATGCATCAACAGCAAACTGGCATGAATGATGAAGTTCATGCCATCCTATTCATGATCAGGATGATCATATATGCCATCATGATGGGGATTCTGCTTGCCTGAAACCCTTTTTCGGTTTGTTGTTTTGTGGTTTTTTGGGCAACTAACCAGTAATGCTGATCCAGTGGATATTAGGCTCATATTAACATGAATTACGTATGTCATCCTTACATACCTGATGTTATTAGGCCCAATCGTTGGGCCATGACAACTTCTATTATGTTTCGAAATGTAGGTACTGTTTGCATATGCTGAAATGTTGGGGTAATATATTTTGGACCACAACTACCCCTACCTACAAGGATATATTAAGGCCTAGAACTAACTACTTGTAATGGCACGACCTTTATGGAATCATGCTCAAGCGTTGTTCTATAATGTAAAATAATTTTGTACACATTTCTATAAAAATATATGAAGGGTTGCTGTTATAATTCCTCTTTTCTGTTGAGGCCAGACTGTTCCCACCATATTTACATGACAACAACCATGTTGGATCTTAATTTGGGTCATTAAAGACATTTTTTCCAAGGTCATCCCGAAAGATATCATGACACAATGCAGGTGTATTATAACCCTGTCCTTATATACGTCGTCTACAACAATAATAGTGTGTGTACATATATATATATATATATATATATATATTGACACATACACACGCACATGCATGCACACAACACTACATAACAGTGTCCAAAATTATTAGTAAACTTATTGTTTGGATTTCCAATATATTATCACATATATGATAACAATAATGATATCAACAATTTTATTAATTTTCATAGGAATTATCTCAACAGTAATAATACTCAAAATACTACTACTACTACTACTACTACTAATAATATATAACTAAAATACTTAAAACAACAAGAACAATGATAATAACAGAAACAATCACACTATTAATTCTAAATATTATTATAAATATGATTAATAATAATATTTGACAATTACAAATACACTACTCATATTGATATTATTAATAATACTAATAGTAATAATAATATTAATAAGAAGACTAATTAACAAAACACTGATGTCTCACCAATTTAATTATAACCATCGCATTGCACATATTTAATTGCCAACTGTTCATTGCAACTTACATTCATATCACACATACACTTCAAATAACTTGAGCAACAATAATACAATGCTACCAATAACAATAATACGAAGATCAATACCAATCCAACGTATATTCCAAACATACTGAACATAGTCTTTCAAGTTTCTTTCTCTCAATCACAAAAGTTTCTCAATTGTATCAGCCACTGCATCTACAATGCGGGATATCCCAATTCCCTGGCATTTACAACCCCATACATGCCAAATTGTGCTACTTAAAATTACTTCAAAAATATTACAGCGTAATGATAGCGATGGTTGTCCATTGTTAAGAAATCAAAAAACTTTTACTACCCTGCTAATTTGTCCAATGTCACCACTTCCGTTGAACAAGACCAACATTACCATTTACGATTATCATTAACAATAAATATAATTACCTACATTTTAAACAATTCAATACATATCTCTTATACATTTTACCAACGACGTACAATTTATAACGAACTTTTAAAATTTGTCCATGGATCATGCAAATCCAAAACAAAACATTAGGACTCCCATACTTTTCAATTACCATAGCAACAATAGAATCAGCACCCGTGAGTAGATCAATATTTACAGTCATGCAATCCCAGGACATTGGGGCAGCTATTCAGGATGAAAACCACATTTTCAAAATACTGTCACTTCTATCACTCCATTCCATGTTTAGTTACATTACATAATCACACCAGAATCAGACAATACACAAAAACATCTTATCAGTCCATTCAATCCCTATTTACAAAAAACATGCACCCCAGAGCAATTCCAACAAACAAGGCACACCAATAGGCTCATATAACATCAATACAACGAGGGGTTGTTGCTTCTTGCAACAATCGTTGATAATTACCACAATATCAATAAACACACCCACCTTTTCCACTGACGGTGTGCTACTGGCAGTCAACTTGGATGTTCCCAAAGAACAAGTCCTTTGCACTGACAACAACATCGGGATCATCGTCATCAAAGTCTATTCCAGGATTGCCATAAGCGTTCTTGTAGTGGCTAGTCTCATGGCTTGTAGAACACCCACACATCGCCACTCTTTGGGTTTGAGATTCAATATGTCCTTTCTGTGCCCATTCGGGACGCCGTGGATTTTTAGGAGACAATATTTGCCCATTGTACCAATGTATGACTCTGAGGTACCCTGATTCTATGGAAATAATTATTAGGGGTCAATGTTTTTAGAATATATTCCAAAGCACCTACTATTTTGGGTAAACTACTAATAGGGGACAATATTTTTCGAAATAGTTACTGGCTAAAGTTTTTCTTTGTAACTTAATCCCTGAACTTTCTGAATTTATAATTTTTGCCCAAAATGAGGTTTAATACATAAAAACTCAACTTTTTGGTACTTTTTAATAAAACTAAGCTTATATTTTTGTTTAAACTTCTTATAATGACTTTACTAGTACTAATATCTCAATCTACTACTTATATCATAAATATTATATTTTATGTGATTAACGGCCCACCATGCTTAGCAAAAATAATTAAAGCTTGATTAGAGAGTGTCGACCATTACCTGAACATAATCGGCGTTGGACTGCGGCGTTCCTCTAGCTTCTGGTTTACAGAGATTACTAATCTCAACCCCACCTTCCTTAGATCAGACACAGCATAGATCTGTTTCGTTTCGTACCTCGGACCGTAGTCACTAATCAAGTTTTACTTATTTTTAAAGGAAAGTGAGACTTTAATCAAGAAATTATAATATTTAAGACATGAAGTTCAATTGAATAATGTTCCCTACTGGAAAAACTTCTTTTATTGAAAACTTGAAAGTAGAAATATTACAATGGAAAGCTTGAAGAGGGACTTTAAGCTAAGATCATTAGAGATGCTTACTCATAGAGAAATGGAGAATTCTGACTTCTCTTCTGCTAAAAAATGCTCAAATGATCGTGTCGCTTCTACGCATTCGACCTCTCTATTTATAAAGGGGATGTGGGTTCCTAGGATGCCATAATGGCTACAATACATAAAGATTTTTCACATGATCACAATACATACTGACTCTATAGTACACACTTTATTTTATAGATCAGACACTTGTCGAAATAGTACAATAATCGGGCAATCACTTTTCAGAACTTTTAGTGATGACATGACTAGTCATCAGTATTGAGATTCTGTATTCCTTCATCTCCAATTATATCTTCTACACCATCATTATCTGGATAATCATCAAAATCTTTATCAAGTTGCTTAAGATGCTCTAGATCCCATTTTTCAAATAATTCAAGGAGATATTTTTTTCCTTTTTTTGATAAGAATCTTCCAGTTGCCATATCAAAAAGATAATAAAAAATATCTTCTGACACTGCTTCTTCCGCCTTCATGTAGTCTTTGAATTCATTATCATAGGCGAAAGTAATGTTTCCACAATGCATTAATGTTTTTCCTCGTTCGATTAATGCCTAACATTGATGATAAATGTTACAAGATCCAATATCCCTTAATAATGCAGGATCAGTAATTAGATGTACCGGATCTCCATGAATCCAATTTTGTCGTTGATCATTGAGATCGTCGCAATCAACAATTTGGATAAGATAATGGGTTGGTTTGGCTTTTCCATCCTCATATTCAATTAGACCGCTATAAACCTCTAAAGTTAGGTATCTGCGGACTGAAATTTTTGTTGAACCCTCAGGAGATGAAAGAATCCAATGGAACCTTTTGAACATATATTGCTGGAACTTAGTTAAGGTTAAGAAAAATGGAAATTTTGGATCTGGGACTTCTATGAAGTAAAGTACAATCCCATATTTTCAGGCTTTAAAGACATGATCATTTGGAGATAATGAATTTGTTGGGAAACAAATGCCACCAACTCTAGATTTATCAGGAAAGTTGATCGTTGTACTCCAAAACTCTCAAATATCATAGGAATAATTATGATAAAAGTCGATCCAGGCTGCATACCACTCATTAAATCATTTTTCTCGAACATGAGAACTTATTTTTCTTGGATATCATAAGGACACTGAAGATAACTAATTTGTAACTCTAGAAGGAAAAATCTTTAGGCTATTAGGTAGGTAGTAGAAAGTAGACCAAAACGTGATCTACTTTTTATATGGAATTCCAAGTTATCAATAAGGACTTTACTAGAAGGCGTAAACCGTTCTAATAGAAATGGTATCTCACTAAGAATTTCCTCCTTTTCTGGCAGGAGGTTGGTTTTGATGATCACCATTGGCGAATTCTCGAGTTAAACTATTTGCCAGAGAGTTCTTCGATCTCTTTATATGTTCAATAGAGAAGGAAAACTGGTTAAGCCATAATTGCCAATGCAGGAGTCGCCCCTTGCGCTTGCATATTTGATAAATTCTTTTTTACAAAACAAGTATTCCTTTGCAATCAGTTCGAACAAGAAAAAGTTTTGGGGCTAAAAAGATTAAGAATTTTTCAATTTCCCTTATGATTGCAATGATTTCTTTTTCCATTGTAGGATAGTTGTATTATGTCTTATTAAAACTTCCACTGCAATATTTGCAGAGTTTTTCTCCTTCTTTGATTTCGAGTATCGCACTCTAGTGCTCATTGCTGGCATCTGTTTTAAGAACTAAATCATCTCCTTCATTAGGCAAATTAAGGACTTGAAGATTTTTACACATCTTTTTGAAGTTTTGAACAATCTTTGTATCATTAGTTGTCCATATCTAATTTACTTCTTTCTTGAGTTTCTGCTGCAATGGCTTTCTTAATTTGGCTAAATATTTAATGAAATCTGAAGCATAGGTAAGGCATTCGAGAAATCTTTCTAGCTGCTTCCTATCTTCAATTTTTTCAAGAAAGTTTTCTATTTTTTCTAGAACATGCTTTTGTAGGATGATTTGTCCAACTTTTATTTCTAGACATAAAAACTCAATTTCTTGCTCAGCATAAATGCATTTGTGCTTGCCAAGTATAATGTCATGGTCAATGCATCTCTGGGTGACTGCTAAAGCTCCATCTTTGTGCTGTTCTATGGTTTTAGAAAAGACAAGGATGTCATCGATGTAAATTAAACAACAATGATTGAGGTCTTTAAAGATATTATCCATTCTCCTTTGGAATATTTGAGGTGTATTTTTAAGACCAAATGGCATTACTATCCATTCATAATATCCTTGTGGGGCACTAAAAGCAGTTAAGGGAATACTTTCCTCATCCATTTTTATCTGCCAATAATCATTTTTGTAATCCATTTTCGAGAACCAAGAGACTCCTTGAATTCTGTTGAAAAGGACTGTTTTATTAAGAATATAATAACCATCAAAGACAGTATTATCATTAAGCTTTTTGTAATTGATTACCATTCTGGTTGTTCCTCTTTTTTCTTCAACATGATTTCTTACCATAAAAGCGGGACTAATTTGAGGACACTTACTGTTTCTAATTAATGCTTTATCCAGAAGTTCTTTGATTTGTTTACTGAACTCTTGAATGTCCTGGTGTGTATACACCATTTGTTTAACTCAGATAATAGTGTTGGGATTTAATAAAGTGATTTGAGCAAATGTTTTATCTTTATCCCAAAAATTTAGAGGATTGTCAGAGTAGAGCTATTGGCATAATTTTTCTTGTTGTTCAACAATTTGCTCTTTAATAGATAACTCAAGTAATGAGATTGCCAGTGCTACTTCTCGTTGTGCAAGCATTACCTTCTCACCACATTGGCTGCGTGTAAATTCAATTTTTTGATGAGTATAAGTCTTACTTAATTTTTCAATAGGAACTGAATGACCATTAATTGTAAATATTATTTGGTTTATGGTCTGCGGGTATGGAGAATATAATCTTTGAAAATTATTTCCAATAATCATATCATGAGAGGGTTGATCAGTAGCCCACGGAACTGATATAATGCATTAGACTCCTCCTAATTCTATGGATAATTCTTCTATGGCTTCATTGTGGCTCATAACACTATTATCAGCTATCCTTATTGTAAAGGGCATTTAGCTCTTTTCCACATAAATTCATGAAATAATGATCTTTTTTCAAAGCATATAAAACAA
The DNA here is from genome assembly GCA_017589665.1 of Selenicereus undatus. Lineage (NCBI taxonomy): Eukaryota > Viridiplantae > Streptophyta > Magnoliopsida > Caryophyllales > Cactaceae > Selenicereus > Selenicereus undatus. Next base: position 19,731,394 of record JACYFF010031959.1, read on the forward strand.
CCACTATCTATGTAATCACACAATTTATATTTGTTGTATCCCTCTAAACATACTTTTATTGGGATATAGATGCCATTAGGGTTTGTATTAGTAGCTTCATAACATATTTCCATAGTTATATTTTTTACTAATTCATCCTCATAGATGGGTTCACTAGCAGTTCTAGTCCTATACCCAATTACTTTTCTATCTAGACTCATAATTCGATCTACACTGGGTCTTGCCGCCTCAAAACTCATTCTACTCATTTCACTGCTCATGCTAATTGTATCATCTTCCTTAAGCTCTTCTTTAGCGGATGAAGATCCTTCTCCCCAATCTGATCTTGTACTCATATTTCTTAATAATTGAGGCTTAATGGTGATTTTATCTTCCTCGTCAATCTTTATTATATTTTTCTTATTGATCTTTGTAGAATTGGCAAAGCTAGATATCCATGAACGGTCGATTTTTATCTCTTGAGGATTGGATTTAATCCTCTAGATCTTTTGTATGGGAGTGGGACTTTCAAATTTCTCGGCTTCTATCATTGTTACCTTAGTCTTAGAATCTATTGTATTATCTAATTTGTAGATAATTTTTCAAAATATCCTTAAAGGATATCCTCCTCTTTTCATATCAATTCCAACTGCTTTTATCTTAAGGGATATGAAGTTTTTTGCAAATTCATCTTTTAAACTCACATAATATCCAGATCGACAGCTGAAACCTACTGACTCATTACATAAATTGATTTTTATTCCTGTGATGATATGATAATTAAATTAGGTGTGCCTAATATTACAGAGTAAAGCGTAAAGATCAATATCTTTACCATAATATTATAATGGAGTGATTTGAACTTGGATACTTCCGACATGAATGTACCTATATTTTCTATCTTTATTATACTTAAGGATGTTCTCCCAGTTAATAAGATTAACTTTCCCAACGTCATACTCACAATCCTTTATCTCAAGATCTTCTTTCATCATTTCACATAGTATTTGCTTTTTAATTGAAAAATAATTTTTTTATAGATCATATCTTTTTAGATTATGGGAAGAACTCAATCCCCTTTGACTTCTTCATGATCATTGTCTACAACAATCTCTTCTTCTTGAAGATCACCAAAGCTAACCGAGCTACTTCTCATCATATGACTTGTTTTTTCATAATCACTTTCTTCATATTCATTGTCCAATATAATTTCAACAATTCCTTTGCTGTTACTGGGGGTTAGGTCTAATGCCTCATCTTCACTAAGTCAATATAATCTAGGCTTCCCAAGATTTCAATAAGTTTGTTATTCTTCTTATTTTTGCATTCATTAACATAATGTTCTACTTCTCCGAATGTCCAGCATTTGCAATTGTTTTTTTTAGCAGGACAATAAGTCACTTTTCTAAAAAACCTACGTTTTTTAAGACTTGGCTTATTATAATAATTTCTCATATATTTCTCTCCCCTTTGCTTATTAAAGCTCTTTTTCTTCTTCTCTCAGGTTATTTTCCCCATTGATGAGGCGAATCCCAACAGGTGAGGAATTGCTTCTTAATTTTCTTTTACTTTTGGAGATCAAGGCATTGATCATTGATCCATTTTCTTAGATAAGTGATTCTAGAACCAAGGGATCGATGACATATGCTCGTTCAAGATATGCAATGTATTTTTCATTTATTATGAAATTTATAGGATATGGCAATTTATCATAGAACATACCAAGATTGGTTTCATTATGCCAAATTTTGTAATAATATTGACTAAATTCAGCAATATAATTTTTCAGATATCTCATATCCCATAACTCTATGTTATTAATCTTTCTTTGTCATTCTTTTGTTTTTTCTTCTAAATCAATTTTAGCTCCAATGAACTCAGCTTCAATTTCTTTACATAGATTTTTGAGCATTGCAGCTGGTGTTTCCATCATTCTTAATGTATTTTTACCTTTTTCAGTTAACGAATCATACCAGTCAGCTACAGTGCTAGAAAAGCTATGTTCGATGCAATTTAGGAAATTTGTCGCAGTCCATGTAGTATTTAGGTTTATGACACTATTCATTCCCCTTTTTCAGTGCTCAAATATTTCTCGTCTGTTACGGGCTCCATCAATGTTTAAGATATATCCTGTTCGACTAATTGGGGTAAAACCAATTTCTTCAAAAGTTGTGGTTTTCCTTGGGATGAACCGAAAAGAAAAAGTGCTTATACGTCCTGCTGGGACGTATTTAGGTCTTAAGAAATGAGTATTTCTTCTATAAGATTCACCAAATTCTTTAGGCTTAGGAACGACATTTTTTACGATATTAGTCTCTGTTTCATATAAGTCGATCTCTTCTCCAATTTCATTAATCCCATCTTCAATAGTCATTTTACCATATTTTTAATCTAATTTTCTTCTAATTTCTTCTAAGGTAATGCATTAAGATCATCAAGCTTAAGAAGGTTCATCTGCTAATATATTTCTTCTTCTAATTGGACATTATTGGTCTCTTTATTGTCATCAGATAAAATGTCATATTTATCGCTAATGGCATTCATGATTTATTTAATTCCTCCGAATTTTGTTCCTTCTCAAACATTTTTGTAGTTCTTTAAGAATATATTGTTCATACTCTATCTTCTTTTTCTTTCTTCACATACGATTTTTCACCAGATTGTTTTCCTACTTCTTTTTGGATCTTTATCTCTTGCAAAGGAAATGAAATCTTATTTTTTGGGTTTTGGAAAGGATATTTGTGCTGAAAAGCAGTACTAATATTAGGAGTAGCTTTGTCGCTATGTCAAACTTCGTTAATAAGAGAAAGATAGACAACGGTTAACTGATTCTTAAACTCCTTTACCTCAGTTTTAATTTTAGCTAATTCTGCTTTTAATTCTAAAACTATATCAGTAATATAGTTTAATTAAGGTGCTAACGAGGTATTACCTTCTGGTGAGTGGACAATGTAGGGATAATTAGGATCAGGACAAGCAGGTGATGATTCAAGCATTAATTACAGTTAATCATAGTTAATTAGCTTAATTAGTCATTAATTAGCTTAATAATCTCAATTATTTTTGTGCACGTGGCTCTAATACCAATTGAAAGAGAGCCTCGAGTTTTACTAGTGAGCAAAAAACCACAAACACAATTTTAAATTTTTCAAAAGTAAGTTTTTAAGGATTTGTGCTAAAATGCAAATATGAAAAGTTTAAGGACTTAAAAGAAAACGTAAACAGTAAATAGTCCCCTTAAAATAGTTTCCACAGAATACTGTCCCTTTTAAATATATTCTAATAACATGATGCCCTAGTTATAATTTCCACATAAAGTAGGGTACCTGACAATGATCTTTCCCTTATTATACTGTAGTTCAACTCCAGCCGTCCAACCATAGCACCCGTACCTTCATTGATAATTCCCGAGTCATGGGTCTCCATGGGATGTACAACATTCATATATATTTGTCTTCTGCACAAGGGCCTTGTAACAAGGAAAAACATAGTCATACACCCACGACTTTTCTTTATCGATCACCGCTATAGCATGGACACAAGGTTATCCACACAGTTGCCACCTTTTGTAACTACAAGTCCTCGCTCTAAGCTTCACTACTAAGCAACGATTCTTGGTTAACCTAACACCAAACTCTCACAGGCTACGCTATATATCTCCACCTGAATTACAGACCCAATCTTCTCAAGTGTTTTTTTCAACTGCTTCTCTATCCTCTCACCAACTCCATTCTTCGATTGTTCCACCTAAGCTTTCTGCATGTCCATCTTCTTCCTAAGCTTCTGAAGATGCCTACTTATTAGGCAAGGGATTGACATTTGTCTCAACTCATACATCCAATTGGTCCAACTCTCTATGAGAGTGTTGTTTATTTTCTCCCACCTTTCCTTTGTGAATTTGAATTGCGCCCAACGCTCAAGTTCATTGTCCTCCACCCACCATGCCAACTCACACTTGCAATGCCTTAGCTCTTCCAATTTCTAACCATACTCAGCAGTTGTAAGTGCACATGTTACTCAATTAAACATTTCCTTGAGAAGATCCTTCGACGTATTCCGCCTTATCCCTAGCTTCGAAGCATAACCCACAACGTTTTCCCCTATATATGACACAACAACAATGGCTCTCCAACCCAAACATTGGAGGGACTGCCTACACAATGGATTTATGTCGATTTGATATTATGACAGGCTTCATCTCCCCCAAGCACTTGTGCAGCACAGTTAAGAACCATAACCAATCTTAGTTGTTCTCCCCTCAGACTATTTCGTATGCAACATTAGTTAGGCAGTTGTCTGCATCGAGGGCAACAACTCCCATTAGAGTCCCCTCATATGGACCACTTAGATGTGACCCATCTACAAGTAGCATCTTATGACAACCTAATATGAATCCATTCAGACAAGCTCCATATGCGACAAACATACGCATTAATCTTGAACCTTCCAACTTAACAAATGCTATTGAATCAGAATTTGATCTTTCGATCACAACACACTTCCAAGGTAAAACTTTATAGTGGTCTACTTACCTTCCCATGACTAACAACCGAATGTACTCCCATACCCTTCACGCCTATATGTATGTCATCCGTATTCCTAACTCAAACTCAAAATCCTTCATAATTTTCGTTGGTAAGCAGACAATTGCACCTTCCTATCAATAAGCCGTGACATGAATTTTGCCCTCATCATTCGCCTATCCCACCTTCCCATCTGACATTACTATCCCACGTTGTGCACGTATTCCGCTCTGGAGTCCTTAACACTCATGCCATCTATTTCAAGATGACCTCTAACACAAATGTAGAAATCACAACCTTCTATAGTATACCTCACAACAATTCGTTGGTGGCAGTTACAGATACAGTAATATCAAATCTATTCAAAATTGCATACTTCTAAATTGTATACCCAAATGAATCAGCCAATGAAAATATTTTTCCCATGCCTTTTATCACATTCTTCCAAATTAACTAACTCCTAATTTAATCCTTTGCTTGAACTCCTGACTGGGCCCACACCACCCCTTTACCATCATCATCAAAATCAAATGTTGATTTCAAATCACTACAACCTTCATATGCCACTTCATTCCCTACAGCCAACGACATCACCGCTTTCCCTGATGTATGCCCCACTTCCTCAACCTCATTAGCCCTACACATATGCAAACTTCAAACAAATCAATAACCACTCCCTATATTATCATGAACATAGTACATTAACATATTACATTACATTAAACCAATCTGCCATATCTTTGACATTACCTTACCAACTTCCCAGGAGCGGCTCCACCATCACAAATCTACACCAACTCCAATGGGGCATTCCCAAACCCTCCCATTTGAACCCCCTCAAGCACAAGATCTTTGCATTCAGCCTATACTTGTTGCTGACTAACCTCCACAAGACGAGCACACGGTCCTTCTATCATGGCAACATACAAATACGCATACCCTTATTGCCTCGCATGATGCCGACGACATCACCATTATTTTGAAAAGGTACAAACAACCTCCTATCAAGCTTCATGATATACCATACCTTCCGCTCCCTTAAAGCAACTCCCTTTACCTGCTCCAACAATTTATAAACACCACTAACTCCATCTCTTCTAACGCCCACACACATCTAGTATTCCCACCTACATAGCTCATCACTTCATTCATCTCATTATGTAATACTGCTTCCCAACATACATACACAACAATCTCCTTCAGACCAACACCTCCCTTACCAACTAATCTACCATCCATTGTCAACCTCACTTAATACATACTTTCAATTACAACAACGATGACAATCACCTCACACCTGCATTATAGTTACTTTAGATCATTTGATATTTAAATCAAACAAAAGTATTCATTGAACATAGCAAATTGTCAAAATATTATGAAATTAACATGAAAAAGCATGCCAAAAAATAAATTTATTTTCTATATTGTCTAATATATTAAATACAATACCTAACTTTAATCAAAAAAATTCTTTAACAAAAATCTCTTCAAAAAACTGTTTGACAAACACCTCATAAATGCAAAACAAAAAGTCTTGAATATAATGAAAACAATAATCTTAATCTTTCCTATTTAGTGCGTGTTGTCCAAAATCTAAATGAGAAACAAAACATCTTCGACATAAATATCACGTTTAATAGGTTTATTCACGTATATTACGTTTGATTTGTTCATGCCACTAATTCTGGCGTTCTAAACGGCCGGTGCGTTTTAAATCATACTTGTCCTTTTAAAACATTCAACACATTAATACATGTTTAAAATGCGTACTAAGCAAATTGTTAACAGAGGTAAACGATAAGCGGTATAAAGGCCTAATAATGGCCAAGTAGGGATTCATAGGGCTGGATAGAAGGGGATCAAACAAAGCTAAATGATGGAAAAGGCCTAATATTGGACCGTGAATAATGAATGACGTGATGGAACCACGAATGTAGCAGAGGACTTCTCATCAACCTTTTTCTATGGAGTAAACTCTGAATTATCAAAAGCTTGAACAGTCTACAAATGGCTCTCTCGGTGCATGAGGAACTGCAAGACGGAGAACCTGTGCATAACTTAGAAATTAAAACCCATTCAAGCTGGCATTCTCTTCTCCAACACGAGACAGGTCATGGTCTCTTTTCGAGCTTCGATCAGCCAGCAGCCTGCAAGGAACATTCAAGACCTTAAACCCACCTGCAGCGGCAGATAGATTTAATGTACACATTAATTTCAATTATTATTTTTGTCATTCAATAATGAATGACATAATGGAACAATTGGGGGTGTTGGACAATAATAATCCCAACTTTAAACTTAGACGTCCGTACACCACACTATAGGCCTATTTACTATTTATATACCAAGACAGAGAATGTAATGGAGGAATTTTACAATGATTTGCAATTACATGTCTAAAATTTAAGAGTTTTCAAGTGTATGCGATGACATATGTTGAATACACACTTACGTCACCAACTAAAAACACATTCAAAATCATTCTTGGTATAAACACAGTAAATAAATCCATAGTTTGGTGCACAAACGTTCAAGTTCAAAGTTGAGAGTATTATTGTCCAACACCTCCAAAATACAATATATTATAGTCCAATATCCCTTAAAAAAAAGTCAAAAGTTTTCCACACATCACATAGGTATTAGAAAACAAAACAAAACCTGCTAATCTTTTGACACATATCGCTTACATAATTTACACTTTTAAAAAAATCACATTCTTATTGCCAGAAGATATTAGAAGTTAATTCATTATATTTTAACGATACATTATACTAAAAATCATGTATTATGTTTTTTATATATTAGAAAGATTCTAGCATTATAGTGTCCAAATAAATCAATCATACAAACAATTAATGTGTCATAAACATATTTTTTAAGGGAATAAAAATGTGTAACATTATATTGTTCAAGTATGTATTCATGTAAATATATAATAAAGATTCTAGCATTATCAAACTATTCAAATCATATTGAGAGAATGTGGTTATAATCTTAACTTATTGTGCATCACAATCTGAGATTTTTTCCTCTCTTTTGAGTACATGTGATTACTGAAAATATTCACATAATTAAAATGAAGTCTCTCTGCATTATATTGTATCCATTACAATAACACATTATATTAATATCTGGCTGCAAATATTACCAAAAGTAATGCCTACCACATTATGCTACATAATATGATTATTACCACTACTAATATTACCAAAAGTAATGCACACTATTATAATAACATAAATTCACTGATATTTAATCCATCTTTTTAAATAAATATAAATATAAATATAGAATGTGGAATATGAAATATTAAAGATATTTGATGCAATACAATTGCGGTTATAACACATATTCTTATTCATATTTTTATTGTGATATGTGAAAGTTTTCTAAACCTACAAAAGTGTATGATAATCTTATGACATGTCTTATTATCAAACTACAAATTCTAACAATATATAAGGAACTATGCATCAAGTCATTAATATATGACGTGTGTACATATTCAACTAAGTAATGACAATCTATTCGATGGATTCATCAAGACTCATTTTAGGAAGAAGTATAAGATAATAATTAAGATATTTGATTATAATTATCAGTAACTAAGGTTTCCCATTTCTATTATTAGAACTAGCATTATGGTGTCTAAGTCTTATTAGGAATATTACACTTACCTATTTCTATTAGGAGTCATATTAGTTTGTATTGGGAAGGTTATGCCCCTATAAATAAGGGGTCTATGAACCTTTGATAATTATCTATCATGCACTATTGAATATTGATTTGAGTAAGGAGATGTCAATCCCTTTCTTCCTTCCTCTCTAAATTTCTCCTTTCTGCCCTTTTTCTCTACCCAACTCTATCAACTTGGTATCAAAGCAAGTTCTCGATTCTTAGACAACCCACATCCCGAATTCTAAAGCCCCAACCTTCGACCCTCAACCTGCCTTGACAACCCACCGACCTCAACCATCCACCACCTTTGTCGCCAGCACTCCTTGCCGGAATTAACGTCGGAAGGCGCCGTTGCAGTGGTTCCCTGTTCACTTCCCTGTTGACTGACTATTGTTGTTCGTGCTTGCAGTTTCAGAGAAGCAGCCTGCACGCTATTCGTGTTACTTTGATCCAGCTGTTGCCAATGCTTTACAGTCTTGCTACAACCGTGGGGGAAAAGCTTGCTGAAATTCTGGTTGCTACCTACAACTTCGAGGCCTGAAGCAAAGGGAAATCTCTGGATCTTGCTGAACAGGTTTGGCCAACTTTGGTACTGGTTAAATCTCTTCCTTGATTTCAGGAAATTGAGAACGATTAGGATAGGAGCTTAATTTCCTTAAGTGACTTGTCACTTGCGTGCTATGAGTGCTTTAGAAGTAGTTTATCATTTGAGTTGCTTGCGTGTTTTGTGTTGATTTGTTGGTGTCCACAAAAAAAAAAAAGACATTTTCTTGCAAGCCAGTTACAAGAGTCATGGCAGTAGAACACAGAATTGATGGAAATGATGACAGAATTGATGAACTTGACAAAAAATTGGAAGCTTTACAAACGGCCCTAATGATGATATTTTAGAATTGGCTAAAAAAAGGAACGCTAGGTTGGATGAACTTAGAGAGTCGATTCAAAAAGGTAGCAAGGAAAATCAACAATGTATTCATGGGATGGAGGATCAAGTGCAAGGTCTCCAAAGCACCTTCACGGGTTTCCAGAACTCTTTAGGTGGTATTCATGGAAGTGCTACAAAATTGGAACAAAAACTAGAATCTCACTTGTCTCAATGTGTGTATGATAATGGCTAGTTTTAGTAATGTCTAGACTGGAGGACCCAAACTTGTTGACTCGGTTATTAATTTGAAAATTTCTACTTTTGGAAAGTCTAATATGACCCATGTTCCGGGGAGGACAAAACCTGAAGACATTGGTCACATTCCTAATGGTTTTGGAGATGATGAATACTACCATAACGAATCTAATGGGCAGCAACCTTACCACCATAGAGTTAGGTACCAAGATCGAAGTTATAGGCACTATTCACCTAGAAGAGACAGGCTATCCTAGGAACCAAATAAATGACGATCCTTATGATGTGACAAGAAAAGTCAATGTTGATGTCCCTGACTTTTGACGGTAGCCATGATCTCAATACTTTTGTTGATTGGTTAGAACGCCTAGAGAACTACTTTGAATTTTACAGAATGAATGGCATCCAAACTTCTTAGGTATGGTAACAACTAAGAAATATTGGCAGAGTGTCTAAAGGGAGATAGATCACCTACGTGAGCTGCCCATAACTTGTGGGATAAAATGAAAGAAAAATATTTACCATCATTCCATAAAAGACAAATGATGGATAAATTGGTTGAACCCGAAACAATTGAATACTAATATGTTAGATTATTATGCCCAATTCAAGGAAACGAAACTCAGATGAGCTGTTAGAGAAGAATAATGGTAACTATTACTAGGTTCATTAAATGGACTTAGAGATTACCTTAAGGGAGAGGTGAGCCTACAACATCCTGAGTCTTTAATTGAGGTCCTAGAAATAGAGAGTACAAAAAGCCTTCCCATTCTCACAAGTGGGTTTCCCAAGCCGTGGAATGTAAGCCCTCCAAGTTTGTCACCTTTCAGAAAAACTCTTACCCTAAGGGTTTGTTCGGATGGGGATTAGGAAGGAGTAAAGGGGAGTAAGGAAGAGTGAGTATTCCCCTTTACCCATGTTTGGACGTAAGAAAAGGAGGATAAGGAAGAGTTACGGAGAGTAACTCTTACTACCCCTTACTCCCCTCAACCCTCCATTTTCTTACACTTCAAAATGGTGTAAGGAGGAGTAAGGAGCAGTAAATAAGGAGTAGTTTACATAATTACCCTCACAAATCTGAATATAATATATTTTAATCTATTTAGTGAGGGCATATGTGTTAATTTTTTCACTTACTCTTATTTACTCTCTTATTCTTCCAAACAAGGTTTGATCCTTACTCTCCATAAACTCCCAAGCAAGAATAAGTAACTTACTCTTATTTACTCTCCTTTACTCTTACTCCCCCTTACTCATATTTATTCATACTCCTCTAACTTACTCTCCTCCTGAACGGACCCTAAAGGGCAATCACATAATAGTCCATTTGTTAAGAGCAATGCCCAACTTAGCCAACCAGTGAGCTCGACTAAGAGTAGTTCCCTCACCCTCCCCCCCCTTCTCCTCCCTTCTCCATCATTATCTTCCATGGTGTCACAAGTGTCATAAGCTAGGGCATCCAGCATCTCATTGCCCCAACCGCGCTCTTACCATAAGATTCGACAATCATAAAGATGATGACCAGATAGATGAGTGTCTATCCTCTTGTTGGTGACACTACTATGAAGAGTGAGCATGGAGACGATAAGAGAAAGAGTCATCTTATTGTTAGGAGATGTTTTCTTTCTCCTATTGATTGTGACTCTTGGAAACATACTACTATCTTTGAAACTAAAATGCTCTGTGGGGATAAAATTCTTCGTTTAGTCATTAATAACGTTAGTTCCATGAATGGGACTTCTAAGTGTTGTGAAACTTCTCAACCTTAAGACGATACCCTATCCATCCCCATGGAGGTTGCTTGGGTTGATAAAACATCTTTGACAATTTCTAAGAAGTGTGATGTCCCTCTCCAATTAGGTGCCTATTCTGAAAAGATTTGCTGTAATGTATTACGTATAGATGTTGCCCACATTTTGTCTAGTTGTCCCTGGCTATATGACAAAAATGCCACCAATTTTAGGAAGGGTAATACATATGTGTTCATTCGTAACGGAAAGACGATTAGGTTAGCTCCTGTACGACCCTCGGAACATAATAAGCCCAAAGGAACTAACCATAAATGGCCTTGGTTTAAGAAATAGACTAAGAAGTTACATTTTTTTATCTGGATATGCATAGAAACAGAAGGAAAACAGTGTAGCATTTTGCTAGCATTAGTAGCCAAAGCCCCACCTGTGTTTCCATGTGAGATGTCCCTTGATCTTCTTGAACTTCTTGATGAAGGATGTATTTCCTGACGATAGACTTTTGAGTGGAAAACTGTCTTTAAGACTCCCGATGGATTTTTGAGTAGTTAGTTATGCCCTTTGGATTAACCAACACTCCTAATACTTTTATGAGAGTCATGACTCATATTCTTCGCCCTTTCCTTGGGAAGTTTTTGGTAGCGTACTTCATGACATTCTAATATACAACCTTTCTAGGGAAGAACACCTAAAACACTTAAGGTTAGTCCTTGATATCCTTTATGCAGAGAAGTTGTACATTACTTTGGCTAAGTGTTCTTTCTTGCAATATGAGATTGTTTTCCTTGGATTTGTCGTGTCAGTGAAAAGAATTTTTACCGATTCTAAGAAGGTTAAAGCTACAGTAGAGTTGCCCAAACCTAAAACCGTTTTTGATGTTTCTATAAGCGCTTTATCAAGAATTTTAGTTCCATTATGGCTCCCATCACTAACTGTTTGAGAAAAGGTGAGTTTACATGGACTAAACATGAGAAAGGAACTTTTAACCTAATTAAAAAGGAAATGAGTGAGGCCCTTGTCTTATATCATCCTGATTTTCCTAAAGTACTTGAAGTTGTTTGTGATGAATAGCATACTTCAGCGAGAAGCTTAATGATTCTAGGAGATATAAGTATACCACCTCTGAGATAGAGTTTTATGCTTTAGAGGACATTGGCGATACTATCTCCTTTCTAAGGAGTTCGTTCTTTGGAGTAATCATGATGCATTGAAATTCATTAAAAACGAAGAAAACTAATAGAGAAACACGCTAAGTGAGTTGAGTTCCTCCAAGATTATTCCTCCGTGCTTAAACATCATCCAGATGTTAAAAATATTGTTTTTTTTTTGGTAAAAGATGTTAAAAATATTGTTGCTGATGCTTTAAGTAAAATAGGACTTCTAATGCATAGATGGACCACGTGAGTGCTGGATTTGAAAACATTTGAAAACTGAAAGGCCAATACACCTAATTCTCGGGATGTGCTAAGACTCATGATGAGGTTTTGCATGGTAACCATCATGACTTTGTTGATTATATAATTGTGGATGGCTATTTGCTTTATGGATCAAAGTTTTGTATTCCCAACACTTCACTTCGCGATTTTCTAATATGGGAATTGCATGATGGTCTTGCTAGTCATTTGGGTAGGATAAGCCCACCACTCACTCTTATTGTTGACCGCTTTGTCCCCCGCTTACGCAAGGATGTGGCCCGTGTTATATCTCGGTCAGAGCGAGCTTGCGAAAGCTAGGAAGTAAAACACTGGCTTCTATACTCATTTACCTGTTCCACACATTCGCTAGAAAGACCTTAGTATGATTTTGTATTAGGTACTCTCCGAACTGCTGGAGGTCATGATTGCATTCTTGTTGCTGTGGATAGGTTTTATAAGATGGCACATTTCATCCCTAGTAACAAAACTACTAATGCATCCCATGTTGCCAGGATCTTTGGGACATTGTTCGCTTGCATGGTTTGTCATCATCTATTGAGTCCGATAGGAATGTTAAATTTGTAAGTCATTTTTGGAGGGCATTGTCGAAACTGTTTGGCATTCACTTATAGCTTTTTGCTACTTTTCCCCCTAAATATAATGGACAAACCAAGGTTGTTAATCGAAGTCTAGGTAACCTTCTTAGATGTCTTGTCGATGAGAAACCTAATACTTGGGATTTGGTTTTACCTACCATGGAATGTGCTTATAACAATGTTGTGAACAAGACCACTGGAAAAAGTCCATTCGAAGTCATGCATGGTGTTGTTCCTCATCTTCTTATTGATCTGGTACCATTACCTATTAATTCTCAGCCTGCTGAATTTGCTAGAACTTTTGCTAAATATATTCATGACGTGCATGCCGATGTTCAATAGAAAATTGCACAAGAGTAATGAAAATTATAAACTTGCTACTATTGTGCATTGTAGAAAGCTAGAGTTTAATGAGGGTGATTATGTGGTGGTCTTAAATCGTCCTGAAAGATTTCCAAAACATTCTTTTTTAAAAAGCACTTTGCTCAAGCTTATGGACCTTATCGCATTTTGAAACGTCCTAGCTCCAATGCATATTTAATTGAGTTACCCTATAATTTATTTATTAGTCCTATCTTCAACGTTGAGGATTTGATACTTTACTAAGGTACTTTAGCTCCTGCCATATTTTCTGCAAGTGTCAAGGGTAGTTCCGCGACTTCTTTAGTTTCAATGCTTAGGTTGCCTCCTGCTCCACCATTAGCAATCGATGACGTTGAAGTCATACTGGAAGATGAGATTGTTAGGAATGGTACGGGAGGTTTTCAACGATTCTTGGTTCGTTGGAAAGATCGTCCCCAATTCGATAATTCTTGGGTTAAAGAGGGGGACATGTGTCGCATCACTCCTAATTTACTGGATGGTTATCTTCAAGGCAAATCTCCGTGGTGCGAGTTTTTCCAAGCCGAGGAGATATGATGGATTCATTAAGACTTACTTTCAGGAAAAAGATATAAGAATATCAATTAAGATATTTGATTATAATTATAATTTATTATGGTTTCCTATTTCTATTAGGATTAACATTACGGTGTCCAAGTCTTATTAGGAATATTACATTTTCTTATTTATGTTATGAGTCGTATTAGTTCGAATTAGGAAGGTTATGCACCTATAAATAAGGGATTTATGTACCTTTGTTAATCATCTATCAAACACTATTGAACATTAAATTGATTTGAGCACGGAGATGCTAATCCCTTCTTCCCTCCTCTCTAAATTTCTCGCTTTACCTTTTTTCTCTACCCAATCTCTATCACTATTTAAATGCATAAGAAATTCCAATTTGATGATTTATTATAATTTGTATCACCTAATAACTGTACTTTAAGTTTGAAAAATATTAATTTAAAAAAAAACTTAAACATTTTCTGTACATCACATGAAATATTAGATGTTCTATTTGCCCAATGTATCGCAAAGGGGAAAGCATACTAGTTCAACTTTAAATTAGAAAGCCTTATTTTGGGTTTGACTCACATATAAATTAGGGTCGACCAATATGGACACATCAATTTTGCCAAGGGTTCAAATAAGTCAATACATACGAGGATTGGGTCGGCATTTTCTGCCAGCGTACCCATTTCGACACGACAGAAATACGGGCATGGGATGTGTCTGACTCATGTAGTTGTACTTGGACACTGCATCCATGGATAATTTAGAATTGGAGGGTTGGAGAAAGCTCGATTCACTATCCTCGATCCTAGGGCTTCATGTACAGTACCTGTGAGATTAGCCAAGATAGAAGGGCATAGTTGGGGCTACATACCAGAAAACTCTGCCTAAGTCGTGGCCAAAGAAGGCGCAGAAAAAAAGAACGATGTTTCGTCTCTCGCTTCAATAATAACTCTCAACTTTTGGAAAGAATATTATTTTCGCATTTTTTTTCTTTTGCAAGGCTTGGGAAACGTGAAATCACTTGCCGTCTAGTTCTAGGCGCCCAGTCCGCAGGGGTAGAATATTTTTATTGCCATTTAAGACTTTCGTTTGATATGGACCTGTCTGACTGACTTTTTTGTGGTCCAAGTTTTCCATCAAAAAGCCAAAGTTTCCTTTTGAATAAAAACGACTTACTTTCAGTTAACAAAAACAAATAACGATTTACTTCCTAATTTGGCAGTAATCTGGTTCTGCTTCCTACTTTCTTCAGCTACCTCTTCTGTGTACTAAATTAGTGAAACATCATTTGATATATATATATATATATATATATATTCAAAGTTTCATTCACTACCCATATCTCCATACCTGTGTCCCTGTACCCATATCCAATTTTTAGATATTGATCCCCGTATCCTTAGTTTCTACTTATGCTATGTCCAATACACAGATGTATCCATATCCGATACTCAGTACACAAGTCCAAGCAACATAGGTCAAATACAATGAGTTCATGAACAATGAAACAAGTCATATGCCCCACCCCCTTTCAGTCCTATAGTGCATAATGAGGCTTCGGCTGAAGCCTCATGATGAAATGATAGATTTGATAATTGCTATACATTTAGTATACACACCGCCCCTTGGTTCACCGTCCTATGTTTTTAAATCATAGGATCATAGGATGTTATCATACACGTGAACTGAATACCTCATCAAATCAAACAGCATTCAATTCGAACAAGCAAAAAAAGATTTGGTCATAAGAACCTACAGTGCTGAAATATAAACGGAAGAGACCTTCCTGCTTTCATCAAAATTCAAATTAAATTATCCTAAAGGAGCATTCGGGAGGGGGGGGAGGCAACTTACTCTGAAATTTGACAACCATCACTTGTGCAGGACAGTCTTCTTAGAGAACCTGGCTCTCTTCTGGCCTTGACTCTGACAGAAAGAGCAAGAAACAAAGGGCACAGGCAAGAGAGGAACAGAAGTTAGCAAAAGAATATAAAACGAAAACAGGACATGTCATCTGGGAAAGTCGAGTGCTACCTTTTGTCTGTCCAAAGCATCATAGTCTGTTCTCTCCCTCCAGTTGCTTTTGCGCAGCTTAATTGGACGGTTTCCAACATATTTACCTGAAAATCAAATAAAGATGCAGGTGTTTGAGTTGAAAGAAACATATAAACAGAACGATTTCAACAACCCTGGAGCATTAAGTACAAGCTCCCTGACAGAGAAAGCATTTCCGGGAAACAGGTTTTAGTTGTTAAGAAAAGCATTGGGATAGAACACGTTGGACATACAAAAGTGATGATGTAAAGGAAGCATCAGAATGGAAAATGTAGGATGCTGTTAGTCAATGCACTTAAAACGGAACACCACAGAAAACATAATACAGAAACTAAACTAAAGTGGTGCAAACACAGTCAGATACTCAAATTAATATTGCGTGAATAAAAAAAAAACAATCAAGCCAATAACTCACAATGACATGATGTTTATTGCAAGAAATGACTAAATAAAAAGGAAATCCAGAAAAGTGTATCACAGTTACTATTATAAAGTAGATACTACAAACTATGCATGCAAGCCCATGACTAACAGCAGAGAATACACAACCAGTGACATGGGAAGATGCAAAATCAAGTACCTATCTAAGATTCAGAACCCTAATCCTCAACCACATCATGCTCCTATCAAGGGTCATTGCTAAGTCCAGTCAGATGATTTTAACCTAATTCTTTCAGGTCTCCCTGGATAATGCACTGGGTGCATTCTCTAGACACCTTAAACCATTTGAGCATAGCTTCACACATCTTATATGCCGAATCATCCTAATCCCTCATACCATCATTTTTGTACAACCAATTTCTACATTGGCCAGTATCAGCACCATATAACAAGGCCAGTCGGGCGCCATGTGGTGCAATCCCCCACCCCCTATGGAGGTGCAATTTCCCCATTAATTAAAAGGAAACTTCAGATCAAACGTCAACTCTTGAAGCTACACAATGTATAACATTGCAACCGCCCCCCTTGCCTTAAATGATGAAGCAAGGGTCTTCAGTCTAGATTGGCCATCAATTGTGAATTTGCCATCAGCCACTTCCTAGTTAAAAAATGTATTCAAAGTGCTCCCTCTAAGACGTACTCAATCTAAAACCTTTGAATTACAATGTATCGCTCCATATCCAGCCAAGTGTCGATCCCACCTTTACCCTCATTAAACAAGACTGTATTGCGAAAATGTATACTGAGGTACATAATCTTGAATCAGTCTAGGGAGCTCATCCATAGCTCTCATTCAAAACTCTCATCCGTGATGTTTATTGTTCGTGCAACTGTGTTGCAGGAGGCAGAAAGCAACCATGACAAAAACATATGAAATCTTGTTCCACTTACAAATTTCCTAGAGGTACGGTGAGAAGCACAGGATGAAGGCCATGTGATGAGGCAAATATACCTTGACATTGAGCTACCAAAATGGAAAACAAACAAATGCACAAGGACCCATCCAAAAATAAATCAGAAAAAAAAAAAGAAATGCACAAGATATCAGCTAATCAGACCTAACTTCAACCCATATATGAAACGGAAACAAAGAAAGATAACTAGCTCACAACACTGCAGCCACAGAGTGAGCCACAAGGAGACAAATCAATGCAACTATCAAAACAGATATACATACCATTCATTTCTTTCAGAGCAGCAGCAAGGTCCGTAGGATTGGCAAAACTAACAAAACCATAACCCTTAGTCTTACCCGTCCTTTTGTCCCTCACCACCTACAAGCACAAATGCAAATTTCTATTGGATCCATGATGCCCATAGCAAGTAGTCTAAACTTAGTAACAATGCTATATGTAGACCATGCCTCATATTGGACTATAGAGGGAAAGAACACTGAGAAATGAAATGAAGCACAAGCAGCTAAAGTACATGATAATAACCTTTCATTTAAGCAGTAAATCAATGCTTTTCATCGATTTATTGAGCACAATTCCCGAAAGCTAAGCAAATCTACAAGAGGGCAAAAGTGTGGAAATAGGAACTGTGAAAAATTATCCAAAATCTCTCAGCTATTGTAAAACCCCAATAATTTCCAGAGCCTGACATCTCTTAATGCAAATATAACTAAAATTTCCTTAGTTTTGTCGTAAAAAATAAAAAACAGTACAAAAATTTGATAAGACCCAAATCCATTTGCTTTCCACATTTTCACACACATTAGCTTTTCCATTGTGTTCAGTATCCATGTTTAATGGAGGCCAAAGGTAAATCATGAAAAGCTCTTCACCATAAGGAATGACAAATCACTATTTTACAAACCTATTACAAAACCAATCAAGTCATGGAAGCCCCAAAACATAAACATGACTCCCTGGGAAGCTATAGTTGAGACAGAGAGAGCAAAAGACTCAGAAGGAAACTTGATGTTTAATTGTTTATCCACTATATCACAAACTCAGTTGCTGCATTTCCATGAACACGAACTAGAAGTACTTGGATACAAAACCACTTGGTTTTATATATTAAAAAAAAAATCTCATCCAATGAACATGCCCATAGGGCATTATCTACAATAGAATTTGTTGGGGAGAGGACGGCAACAAAGAACTTACCCTAGCCATGTTGAAGGAAGGGAACCGAGAAAAAGCTTTAGACAGAACATCATCATTCACCTCATTTCCAAGGTCACCACAAAATAAGCGACAGTCATCTGCAGGAAGGCATAACATCATCATTTAGCAATAAGAAACAATGCAAAGGCATGTACGGCAATTAACAGAAGGCACAAACATGAGCCAGTAGTACAACTGTATTGGTAAGGATCACTAGTTTTTGGAATAAGACAGTCCTCACAGCAACAAAAAAAAATCTGGAATTCTTGAAATAAGACAGACCTTGCAAGAATTGACTATTACCAAAGAGGTCTGATTACCACAACAAGCCAATCAAGCAGAGACAGGCTTGTTACACCAATAAATGAGCCTAATTCCCTGTGAAAAAAAATAAAAAGAACAAATTTTTGAAGATCATTTCCGAATTAACAGTATCCAGAATTCTATGGCACTAGCCATCAGCAATTTCAGGGATTCTACTCACCCAGCATTCAGCTTCAGAGTACCACGTTTAATTTCCAGATGTTGCCTGGTTAACACACCGACACAGATACAGCTTTTTAAATAGTTCTACAAGATGAGTTACTAGGCAAACAAATAGCTCCAGCAATTCAAATGGTATTTGTCATTATTTTAATAAATCAATCCTTAGCGTAGAAGTTTGAATTAGCCACAAATCACGAATAACTTGGTAAAGTACAAGCTAAGTAAAAGAAAATGTCAGCAACTCAGGTGATGAATTCAAGTGATAATCCTAAAAGGAGTCCGTCATAATGGGCCATGTAATTGCTTAAAGGCCATGGCAAGCGCCTAAAATCCAGTAGGACATGATATTCATGAGACAAGACAGAATTTGAACGTCCCCCAACTGAGTACCTGAATGCTTAACTCTGAAGCAGCTTGCAGCCTTACACATTAATGCTGAACCTATCCAAAATCCAGGAGGATAACCGAAGGGTGTCGATATTATGCACTCCAGAACTACATCAATTTGCTTAAGAGGGAGGAAGTCTGACTTGAATAGAAAGCACTCTATAATTAAAATTTTGCTTAGGAATATTGAGTATAAGTTGCATAGCCATGGAAATAGCTGTCTATGCCGTAAAACTTGAATAACATGTAAAGAGTTCAAAATTGAAAATACTTAGTTCTAAATGGCGCCAGGCACACTAAGGCGCATAGGGTCCCAAAGCGCAAGGCGCGAAACAAAGGCGCACACATTATGGATGCGAGGCACACTTCTACGCAAAAATTTTAAAACATCTCTCACATTTCACAAAGCATATTTTAAAGAACTTCAATAAATGCATTAAAAAAGTGATTAGACATCAATATAACTACTAACATCACAAATAACCTTAAGATATGTTGTCTTGTCATCGTAGTTTCTCAATGCACGCAATTATTATACAAGCATAGCTCATCTTTTGGCTCCCAAGGAAAAGAAGAAAAAAGGTAAGAAAAAACAAGAAAAAGAGGGAAGATATAGCCTTACATCCTTAAGACGCACCCCATCTCCTCTGAGGCGCTGACCTGGTAGCCTCAAGCTGAGGCGCACCTAGGCATGCCTCAGGCTTTTTTACACTAAGAAATACTGTGAATCTATAACAACCAGAAACAGGCAAATGAAGCCAGAAAATTTGAAAGGATAGAATCTTACTTTCCGGCCACTCCGCAAGCGTAGGATCCTCCCATGAATGGCCAGCTGCTTTACGAGGTATTGCTTTCTTTTTTGTTTCCGCTTTGTGCTCAATGTCACTGCTTGCTAGAGCAGCTTTAACACTCTCTAGAGCTTCTGGGGTAATAGTTTGTGCATCCTTTTGAAATAGCTGCTGTGCCTGCAGAAGAGAAAATAAGTGTGTAAAATTACAGTAATGGTTAGAGATTCTCTCATCATTATATTTCAAGCAACTCCACTGCAGTATGTTATCAAAGACTGTCATTAATATGCCTGCAAAGTGCAAAGCCGTACAGAGGACAAGGACATGGTTTTCAAATCACAATCCGCAATAGTCATCCTCTTGAAAAATAGATTACAGCTACCTTTGTGCTCCACAATAATCATGGAAAGTGAAAAGAATCACAAGATATATCTCCACTAATCCATATGCATTTGTTGATTTCAATTTACCTTTCAAAAGCTCTAAACAGACAACAAGACATTTCAAATGATGTAAGTCCAATGAGGAACGTTGGCAGCTAATATAGGAGTTCAATGGCTCCATTGAATTAAATCAAACGAAGGTCTGAGCAAATCTATCCAAATTCTTCAATTTATCCACTTGGTCTATGAAAAGAGTAGAAGGGCAAGGAAAATAACTGCGCCACTTGCACTTGAGAAGGCGATAAGAACATATGAATATTTTGTCAAGCAAGGTACCGTACGGCAAAAAAACCCTGTGACCTGTTTCCCAAACAAAAAATGAAAACTTTAACCAGACAAAGACTTCCATTTCAATTTTGAAGGGAACTAAGTACCTAGAAGAGACAGAACGGGTAAAGAAGGCAAAGACACAGGCTTAACATAGTATAAGAGTTAACTGTAAAAGCCCCTTTTGGAGCTGAGTTCCCGTACAACCATGTAAAGTGAAGAACTAAGATCCCACCTAACCATCTTGATCTGAAAACTCATCACCACAACGATCATGAAGAGATGTAGTGACCTCCTCTGCGAATTATGCTCAATATCCTATCCTACCTAATAGATTCTGGTAAAGGAAGCAATGACAATCCATCAACATCCGATCCTCTCTAATAGATCAGCCACCCTATGGGAAAAATTGATATCACAGTCAACCATACTAAGCCACAAAGCCCTAAACTTTCCCCTCATCAACTCTCATCCATTAGATAACCTTTGCCAATTCATCTCTGCCAACTTTTCTCTACTCAATTTCACCGTCAATTTCATCATTGTTGATACCAATAGCCTGTTCTTTCACATAAAGAGAGTAGTGAAACCCATGGGTTGGATTTCTAGGACTCTTCGTCTCTGGAGATTCCCTTGTTCCATTCTTTAGCCCTTCTCTCACAAGCTTAGATTTCATTGCGATGACGCAACTCACAAATTCTTCAGCCTCTACCTCTTCTCACCACTCACTAATAAGATCATGGAACCCCTCTACATCCACATATTCTCAAATTTCAAACCCCCTCTTCCTCCTTCCCAAATTTGTATTCCCTAGACAAATAGAGAAGTGATACAAGAATGGTATAGGCAAACTAGTTTAAATCGAGACCAAAACTCTTGCTCTCAATCCTCTGGAACTAGAAATCGGTCCACCCTCGAAGGAACAAGATAAATATTGCTTTTAAACTGTGTACAATCCCCCAATGTAAAGAAAAATCCACCAAAGCAAAATAATTTATGATGACATACACCCAAATTCCTTTAAGAAGAATGCAAAATTTCATTGAAATCGCCATCTATGCAACGAGGACCCAGATACTTATCTCTAATTTTAAACAGCTCCTAGTTTCTTTTTTTGATAAGGACAAGAAGAAATTATTTATATCAAGATCAGAAGGTGGGATGAGACCTACAAAGGGCTATATGGTATACATATCCAATATGAAAATTATCCACAAATTAAGAAGCTCTTCCCAAACCCAATTAATCTTTTCCTTGACCATGAACCCCAATGAAAGCCCAATGAAGCCACCCTCTACCATTTGAAAACCACAAGTAACAAAAGATTCTCCACAAGAAGAGGACAATAAAGTGGATGATGGACTACAAATAGGCCATTAGAGAAAGAGAATCATTCATTCATCAGCCTCGCCTCCCCTGCAAAAAGATATCCACAAATAAACTAGGTCCAACCCCAACTCCGTTCCCTCAACTAGGTCCAACCCCAACTCCGTTCCCTTCAGAATTCCAAGCACAATGCAAGAACTTTGCCTGTTTGCTGGATAGCAAATTCACTTTCTTGGTTTTAACCTATCAGCATGCCTTTCTACTCTTCACCAAGTCTCCTCTCCTCTCCCCCTCTCTATTTATCTCTCTCACACACACACGCTCGCTCACGCACACATGACTTTCACACACTCCCTCCCCCCCCCCCATTCTCCTTGTCTAAATCTGTTCCATGGAGTAGGCCACGACAAAACAAGCATAACAAGAGCTGAATCCGCTGATGTCTAAGACTCTTGATATGCCAAGAGCAGGAAGTCAAGGAATAACCTAACATGTCGAATAAAAGCAATATAAAGAAGTTAAAAACTACCTATCCATATACATCTGGAGCATGATCTACTCAAAGAATACCCGATTAAGTGAAATTAAAGTCAGGCTATCTAATCATGTCAAAGGACACACCGATATGTCGAACTCTGTACATTCCTACGGCATGATCCCAAAAGAAAGAAAGCGCATGAGAAAGAAGCTAACAACTAGCTATAGAATACATCTACAAAGGACAAACAATGCAACGAAATTTCATCAAGTTCACAACAGATATGAGAAATCTTATATTTATTTTTAACAATCAAAGCCCACTACATATGGGAACGGATCAAAATTTCAAGACCTGCTGATACTGGGGAAGCGCATAAACACCGGGGGCGGAGTACGACGGAGGGGCAACCGCAGCAGCCACCGGCTGCGGTGGCGCAACGTATTGCTGCTGTTGGAGGTGAAACGGCGTCGGAAAGTAGGGTCCGTTCGAATACGTGTACTGTGAGGAAGCCGAAGTTGACGAGGATGAAGGTACCGTCGACATTCCCTTTGCAATTGGAATTTGAGAAGATTCCGTCTTCGCGTATTATGGAACTGTTCTTGGATGAAAATTCTAGGGTTTCGGATAGGGAAGATTTAAGTGCTGAGCGCCGAGAATTGGGGCTGCCCCAGAAATCAGACACTCGCGTTGTGCAGCTGAAAAGGGGGAGGTCAATAAGAGGGAAACTGAAAAACCGAACCAGAACACCGAAAAATCGAACCAAAAAATTCGTTAACCAGTTCGATTTTTCTAAAGAATGCTGAACTAAAAAAAATTGTGGTTTTGGTTTCGATTTCAGTTCGACCATTTAAGATTGGGTTAAACTGTCAAGCAAAGGCCAAACTTCACTTTTTTTTTTTAAAAAATACTAATTAGTCAAGTGTAGATTTTATAATTATTAAAAGATAAGACTAGATATACAATAATGTGTAAGTTAATATTTGGTACCTCAAATAGTTAAATTAATTTAAAAAGGAGTGAAAATTGAAAATTAACAATTTAAATTACCAGTAACCAAACCGAAAATCCAGTTAACCAAACCGAAACTCCGGTTAATCAAGTTTTTCGGTTCGGTTACGGTTCACATTTTTGCAGAACTGAAAAATTCAGTTAACTGATTTTTTGTTAACCGGAAGTTTCGATTCAGTTTTCGGTTCTCAATTTTTACAAACCGACTTTCCGGTTAACCGAATTTTCGATTAACCGGTTTTGATCACCTCTGGTTCATAACAATTGATTTCAGGTTCGAACGCTCACCCGAACTCGAACTCGAACTTGCACCCGCACCCTCACCCGACCCATGAACAACCTATGAAGAACGCCATCAAACAGGCCACCCTACACCGACTTTAGCTAACTAATTGTTGCTAGATTACAGTTCAGGTTTGGTTCTTTGCTTTTTGTCATTTACAACCACTTCATGCAACAAATAGTGGAGTTTGTTCTAACATATTAAAATATAGCCTTCCTGCAACTCAATTGACTCAAAGCATTCCCAACCTGAGTTGAAACTCATGTCTGCCATATCGGCAAAAGTTCTAACTTTTTTGAACTTATATTCTATCATTTCTCCAACCAATTGAACTCCAATTTGAATCACCCATTAAAATATTTTTTATGAATCCACTTCATAATACACAACATTTTTTTATAGCTACCTAAATAATATTTTTAGCAAAAAAAAGGAAAAACAAATAAAAAATCAAAAAAAGTGGAATGGGGGAAGGAACGGACCCTCATACTTGCCCACATGCAGAGCTCCGCTTTTTGTGGAAATCCCCCCCCCCACCCCCACTGAAACGCATGCCCCTGGGTGGGGATGTCCTTAACAATAATCTTGTATAGCTCCTTATTTATTTCCTTTGAAA
The DNA here is from genome assembly GCA_017589665.1 of Selenicereus undatus. NCBI lineage: Eukaryota > Viridiplantae > Streptophyta > Magnoliopsida > Caryophyllales > Cactaceae > Selenicereus > Selenicereus undatus. The sequence goes on from JACYFF010031959.1 coordinate 19,756,048, forward strand.
CTTATTAATCACATGCCTCAGTTGTCGCTTTTGATCGCACTGTAATGTTGATGAGAATTGAAAATAAGAACATATTTGCCAATGAGCTAATTGTTTTTCTTCATTGGACTACTACTATAGAGTTGAATAACTTGTAACCATAGAGTATGTAAAGTTATATTTCTTATCACTCGTCAACCGTAAACTATACATGTTTCCATGTCACTTGCACCAAGGATCCTCTACCTTCTTATAAGTTATAACAAATCATACCCAAAACTACCCTTGTACCTCTCGCATTTTGGACAACCTTATTATCACCTTTATGGGCTTTAACAGTGAGCATGTATGCCCTTCGAAGAAAAAATAAGGTCATCCACTTCACCTTTAATTTGCTTCACATAAACCACATTTGGAATTCTTTAGGGTTCATATGGGAGGGAGGAAGGTTGATAACTAAAAGAAAAGTTAAGAGGAGTATGACTAAGGGAGAGCAAATAAAATTAAATAGGTTACCGATATTTAAGAGAGTTTTGAAATAATTAAATAAGAGTAAATGAAGTAATTTACTCATATACCCCACACCACATAAAAAAGCATACGATTTCATCTTTCAACAAGGCTAACATGATGAATAAATCACTTACCTCCCTTTACACCTCAGTTTTTAGAGAATAAATGGGTAGTAAGAAGATTCCCTGCCAATCTTACTCTCATAGTTGTACTCCTAAACAAGAGTAAGGCTCCCTTGAGAGGGCGGTAATGATTAAGGAGGAGAGGTAAGTTAATAAATCTAAAGAAGGGTGGCAGTAACGTAGACTAATAAAAGGCTATTGGTCATCTTGTAAGAAGGTGTTTTATAAAAATAGTGAGGAAGAGTAAAAAAAAGAGTGATGAAAAAATAAATCATCATCGTTTAATAAAATATTTGATTTAAGATAACGTTTCACGTTGAAATCATGTTTGAAACTAGGATAACAGGATTTGCACAAAATAATTGTTAACTCAATTGATTTTTATCAAGTAAAGGCAACTCGTTCTCCTTTACCCCCAAAATTATAGTGCAAGAGCAACCAGAGTTAGGAGGGGCAAAAAGGAGTAAGAGTTACTCTCTAATTAGTGTTGTTTACTATTAGTAACTTCTAGTGACCCTTCTTGTTCTTTTCCTAAGCAATCTCTAACAGAAGTGCTTAGGGTGTTTGGTGAGAAAAAAGTGAAATGGAACCTGAATTCTCACGTTTCAAGCTCTATTTCTTATTGTTTGATGATGGTTTTAAGGGGAAGATGCTCGAAATATAGGGGAATCAAGTTCCCCAAAAATCCCAAAGCACTTGAACCTGCTCATCATCAAGGGATGTCAAGTCCCCATCCCATAGGAAATCAGATTATAGCCTATAAATGAAAGCAAAATAAAATGAATGTCCATTTTGGAAAATCTCTCGTCATTTACGTTTATTATCTACCCAAACCCTAACTCCAGAGATAGACAAATAGATAGATAGATAGATAGATAAATATGGAGAAAAAGGGATAGCGATGTGGAACAAGAGCTCCTAATCACTCTTTTATGTTAATTTGGTTCATAGCTCACTTGTTAGCAGTGGATTATGTCAAATAAAACTTCTAACATAAGTTGTCAAGAATTTTCAATTTCATACGGTAACTTCGGAAAAATGTGAGATGATTTACCTCCCGGAATGTAGAATAGGTAGAGGATGACCTAAGAACATTCGGGACACTATGACTAGACATGATTTGAAATTTTTTTACAGCTAACGGAGGACATGGCTCAGGAAAGGAATTCATGAAAGTCTAGGATTAAGATGTTGGACCACTAGGTAGCTAGCTTCTTGGCACTCCTTTAGCTTCTGAATGATATGGTATGTGTGGTGTTGTAGTGGTTATTATGCTATCTTGTATTTGTAGTATTTTGTATGATAGTAGTATCATCATTGTAACTGTGTTATTACTCCCCAACTTTGACTGTATAAGTTGTAGACTACTCTTGGCCATGTTAGTATTATGTCGTTGTTTGTTGCTTAAGCTACGTACAACCCTTACCCCTCCTATATTGTTAATTATAATTAACGCTTATTAGAGTAAATACGCCTTGTGTTTGTCACCTTTATCTATCTAATGGTTTTCAACATAGAAAATATTTTCTTAAAATAGTTTATGTGGGTTTATTAGAATCGATCTCTCTACATGCAATCTGTCTGCGGAGGTAAGGTTGCCTAAATTTGGATTATTGTTGTTGTTGTTGTGTAGGTTAACTTTGAGCTACTCTTTGGATAACAAGTCTCAAAATCAATGTTTGAGACATATATGGATAGCTTCGGATGTCTAGCTTCCAAGAAAATTTAGCATGCTTCTAGATTCAAAGTACATCTCGAGTTATGAGGCAAAAATTAAGCAAGGGTCAATGCAAATTTAGTTACACATGATTTTGATCATGGCCTTCATGGAGCAATCAAATAAGTGACTTAGGAGTTAATATTTTATGAGTAGTTAGTGGAATCCAACTCCAACTAATTCCTTCTTGAAGATAACCACCAAATTCCCCCACTTCGGATGGTGGAGGATGTCATCAAGCAAGTACATATGTAGAAAATTTGAGTCTTGTAATTTAACTAGTTGTCGCCCTTTTTCCTTTGTTTTAATTGTACAACTAGCTAAAAATTTAATTGGTTGTTTTCGTTGTAATTCTATTGTTGTTACAAAGCCTAGAGCAAAGGACCCACCATTATATAGTAGTTTAATCCCGTGTATAATTTAGAGAGCTTTGATGAGTGATTGATGAAATTGAAATGAAGGCTTTTGCTTGTTTCTCTTACTAGAGATCTATTTTCTTGATTTCTTCTGTTAAGAGTGGTGATTAGAGTCATAACTTTATATTGGTGTACGGTGGCTAGGCTTTTATGAGATTAAGTAGTCCTATGCTAGTTCATGTGGTTGATTCCCTTTAGCACGAACATATTCCCTTGATTTCTTTTCTTTCCCCACACAAAATCCTCAAAAACACAAATAGTTTTTCTTTCCTGTTAATCTTAGTTTCCCTCTTGAGGTTGAGGTCCGATCTGTTTTAGATAGAGAGAGAGAGAGAGAGAGAGAGAGAGAGAGAGAGAGCAGGCCACTGGCTTCCGCAAGAAAAGGTCACCATTTGCCGAAAGAACAACGCCAAAGAAGTCGTTGTTCACCGCAACTCACTAACGACATGGCCGTGAACTCTGGTCATTGTTATCATCTTTCGTTTTTTTTGTGGGGACTACTTTTGTGGTTGTTCAGATCTATTCTTGAGGTTTTGGTTTCATAAGTGTGGCGACCGATTAAATATGTTATTTTGTTGTAAATTTTTGCTTTTTTTTTTTATTGCATTGGTGGCTGGACATGGTTGATCATGTGAGCGGTTGTTATGCTTGAGAGTGAAGGGCACAAGAATGTGATTGTGCTACCAATTCGACGAGTCCTCTCCTAATGGGAAAAATTACCCATCTATCTAACTATACTTAAAATTTAGTGATTACACAATGTTGAGACACTTGACAATCACTCATTTGATATAAGTGTTTTTTTTCTTTTTTCTTTTTAAAATATTGATTAAGATATTAATTAAGACTCATTAGTAAAAATAATTAGATCAAATTAATGTAGCATTCAGCTTATAGGTTTACATTTGTATTGGGAAGCGCTCAAAATTACAAGTCCAATTTTGTGCTCCGTGTTTTCTTTTAAAAAAATAATAAGAATTAGTATCTTCCTAAAACATGTACAAGTTCCATATTCATAATCTTAATATTATAAAATTAGAAATAACAAAATCACCGGTCAAAAATATTACGAATATTGTTTTGAAAAATCATGATTTAATTTAATTATTTTATAATGGTTGTATTAGTGCATATTTACTAATATTTAGTTCGCCCAAAAAAAGGTTTAAGTTTAGTATTAATATTAGCCTTTAAACCACAATATGCACGGTTTGTTTTAAAATTTTAGCTAAAATATTATTAGAAATATTATTTAAAATTTTAAAAATAGTAATATTAATATATCTATAATTTATCTCCTTTTTCCCTTCAATGAAGTAGTTAAAAAGACATTATTCATTATGATGATTTTAAATCATATATAGTTCACATTTTTATTTTTAAATAAAATCTTAATAGATGCTTAACATGACATGTCTC
>JACYFF010031959.1:19780027-19822990 GCA_017589665.1 Selenicereus undatus
AGGCATGGTACCAAGTTCCTTTTCTCCACAAAGGACTCCTAACAACACGCAGCACCAACCTCTTATTGACAATCTCTTCCTAAGCCTTGCTGATCCCCCCACATTCAAATAAGCGTTGACTAGATTAACATGTAGGCATTTTAGGATTCTTAAAAAGGATAAGGAGGCAATCAATTTGTTCCAAACACAACTGATACCATTTAAATCAATTATACTTTCTTTGACTAGAACAACAATCATTATATTTTTTGAACACATATAAATATAGAATAATATTATTTCAGATGATGATGTATGTCTTGCTGTAAGATACTTTTTAAGTATATTGGTTTATATTGAATTGGAACATTACATGGTTAAAATATCTAAATTTTTAATAATGATGATGAATTAATAATTGTAAACTTTTAGCATTTGTCGTCTATGCTGATGAGTGCAAATGATATCCTAATCGAATCAAACCTATTCACGAAAATGTATGATATATATAATTTTATAGTTGTGAAAAATTATGCATAAACATGTAATTTTACACAAATTATAAAAGGTAATATCTTTCCACTATTCAATTATGACATCTTTTTTTAATTTAAACACCATAAATCTATGTTATATAATAAGTCAAGACGCTAATGAATGTATAACTTATGATTTGCTCCATTTACCCCTTCCTAACTCTAAATTTTAGGTCATGAACTAGCACTCGCATAGAGTTAATTGGTCTATTCTACTCCTCTCGCTCTCCTACTGCTTCAATTTTGCAGCGATGACAATTATTAAACGATAGTTATTAGAAGTCATGATTTCGTCTTCTTTATGTACGACTGCCTGAAATGACTATGCAATGATAAGATATATAATCTGCGGTGACTGCAAGGCTTTTCAATTTTTACATTTATGAATGTGTTTTTAACACTTCTTCAGTTCCTTCGATTTTTAGTGGAATGAGTATTCTTTTATAATGCTCTTGATTATATATTAAGATATTGGATTGTTATTTAACTTTTCTTTAGATTGTGTATCTTCTTCAAATTAATATTGCATTTTCTTTAGTTATCAACTTTTTTTTTTCTTCTGATAAATGTTAATCTATAGTGGTAGTTGTTAAGGAAGGAATATATTTTGTGATATATTTTGTAATTATCTATTCCTAAGATTGTATTATTTTGTATCTCAATTTCCTAAATCAAGTAGCTTTAGAATACTTGTGATATATTAGGTCTAGGACTCTTCCTTTTTCCTGTATATATGGTAACCAAATGTAATAAGAGGGCAAGAGAGGAACACATGAGCAATAAGCACATAATTTTCTCTTACTTCAAACCGTTAGTGCTATCGGTTTTATCGCGGTATCAGAGCCTACCACCAATCTCGTGCTTTAAACGTGATTAAACAAGGGAGATGGGGGAAAGAAAATGTTTGTAATTGAACCACATTCACCTTATTTTCTCCATCTTTTCGAAGGACCTGGGGTCCTAATTACTGCCGTAGTATCCAATGGACAAAACTACGCCCTATGGGAAAGAGCTATGAGAACAACCCTAAAAGTGAAAAAAAAATTAGGCTTTATAGATGGATCCCTTGAACGTCCAAAAAAGAAAGGAATGAAGAGTTTTCAGAGTACCATGCATGGGACATGGTCAACTCGATGTTGTGCTCATGGATGCTCAACATCATTGATCCTAAACTCCAAATTAATGAGTGTAGCATACTCGGAAACGACAAAAATCATGTGGGATGACTTGAAAAAGAGGTATGGAATGGTTAACTCACCTAAAATCCATCAACAAAAGGCTAATCTAGCAAATTGCAAACAAGGTGATTTAAGCGTTGGAGATTTCTATTCCAATTTGAAACCCCATATATTTTATTTCTTTATTTCTTTATGTATATTTTTATATTTATTCGATTAATTTTAATTGTTACAATATCCGATGACTTAGTATGCATGAACTCGTAGTGTTATTTTTTAAATTTTAGCAGAATAGTCGAGGGGTAGTAGAACGGTCTGATTCAGGGTGGTTTTGTTTAAAAGAAAAGAGAAAAATGAGGAGGGAGCCGTGTGGGAAGGCAAGGGGGGAAGGAGGGAAAACCTAGTAGTTTAAAATTTTCCCTCTCTCTTCCTCTCCTCACTCTCCACATGCCCCCCTCTCTTATTCGGTTTCCCTCTTTCTCTCTCACCGTCTCTCCCTTTCTCATCTCCTCACCCTAGCCGCCGCACCGCCATCCTCTCTCCTCTCTCCCACTCTTCCACTCTGGGTTCGGTAAGTGTGAAGTTCTTGCAATTCTAGTGAGTAGATTATTGATTAATTGAATTTTTTCTAACAAAAACTTCGTATATCGATCTTCGAATTTGATTTCTTTTACTCGCTATCCTAGGAATTCTAGAGATGAGCACCTAATTGGTGGAACAATCCAATTTAATGTTCCTTTCCTTGTTTACGAATCGTTTAAGGCAAAGACTCACCACTTCTCTATGGTTTGGGTTATTGACGATTAAGAATAGTGGGTTTTTGGGTGAGGGTGACATGTGCATCTTTGGGAAGGGATTTCTATTGAAATCGATTGAAAACAAGCCTAAGATGTTAGTATAAACACTGTTCTATCCACCTAGATTTAGGGCTGACTTTACGAACCTACTGGGAATTATCAGGTTCTCTACAAATAATAAAAAAAATTATGGAAGGTAGATATTTTCTGTGATTGAAGAATTTTGAATTTCATGAATTGGGATTAAAACGAGGAAGTTATGACTGAATTACTGGGACTGCGCGGAACTGTCAGTAGCTAGGACAGTTTAGAAAATTAGGAAAATTCAAACCAGTTAGACTCAGATTTTGTCAAGGGTCGTAAAGCGAGTGAAAGTTACGACCCCAGAAAGTTGGGGAAAAAATATGAAAGTAAACTGGGCAGTAAGCGGTGGTGTGTGTGGAGCTTTTAATAGTTATAACTTCCTAAAAATTTATTTGATGGTTGGACTTGACTGCTGGGTGTAAGTGGAAGTTTGGAAAATTATTTGGGGGCTAATGGGATTATGGAAAGTCGATCTAAGTATTGTTTCTAATAAGCAATTGTTGTAGTTAATTGTTTACGTCGATTTAGCGTTTTGAGCTCAAGCTAGGTTACATATATTAGCAGGTAAGAATCATGCCCTAGCCCTTCCCCCGAGTATCTCTTGAAAAACGTGACATGTGAATATGCTTGCAAGGTGTTTTCAAATGTGTTTTGTATTAAATGTTCAGAAGGGGGGATTTTCCCGGGTGAATATGTGATGAGATTTTACTGTGATCTATATTGAAACGATTGTTTAACCCATGATTGCATAATTTATTTTATTGGACTAATTTCGTTGTGAAAATAATGAGGAAATATTTTTGGACCAGAATGGGTCGGGTTTGGATTATATGCTGGTTAAAGGTCAGTTTTAACTGTGAATGTGTGAGTAATTGGATGAATGGGTGAGACTAGGGAGTTATACTCTTGTGTTGATTGAAGGCTATTAGCCTTCCCTGAGTAAAAGTGTATGCATGTGAGCGGCCACATGTCACGTCGTGGATGGAGGTGGGGCCAGGTTAGCTGTAACCGTCCTAGTGGATAGTAGGTCAGAGTATAGTTAAGTGGTAACCATTCAACTTGACGGTAAGCCAGATTATGGTTAGGCGGTTGCGTCAAATCCAAACGCAGGCCATGCGAGCCTGTGAGAGTCGCTCACCCTTGTGAACCTGAAAATGAATAAGTGAGACTTGGATGATTATTATATGTTCATGTTGAGAATACCTAAGTAATTGAAATTGCTCATTGTGAACACAAATTTCGCATCTAAAATAAATTAAACAAGAAATTCATAAACAAATTTAATTTTTGTATTGATGTAATATGAGTAGGTATCATTTCTGAATTTAATACAATAAAGTAGTGATCTGATTCGATCTCCTAGTTATTTAAGTCTTCCAAGTGCGTGATGCTTGATCTCAGTTGATGTTGAATGAGCTGAAGGGCCCTGAAATCGTTCTTAATCTTGATTTGCAGCTTGTTGATTGCTGACTTTGAAGCGTGCAAGTTTTGATCCCACTCGCTTGGTAGCTGAATGCCACTTGCAGTCTGAGTTTTTGAATTCTGTAATGCTGAATTGTTGAACATAGCTGGCTAGATTAATCGATGCGAGGGCGAGGTTGCTTGACCTCGATCGATGAACTGGATAAAGAACTCTGTAGTAGACTTCAATTTGAGGTTGTAGAAGATGTTGAGTTAGATGACTTTGATCTTTGTTACTTGATAGCTGGATGTCGTCTGTAGTCCGAGCTCCTTACCTTGTAGGATGCTGAATGTTGAGCTCCCCTTGAGAATGAGGGGAAGGACTTCCCATTCTTCTAAATGGATCCAGTTTTTGCATTGTTGAACCAGTGCTTTATTGCCTCCGTTATTTTTAGAGTTTTCTTTCAGCAGCTCCACTACAACTAGGGAATCCGAATGCACCCAAATTTTCTTGTAATCCCTTTCCCTAACTATTTTTAGTCTCGTAGCACTGCTTTTGATTCTGCGCACACTAAGGAACAAATGTTGATACTCTCAGCAAAGCTGCATAGCCATTCCTCATTACTTCCTCTAAAGACACTGCCCCTAACCCCTGTGCTTGGGTGACCTTTTGTACACTTGTCTGTGTTCAACAATATCCAACCTAAAGGCAGGGCAAACCATCTATTCAACTCTATAGTGCTTTGCTTTTGGTCAACATATTTCTTCCATTTTTAGGGTTGAGATGACCTCGTTAAATTTTTGCATCGAGAAACCTACCTTGTCTTATGGATCCCCCCAAAACAAGTCATGTTTCACCATTTCTAGCTCCATCAGATTATAACCAGAAATTTAGTTGGTCAGAATTCACCTTTATCATCATCTTCTGTATTCAAGATGATCCATGTTCTACGATCATCATTGAATCCCTTGATGCCCATACCCTTACTTCGAAAGAATTGTCATATCCCTTGCACCGCTGGGCACTCACACAGAATATGAGATGTATCCTCCATATTCACCCCATAGGAACCACAACTAGGACTACAAGCTAACCCCCTCATAACTCAGTTAGCATTGGTCATGGTTATATCATGCAACCCCAACCAAGCGAACATCCATGGTCTTTGCAGTGTCTTGATTTTTCAAACTTGATCCCAAAAACCATTATCGTTGGCTTGACCCCCCTTAAGAAAATTTGTTGGTTCTGCCCCTGCCTGTGTGGATATGAGGGGAACTCTCTTTTGGCTTGGATGTTGGGCAAGAATAGCATCCTCATTTATTGAGCTTCTTTAGGCTTGGCAAGAATTACCTTGGGTCATATTTAGGCTAGGTGGGACATAATTATTCATACATTGTACATGCTTAACAACCTCCACGTCCCCATCTTCTACCACGAGGCTTTCAATTTGGGAAGAATCTTTGTTCCTTACCACAAGGTTTTCAATTAGGGAAGAATCTTTGTCCAAGGAAAGTTCCTTGTAACTAGATATTTGCTCCTAATTGTTCGGGTTCATTATCTCCATTCTTTCCAAAGTAGTTGTATGGTTATGAGCTCAATCTCCTCTAAAGCTCTAAACCTTGATCTTCGCTGGTTACCATTATTCAAACTACCCTCTCTAGATTTCGTTGTTTGTGCAGAATTTTTATTTTTATTTCTAAGTCTACGTTGTCTTTCGTCATGTGGCCCCTGTCCATCCACTAGAACCCGGGTTGGTCCACCTGAACCAACCTCACTCGGTTCCATTTGAGTTTGGCTCCTGGTGGTTCTCCTGTTAAGTTAAGTTTTTATTTCTTTTTGTCTACATTAGTAAGGATATATATTTTACCTTTATGAACATCTCTTTCTCTTTCTATTTTCATCTCTTTCTTTTTTTTGTATATGGTGGTTATGATTCTATAAGTTCTGTTTTCAAAAATAGTGTTTCTAGACAAGGTGGACTTCATCATTAGCGTACATTTTGTCAAATATTATACTTTTCTAGTCATCTAAAAATACAAATTCAATAAACTTCTTCATTGGGCTCTCAACTTAAACATGTAAAAAAATATTAATCTAGTAGATAGTGATTGATGGTCATCTTAATTTGATCAAAATTTTTAGTGTACATAAGATAGCCGCTATTTAATTCCTAATATTGTCTAAACTATTTTTATAACTCCGTATGAATTTCTGCTATGTCATTGACTCATAATAAAGTATTAGCAAAAAGTTATAATGGTTGTCACTATATAACGACCACCACAATTTATTAAATCTAGAGCGTACATTTGGAATAAATTGATCTTAACCGTTGATTTTATTTTTGTTTTTGAATATTAAATAATGTGTAAAAATCAGAAAATATATCTAAATATTGATAAAATTAATAATATGACATTGTTTGATTGTTCTCTAATTACACATTTCCGACAACAAGTACTTTTTCGGCAACGAGTTTTCCGGCAACAACAAGGTTTCGGTTCCAGCGACAACCAAGTCATATGGGGACCACGAGAACCAACAAGTCACTCTCTTCCGGCGAACCTCCACCATTGTTTCCGGCATGAAGCTTAGTCGTAGCCGATGCCCCCATCCCACAACCTGGTCGCATATTTATGGCAGTATCCCGACCATTATTGTGGCCCTTCTGTCCTGTACTCTGTCATTGCCGGCGCTGACAATATTCCAGCCATTATCGGGGCCTTCGTGGCGAAAAGGTAGGGCCTGCTTCTTGGGCTTTTTTTTCTTATTTTTTTTTATTGGGAAGAACATATTATTATTACAAAGTTGATGAAACACAATAGCATAGGCCTTTGGGTTGGGTGGTTGGCCGGTAGTTATTTGATTATAGTTGCCCCGGGTTTGAATTTCTTTGTTGTCTTTTTTTGACAAACGCGGAGGGTGAATATTTACCTTTTTTTTTAATAGAAGGAAGGGTTTAAGGTTTCCTCAATTACAACTTAAAAAAGGAAAATATTAAGGGAAAATTTAAAGTGTGAAAACAATAATTAATTTAGAAAATTTGTTTTAAAAAAATAGAATATCAAAAAAATGTAGATATTCTGCTTCAAAAAAAAAAGAGAGACTGACATAGATTTTCTTAAAAATGTAAATATTGAGCCTCCGCATTCCTTAAAAAGGATGACACAGAAATTCACCTAGGGTAGCTACAATCAAATAAGTATAGGCTAGCCACCCAACCTCACCACTTGTACTATGTTTTTCACCAACTTTGTAACACGTAAATCATACTACCTAGTCAATTTTTTTTTTTTAAAAAAAGCCCAAAAGACAAGCCGTAGCTTTCCGCCACCCCGACAATGGCCGGAACATAGCCGGCACCGGCAATGATACATTGCAGGACAGAAGGGCCATGATAATGGCCGATTGGCCAGGACATCGCCATAAATACGCCACCAAGAAGAGGGAGGAGGACCTTGGCTAAGACCATTGACCACTGCGGAGAGCTTCATGCTAGAAACAATGGCCGAGGTTCGCCAGAAGAGAGCAATTTGGTGGTTGTGGTAGTCGTCAGAAGCCTTGGTTGTCGTCGGAACCAAAACCTTCGTTGTCACCAAACAACTCGTCGCTGGAAAATTACTTGTCGGCGGAAATGTGTAATTGGAGAACAACCAAACAATGTCATATTGAAATTAATTTTATCAATATTTAGACATATCGTCTAATTTTTACAATATACTTTTTAATAGTCAAAAATAAAAATAAAATCATCCGGTATGGTCAATTTATTCTAAATGTACGCTCTAGATTTAAGAAATTGTGGTGATTGTCATATAGATACAACCACTATAACTACAATCTAAGTATTACAATGTTTAAAACGCTTTTCTCTACTATAATAGATACATAAGAATGTACGTAAGGATTTCATTACGTAAAATTAGACACAAATTTTAACTTGTTCTACTATACCTCATGTGTGCTATTAGCCTATTACCATTATTTCTCGTATAACATAGCAAGTGGAATTTTCTAATTATTTTACAATTTAGTGATGTCATTAGGAAAAATTTATATAATCCACTGCGTGCAAATTAAAGCTAGTAATTTTTATATCAAGACGAGACATTTAAAAATATTTTAACAAGATATGCATCACTTTTACTGTTATTTTATCTTAGATATCACAATTTGACTTAAAAAAGAATCCAGTGCGAAATAAATCGATCCTAGAAAAATAAAAATACTTTACACTGACTTCTTATCAGACAAGAATCTTTTTGATCTTGGATAGGAGTGGCACTGGATCGGGTTCGGGTTGGGTGAACCATCATCCACATCTATCACTCGCTTTAATCTGTTTCATCCAATCCACCCATCATCCGTAAAAATCTAATCTAATCCAATCCATCCATCCACGATCCGTGGGTGAAAACGGATGGATTGGATTGTAAACGGGCGATGAAAGTTTATATGTAATATGTTAGCAAATTTATATAAAAAAAGTAAGTGTTGCCTTTTGAAGGTTAAAAAAGATATTTTCCGTATAAAGAACAAATAAATATTATATTCATCACATTAATTTTTACAAAAATCATAGAATTAACAATATAATTGTCTAAAAAATGAGTAAATTTTAAAGATCAAAAATAAAAAGTAAACTAATTACAAATAGGAGATAAATAAGTGGATGACTAAGCGGGTGATGGATTGGGTGGCGGGTCGGATTGAGCATCACCCGAATCTAATCCAATCCGTCAAACCATCATCCATCAACCACATATTTCGAATTTCACCGATTTTTTCAAATCGGATGAAATGAATATCCATCGAGTGCAGGTGAAATCATCGCCCTTAATTTTGAATTCTCCATTTCATTATTTACCTAATAAAAAATATGCTCTCTTATCACAGGCTTTCTTCGTTTATCTAATCACATAAGAATTAACAATGAAACACAGCCGTGCACTCGGTGGTTGAGGGAACGCCGTACCAACTATAATTAATCAAAAGGAAGACCGCGTGGGGCATATCAAGTAATTCAACAAACCGTTGCTTGTTTTACGCCATTCACGTGCATGAAGTGGGATTGGGAATGCGCAAGACCCATTGAACACAACACAGCCCACAGCTGTTTCTCTCCTCCTTTCTCTCTCTAAAAATCTCCCCAACCCACACATTCAATTTTTCACGAGTTTTCCAAACATACCCTTTCTCTTTCTTTTTTTTTGGTTCATGGTCTTCCAAAGTAAGACAGTAATTATAATTTATTTTCTACACCTTCACTTAAATTCTGGGTTTATTCAATGGACTGATTTTTTACAGAAGGGGTTTGTAGGATTATTGACCTGTTACTTCCCCGAAAAAAGTGGAAAAGAAACATCAATCAATTTATAAATCTAATAAGCCCACTTTGATTTTGTTTGCTTTTTGGAGAGAGAGAGAGAGTTTAAGCGGAAACAAAAGACCAGACCCAAGGCCAAAAGGCATATAAATTAGGCAAAATAGGTCCTTTTTTTTGGTTTTATAAAATTATGTCTGCACTGAATGGTTTTAATTTTTAAACCAAAGGTTGAAGAAGGTGGGCAACATTTTTTTTTTTTGTTTTGGTTGGTAGTTGCTTAATTTCTAGAGACACAGAAACACAACACACCCATCCTTTCACAATTCACAGCCTCAATAACTTTTTCTTTTTCCCAGAATTACCCTTATCCGTGCCCTGTCTGAATTGGGCCTTTTCTCTTTCCTGTTTTTCAATTTTTACCCTTTTCAAATAATGCCCGAATTTGATGCAAAATCTATTGTTTGAGGGTCATGAGTTGTTTTGCAATTGAATGGATTCTTTGTTTTTAACCAACAAATTGAATGATTTTCCATATGCTAGGTTGCTGGGTAAAGTCTTGTGGGTTGTGGGTAGACTGTTTCTGCGGCTAGGGTTAGATCTGACTGTTCCGTGTCTCTCTCAAATACTTCTGATTATTGTTTTTGCTTCATTTCTGTGAACTTTTTTGGGGGGGGGGGGATTTCATTGGGATTGAAGTTTGGTTTCTGGGATCATCATTCATGGATACATCAGAATCTGGGTTGTGGTCCATGCAGTGTTGAGCTTGGTTGGGTCAACCTGGAATCAGATACTTAGATCAGGATTATGTAAGTGCAACAGTTCACCTGATATGTCAAGAAATTTCCCTTTTTTCTGTGATAGATGCTATTGTTGATGGTATGACTTTCTGCTTGAATCAGGATGTTCAGGACTGTTTTTCACTTTTTTAATTAAAAATTTCTGCTAAATTTCTGTTGTGTTTGATGATAGTAAATGATGTTTCCTTTGAAGAAATTCACCCATAGTTTCTTGATCTTGTGGTACCTGTTTATGATTTTCTTTAATGTATTCAGATTTGAGAACATGATTTCTGGTTGGGGAATCCCAGATTTAGCAATTTTTTTTAAAAAAAAATCAGAACCTGACTTAGCTTATCATCTTGTTTATTTTTCTCTTTTGATGACGATAGACTCAATTGTTCGCGTCGATAATAAGATTAAATATGTGTCCTCTGGGAATCTGTGGTCAATGTTTGCCTGTGCAAACCAAATTCAAGATGATCAGCTGTTAGTTGCCAAGAATTTTTACATGCTATCTGAGGATTCCAGGGATCAATTTTGTTCCCAGATTGTCGTTAGCTAGCTATTGAGTTTACAATATAATGCTACAAATTCTGATGTAAATGGATTCAAAATGTGGCCGATCTACGGCTGAACAGCCGCATCGGATTTTGAGTTGGCCGAACTGCATTTTCACCTTGATAAGGAACGTGATTGCCGCATTTGGGCGATTTTTCCATATCGCGACTGAAGCCGCAATCGCGACGAAACTGCATTTTGAATCCTCATGTAGTGGTTTCCATCAATAAGTAATTTAGCTCCACTTTGGCAGAACGTCTTATCAGAAAACTGATTTTAGTGCTAAGTAGTCTAGTTTTTTCTTTTATTTTGTGTACCATATATATCTTTTGCCTTGGTAATTATCAAAAAGAGTGGTTGATCAATGTGTATAATGTAATACATTGTGCTTTGAAGAGTGTCCTGATCTTATAGAGGGTGGTCAGATAATGTTGCCAACTTGGATGTAAGGTTTGCTAGATAGACAACGTTGTTGCCTTTACGTCCCCTTTATTTTCTTTTTTTTTTTCTCTCTCTCCAGATAAATTCATGTAGTGATCCATTGTCCTGAAGCATTCACAATAGTTTTGATAGCCTTAACATAAGGTTCTCTAACCTGTTTCCGGAATATGCACATCAGAAAGTTATTCAATTTTTATTCATTTACTTTTCAGTCACTTCTTTTTGGTTTTATGTGGATTTGGAGAGATGTTCTTTGCTGTTGTGATTAAGTGATGTGTTTGGTTCTACGTAAGAGATTATTCTTTGGTTTGTTTGATTTCCATTATCATTGTAAAGCATTTGTTGGGATATTTGCTGGTCTCATGCATTTTATTGTGGTGATATTTGCAGTGATCATGGGGACAGAAATTCTTAGAGTTACTCTTAATGAAGAGGACCTTGATTTTCCAGAAGTTCCACCAGGCTTCGAATCATTTACATCCTTCAAATTGAAGGTGGAAAGTGTTGAGGAACCTAGTTGCTCCGTTTCCTCAAGCATTTCTCATCAAGAATCAGTCCATGTAAAACCTGAGCCCAGTCATGGTGGCGCTGGAAAGATTTCAAGGTCTTTGAGGCGTAGATCTGGGATCAACTATGGGCGATTCAGTCAATGCTCTGATGAAGACTCAGATTCTGAGCAGCTTTGCCAGGTGGTTCTCTCTGTTCTTATGGGGGCGTTCCTTGATATCCACTGCAGTCTGGTTTTAGTTCTGATGAAGTTTTCATTCACTTATGCAGAAGTTTCCAGCAAAGCCTGGTTTGCCAAAAGGGGTTATCCGTGGTTGTGCTGAATGTCAGTATTGCCAAAAGGTTTGTTTTGCAAGTTGTATCTGGTCGTTCCCATCTGCTTTAGCTAGGATGTTGCAATCTCCTCGCATGTTTTCATTTGATTGGTGTTCATGAAATATTCGCTGATTGGCTTGCTTCACTGCATACGAACATAATCAGTGCTTGTGCAGACCAATGGCCATAATTGGTTAGTACGAAGACAACATTATGGCTGTTCTGGACTGATATTGTGCTTTGTTGGTTCAGCCACCTTATGTTATTATCTCTATATGGGAGGCTTTGTTAAATGCAGTTTTGTTACAGGTTATTGCAAGATGGCATCCTGAAGCTGCATGTAGGCCTGACCTTGAGGAGGTGCCTGTATTCTACCCAAGTGAAGAGGTCTCTCTTCTGTGAAATTTCTCTTTTGTTGTTTGGGGCCTTTTGTCTTATCATCCTGGCTGCTTGAGGGTTATGTGGTGTGATTTTCTGCAGGAATTTAAAAATACAATAAGGTACATAGAGCAGATACGCCCAAAGGCTGAAGGATATGGAATTTGCCGTATTGTTCCTCCTCCTTCGTGGAAACCTCCTTGTCCTTTGAAACAGAAGGATATATGGGGAACGTCTAAGTTTTTTACCCGTGTACAGAAAGTGGACAAACTACAGAATCGTGATGCGCCAAGAAAGATGTCAAAAGCTCATAGTCATTTGAGGAAAAAAAGGAGAAGATGCTCAAGAATGGGGGTAGAGTGTGTGGTTGGGAGTGGAAAGAACTTCGAACAAGGTGAAGCTGGATTTGGTTTTGAACCTGGTCCTGAATTCACTCTGGACGCATTTCAGAGATACGCAGATGACTTCAAGGCCCAATATTTCAGGTCTGACAACTGTACAGAATCAGGGGTT
Source organism: Selenicereus undatus (assembly GCA_017589665.1). Taxonomy (NCBI): domain Eukaryota; kingdom Viridiplantae; phylum Streptophyta; class Magnoliopsida; order Caryophyllales; family Cactaceae; genus Selenicereus; species Selenicereus undatus. Next base: position 19,792,821 of record JACYFF010031959.1, read on the forward strand.
GAGAGTGTTGGGTCTAACGAGAAGTGGGAGCCATCAGTTGAGGCGATAGAGGGTGAATACTGGCGAGTGGTCGAGAAACCTACTGAAGAAATTGAGGTGCGGTGTTCTGAGCATGCATTGCATCCTCTCTCATAGCACATCGAACAAATGCTTTTGATTAATTATTTTATATGCTATTTCTCATTGGTCATTGGGTTATATTTATAGGTTCTTTATGGTGCTGATCTGGAAACCGGAGTTTTTGGCAGTGGCTTTCCAAAAACCTCTGGTCAAGGTTGCTCTACTTCTGATGAGGAATATGTGCACACAGGATGGAACTTGAACAATTTACCCAGGCTTCCAGGTTCAGTGCTTTCTTATGAGAATGCAGATATATCAGGTGTCCAAGTACCTTGGTTGTACGTAGGAATGTGCTTTTCCTCATTTTGTTGGGTAAGTTTATCCTCGTGGTTCTCTTTTTGTCTGTTTCAAGTAACATATTGTCACACATGTTCTCAATGTGTGCATGTGTGACTGTTTTTGATGTTCGGTGAGATGTACATGTAGGTTCTTTCTATAATCCTAGAACATGTGCGTTGAAGTAAGTTTTGCTAATCATGCAAAGATAAACAATGAGGCAGTGGACCGCCTTTTTTTTTTTTTTTGGATGTCAATCATTCTCTCGTGAACACCTTTTTAATCTCTTTTGAATTGGATTCTAGTATGTCTATTGGATTGTGAATATTTTTTTTTTTGTTTTTTGAAAGAAAACAAATGTCTTGTGGGGTCATTAGAACTTAATAGTTATTGAATGTCGTGTTAAGTGTGTATCTCATGTGATGAAACCAAATAGTAGGGGTGACGTCTTCTGCATTGGGTTGTTGGCATGAGTGATGCAGTGTTTTATAGAAGTGTTCTGGTTATATTGCTCATAGATAGAAAAGAAAACAAATATGATTTTGTTTTTTCAGTTTTGGTACAATTTCGAGCTCATTGGTATGTCATATGCAATATACCTGGATTTGTTTGTATATAGCATTTTGGAAGACATTTATGGTTAACATATATCTTTCTCTTCTTCGGAGCAGCATGTTGAAGATCATCATTTGTACTCACTGAACTACATGCATTTTGGTGCTCCCAAAATGTGGTATGGTGTTCCTGGAAATGATGCGACAAAGCTAGAGGATGCAATGAAAAAACATTTACCTGACTTATTTGATGAGCAGCCTGATCTCCTTCACAAGTTGGTGAGTTGCAGACACTTTTTCAGTTATTGTTATTCTTTCTGGGGTGACGGATAAATAAAAAGCAGACTGCAGCATATTCTCTGTTCCAGTCTGGACTGCAGCCGGCAGGGCAATTGAATTGTAAAGCTTAATTATGTCTTATTTGAATTCCTTTTTTCTTTTTTCTTTTTTTGTTTTTTTTTGGGGGGGGGGGAGGGTGTTTGAATATTGTGTATAGTTTTGAGAGCCTTATCTGGCAGTAGTTATTATTAAATATTTGGATGACAACTTTGAGCACTGTAATTCCCTGTATAGTTGAACTGGTAATCTCCTAGATTATGTTAGGCATAGGTACACACAAAGGAAGCCTGCTAGATTGACATGACTTGATTTGGCTAGAAGATCTAGGCGGTTAGCAATTCCAAACAATTTCTCAACTCCACCCCCGGGGTGCAAAAATGGGAAGACTTCCAAGATTTCCCTGTATGGAAGCAAATTTCGGAAAGACTACTTTAATTCTGATAGCCAATTACCATATTTACAATCTGGAACAGAGACAGAAAGGGTGACACTACATAAGCATGCGTAGGTTCACTTAAATTCTGTGTCTGACCTATTTACTTATGGCATCTAAAATTTGCTACATATTCATTGGCTATGCAGGTCACTCAGCTTTCACCCTCCATCCTCAAATCTGCGGGTGTGCCTGTTTATCGGTGTGTACAGAATGCAGGGGAATTTGTTTTGACTTTTCCTCGGGCATATCATGCTGGGTTCAACTGCGGTTTCAATTGTGCAGAGGCTGTGAATGTTGCTCCTATTGATTGGTTTCCGCATGGACAGACTGCCGTGGAGCTCTATCGTGAGCAGGGGCGAAAGACAACTATTTCCCATGATAAATTGTTGCTTGGGGCTGCTAGGGAAGCAGTAAAAGCTAACTGGGAGCTTAATTTGCTGAGGAAGAACACCATCGATAACTTGAGATGGAAGGATGTTTGTGGAAGGGAAGGAATCTTAGCAAAATCTCTCAGGGTATGTTATTATGAGCTATCTCCTAGTGAAGTTTGTGGCACTTTGGAATTGAGTTTCATTTTGTGATAGTGCCAACTGGTGCAAGGCTTACCCTATCCTCGAACTGGCTTTGCTCAGGTTGAGTGAGGGAAGCCAGTTCCTGCCAGTGTTGTATGAGGTAGGGGATGGTAATTGTTGCAAATTATGACGTGATTATGTCCTGTGGTGGGCAATGAGGTAGCTAAAATAGCAACAAGAACAGCTGTATATACGGGTGAAGAAATTTAGAAAATTGAGTCTGAGTGCAAATGTTGGGTACAAACAGATGAGCATGACATGCCTGCCACACTTTGAGCTTTTGTGTTGGATAGTCTTATTTCAGTTGAAATTCATGTTGAATAGGTTTTTGGCCAGTAACCTTTATACTGTAGTCTGTAGGTGAGGCATGGAAAAATACTTGGAAGTTAGGTTAGCTTGCTCTAAAGATTTTTGAGCTTAATTAAATGTCAGGCACGGACTAATCAGATATATGAGAAATTACAATTATTATACCTTTTCATTAAACACTGACAATTTTGAGTAATATATATGCAGAATTTTTGATTTTGAAAAAAGAAAAATAACTCACAGAAAAGGCGCTCTAAACCCGTTGGGTTGTTCCGAAACCCGTAAAACCGAAATACACCTGCCCGTATTTTACCTGAACCTGAAATACACCCGACCCGTATTTTAGTCGAACCCGAATACACCTGACCTGTATTTAATCCGCCTGCCCGAACTGACAGACCTACTTGGGCATCATGGAATAAAATATGATAACTTAGGTATTAAAAGCCAATTCACGGGATTGTTCGAGTTTTAAGGTCTGCAATGCTGTACTTCTGGGTCCACATGGTTTGGGTATTGACCCAATTTCACATGGCTGATTGGACTTTTAAGGACTGAACCTGATACCTGTAGGTACACCCATGTTTCCCTCAGAACTGTCATACCTGCTATAAACTTCATTCCTCCACATCGGCCTACTATTGTGAACTGAGCCAAGATATGATATTAGGGATCTAGCTCCATCCTTGTGCTTCTTGGCTTCTCCTCTGATATGCACATGCTCCATTCTTGTCATGAGAATTGAAGAACTAGCGCTTGAAATTAGTGGGTCATTTAATGGAATCATGATTAGTATTCTATATATATGTTTTGGCTGAAAGTTCAAGGGGCGAGAGTTCTACCTTTTGATGCAAATTGATCCTTGGATGCCAATCTAATTCCTTGCTCTCTCTCTCTCCCTCTCCCCCCCCCCCTGCCTCCCTTTCTCATGTCTCTCTGGTTTGTTTTTTATTTGTTACATTCTTAGGTTGAAGCTCTGGTGGCTTAAGTTATTATTTGCATGGATTTTATTTTTAATTTTTGCTAGATATTAATTCTCTGAATGGAGCTCTTGATTTGTTTGTGGACAGTAAGCTTACTGTCATTATTTTGTAATTCAATTCTTAATTGCTGTGTAATCAATAGCAGTAGTGAATCAGTTGGTACATTACTTGGCGCCTCGAATGATTCTAAAGTACAATCAAATATAGTTATAGAGTAGTTGTAGTGAATTTGGCTGATGGTAGCAACTTTTGAGTGACTGATGTTTGGCATATATATGAAAACTGTTATTGCAGGCACGTGTAGAAACAGAGAATGTCAGGAGGGAATTTCTTTGCAAAAATTCAAAGGTGCTGAAGATGGAGAGCAGCTTTGATTCTGCCACTGAGAGGGAATGTAGTGTATGTTTCTTTGATTTGCACCTATCTGCTGCAGGCTGTCGTTGTTCTCCAGATAGGTTTGCATGTTTGAATCATGCACAGCAATTGTGCTCATGTGGTTGGGATGACAAATATTTCCTCTTCCGCTATGACATGACCGAGTTGAATCTCCTGGTTGATGCTTTGGAAGGGAAATTAAGTGCTATATATAGATGGGCCAGACTTGATCTTGGACTTGTGTTAAGTTCTTGCATATCCAAAGATAATGGGCAAGTTGTGGGGATTACAGGTGCATATTCTGAGCATCCAGGAGAAAACTTTGCAAATAGGGCAAATTCACTGCCTTCTGTAACTTCAAAAGGCAAAGATGTCATTCCAAAGACACCCAATGATTCAGCTTCGAGTATTGGGAAGACCCCTTCAGAACAGAAGGGGAAGCTCCCTGACACTGTACTGGCCCTAGAAGCAACTAGAATCCCTCCCATTAAATTATCTCGTCATGCCAAAAGAAAAAATGATCCCGCACATCAGATCATTCAGACAGATACGTCATGCAATCAGAAGAGGTCTGTAGGAATGGAATCTCAGATGAAGTTTTTGCATGGGCATGACGATGTAATATGCCTCAGTGATGATGAAGATGGGCAGTCAAATAAGCTGCCTTCTGGTGTAGGAAATGATATAGGTAGGGATTGCCCTGATGTTCCTGAGATGGTGGAGGTTTCTGATCATAAGTTGAATCTTTGTGATCTAGCTAATGCAGCCCTGGCCGCTGAGGCCGATTTAAACTTAATGTCTGGTGGGCAAAAAGATGACTGTTTTTCATGTTCGACATCTCCAAAAAATGAGAATGATGCGAAATGTGAAACAGCTGGCCTATCCGATGAACAGAACCTTTCTTGCCTTCAAGGTTCTATAGTTTCCAGTGTTGAGAAGAGGGATCCTGATGCGTGCACTCCAGATAGCTCAATTCAAAACTTGAATTGTGCTCCTAGCGTAGGACATAGTGTAAAGTTGAGGGATGAAAGCGCTATACAAAGGAGTGAGATGAAGCTGTTGGATGATGCAAGAGTATTCCCCGGGAGCCCATCGTGCAGTCAGAGTAGCGTGGATAAATGTCATCGCCAGAAAGGTCCACGCATTGCAAAAGTTGTGCGCCGAATCAATTGTAATATTGAACTTCTGGAAGCTGGGACGGTGATACCTGGTAATTTGTGGAGCAGCAGTCGGGCCATATTCCCTAAAGGTTTGCTATTTTTAGTTTCTCCAAAATTCACTCTTCATATTAGCCATTTTTATTTCTTTTAAAATTTTAAATTTCTTTCCCTATTTCTCATCCCATGATGACAGAATTCTTTCTTGGATGTAGGCTTTAAAAGCCGCGTCAGGTACATAAACGTTTCAGACCCAACAAATATGTGCAACTATGTCTCCGAAATTATCAATGGAGAATCCAGAGGACCACTTTTCATGGTACTTTGCCCCCTCTGTTTTTCCCTGTGTTTTGAAGTTTGTTGATTTGAGTTTCAATGTTTTCTTATAAGCTCAGAGTTTCAGATTAACTGCTGGTGAAAATTCACTAAATAAGTTATTAAGGTTTTTTGCGATTTTTTGCTGTTTCTAACAATTTTTTCTCTTTTATTAATAATATACTCAGGTGTACCTAGAGCATTGCCCTAGTGAAATATTTGTTAATGTATCACCAACCAAATGCTGGGAAATGGTCCGTGAAAAAGTTAACCAGGAGATTAATAAGCAGCATAAACTGGGAACCATCAAGCTCCCCCCTCTACAGCCACCTGGCAGCTTGGATGGACTTGAAATGTTTGGTTTTACCTCTCCAGCTATTGTTCAGGTAAATGCACATCAAACATATGCGTCTTTTCTTAAACAGTTGGATATACTGGGGTGGGGGTTATGAGACAAGCTCGAGTTTGAGCTTTGAACTTGTCACATCACCTTAGATGGTGGGTGCCATTTATGTTAATTACCAGTCATTGCTAGGAAATTTGTTTTTCTCAGACATATGCATTTTGACTGCATTTGTTTTTCCGTTTGGTTGGGTCTGAGGTGCTAGTTGTGCCTTGGCAAGTTCTCACTGAAGTCAGAAGGCCAGAAAAACGGTTTGTCGCTTCTAAATTACCATTAATCTCTCTGCCATGTAGTGTTAGTGGTGTTTAAGTTGTCATTCGGGATTTAGGATCAGTGACCATTATATCCTGAAAATAATCATATCCACTTAGTGTGGGTTAACATAATAATTTGACCTGGTTTGATTTCCAGCTGGATTCTAGAGCACTCACTACTCACTCCGATACCTCTCCCGTTCTAAATTGTGCTATTTGCCTCATAGCAGTAATTATTATTGTTGTCAACTGGAGAGTTGTCAACCCTTAAATTCTCCACTCCCCTGGCTTGACAGGCTATTGAAGCATTGGACAAGAACCGAGTGTGCTCCGAGTATTGGAACACACGGCCCTTGGCCCAGATCTCACGCCACTTTCAACCTCGAGGACACAACCTAAGCCTTGGATGTAATAATTCCGACACAGTACTCAAGCAACTTTTCAAGAAGGCAAACGCAGAAGAACTTCATTCACTGATGGAGATACTGCTCAATAACCATAATGTCGCGACTTGCCTTCTTAACGAAGAGCTTAAAAATCGGTTGATGTAGAGTGTGATCTGGTCTCAAGGGGATACATTACTATGGTAGCAGATGAACTTTGAGACTGGGGTTCTTAGATTAATTTGTAAATTCTTAGTTGCCATTTTGCTTTTGTAGGTTTTTTATTTTTTATTTTTTTTTGCTTGAAATTTTCTCAGTCTTGTTGCGGCTGAGTAGAAGCTGGAGTTATCCCCCGGACACCACATTTTTCATTCGAGTCTTGTGAGAGGGTTTGAAGGTAGTAGTAACCTTCTTACCCCAGTGACCTCACTGTTAGGAGCCCATTTTTAGTGCACAGAAGAATGCAAATGAGAATTTCTACTTTTAGAAAATAAATTACAGGAAATTTGTTCATTAATATATTCTTTTTTCAATTGTTCTTGTCAGTCAAACACTTATTTGCGTGTCTAAATGAGCAAATGCTACATACTAGCGTGCCTCGCTGCCTGGCAAGTAGGATTTGATCAAGCGGTCAAAGGAACGTAGAAATGATAGGATGCATACCATACGATTATCTATGTGTATGTGCAAATAATAATGTAATTCTTATATTCTTAAGAGTGCATATTCTTACAAGCTATGTCAGCGTCATATATTAAAAAATATTTATCTGACAAATAAACGTCGAAAAAATATATATACAAGGTAAGTAGGAGTACACACTTATAGGTATATGAGATACATTGTCCTCTCGCAGCTCTCCTTCGAAAATGGCATCTCCCATACCGTTGTTGACTGCCGAGAAACAACCATGTTCTTCGCTACTTCTTTGTTGTCCATCTACAACTCAGTTGGCTCCTTTCACTTCCTCTTCTATATATCTGATCTTGCCATTGACATGACGAAAAACAACCTTCTTCTCCACCACTCCCTTGCCGTCTCCCTCTTCTTCGCAACTGTTTTTATTCTTTGTCTATATAACTCAGTCGACTCCTGCTCCCTGGAGTTTCTCTTGTATTCTTCTTCCACTCCTCCCCCTTTCTTCCCTCCACCCACTCCTCTTTAGTCGTTTTGCTAAATTACCGACGTTCTTCATCAGATGTCCTAATTTGAAACGCTAATCTAGCCTAGGGGTAGCATTGGGTTGGGTACGAAGCGGGTTTAGCCGTACCCTCATCTATACACATTTTCAAAATTAATACCCATACCTATACCTATACCTATCGGGTGTTGTAAAGTTATACCCATACGTATATCCATTGGTTATAGCGGGTATGCGAGTTTTATTCGGGTATGTATAGACAAAAAAAAAATTAAACCTATTTTGTACCCATATTCAACATTAAATAGCAGTATGTCATATTAATACTAAACTTCCAACAACATATCATATCACATCAAATACAACTAAAAGTTTGCCAATCAAAGTATTAAATTAGCACTTGACAATTACAGTTTTAAACAAATGTTCTGCCGAAGTTTTGAATATTATACAACTCAAAGCGACTAGCAAAATATTCAAGTATAAGTAACAAATTAAAACCTTAAACAAACGGGTATGAGTTTTATATGGGGTGGGTATGAGACGAGTACGAGGCGGGTATTGATAAAACCGGTAAGGGGCAGGTATGTAGCAAGTATGACCCATACCTATACCAACACCCATTTTAGCAATACCCGTCCCGTACCCATTTTTTCTATTTTCATCACCCATACCCATACCCATTGGGGCAAATTTTGCAGGTTTTAGGCTGGTACGGGTTTTTTTGCCGGCCCTAATCTAGCCTATGAATAAGAGGTTTCTTTTTGCAACAATATGATAAGTTTTTATAGAGTGCAGTTATAATGGTGTCAACATATGACAACCACCACAGTTAAAGCAACCTTGAGCATTTATTTGTCTTTGATTGATCTTAAGCTGTTGATTTTATTTTTGTTATTAAATTGTTAGAAATGCATTAAAAATAACAACATATATGTAAATATTGATAAAAATAATTTTATATGACATGGTTTGGTTGTTATCCAATTACATTAGAAACACAAACTTAATTTTTAAAAAGAAAAAATGTTTTTGGTAGTAGTTTACTAGCAACAACCATAACTGTCGACTCCTAATCTTTCTCTTCCTCTAATTTCTGCAACTCTCAATCTCATTCTTCCTTTGGTTTCGGTGACTCCCAATCTCCTTCTTCCTCTGGTTTCCGGCGACGGGGTTGTTTAATGTTTGGGCGAGAAGTTTGCCGGCGATGCTCGATTGTTATGTCACCGTGTTCCTCCTCTCTCACCTCTCTTTCGTATTGGGGTGGCTAATGGTCATATTCCGGCATCCCCTCGCTCATGTTCGCCGTCATGGCTGGTGCCGGCTAGTGTTTCGGCAAGAAGACCGGTGGTGTCTGGGTGCTTCGTAGGGTTTGCCTTGCCGTGATGTTTGTCAGGTTTTGTTTTTATTTTTGACAGACATGGTTTGGTTACTCATAGTAAAGTATGCACCCATAGCATTAAAAATTCATCCAGAATATTGTCAGTAGATAACCTCCTCTTTATGTCCCTCCCAACTGTTTTATCCTAAGGGATAGAAAATTTTAGCAGATTCATCTTTTAGGCTCACATAATATCCGGGTTGGTAATTGAATCATAATGAACCATTGCACAAATTGGTCTGGATCCATATGATAATTTGATCATTAGATTTGGTATGCCTAATTTCACAAAGCAAAACATAAAGATTGATATCTTTACTGTAATATTATAATGGTGTAATTTGAACTTGGACACCTCCAACATGAATGCACCTGTATTTTCAATCTTTATTATGCTTAAGGATGTTTTTCCAATTCATGAGATTTACTTCTTCTACATCAAGTTCACAATCTTTTATTTCTAAATCAGCTTCCATCATTTCACTTATGTACTTACTCTTTAATTGAAAGATGGATTTTTTTTATAGATAAACTCTTTCTGTATTCTAGGAAGCACCCAATCTTCTTTGACATCCTCATTCTCGTTATCTACTAGAAATTCTTTTCCTTGAAAGTCGCCAAGACTAATTGAACTGCTTTTCATCATATGACTAGTTTCTTCACAATCACTTTCTTTATATTGATATTTCATTATTATCTCAACAATTCCCTTGTTGTTTTTCAGGGCTAAGTCTAATGCTTCTTTCTCGCTAAACTTAAAATAGTCTAAACTACCTAATGCTTCAATAGGCTTGTTGTTCTCCTTATTTTTCTATTCGTTTGCAAAATGACCTACTTCTCTACATGTCCAACACTTACAATTTTTTTTTTTGGCAGGACAATAAATAGCTTTTCTAAGAAAATATTCGCTTTTGGGGTATGGCTTGTTATAATATTTTCTTTTGTATTTTCCCCCCCTTTGCTTGTTAAAGGTTTTTTTTTTTGGATAAAATTTTCTTTTTCTTCTTTTCTCAGGTTCATTTCCCCATTGGTGAGGAATATTCCAATAAGTTAGAAATTTTTTATCCATGTTCTTTCATTTTTGATGGTCCAAACATTGATCATTAATCTATTTTCTTAAATATGAGATTTTTGTACCAAGGTTATCAATGATATCTGCTTGTTCAAGCCATGTAGTATTTTTTTTTCCAGTGATCATGCCCAATTTTGTAATAATATTAACTAAATTCAATAATATAATTTTTCAGATACCTCATGGCCCATAACTCTATGTTATTAATCTTCCTTTGTCACTCTTTAACTTTTTCTTCAAAATCAAGTTTAGCCTCGATAAATTTATTGTTGATTTCCTTACATACTTTTTTGAACATAATAGCTGGCGTTTCCATCATTCTTAATATATTTTTGTCTTTCTCATCTAATGAGTCGTCCTAATCAGTTACAGTGCCAGAAAAACTATACTCAATATAGTTTAGGAAATTTGTAATAGTCCATGTGGTATTCAAATCTAGGATCCTATTCATACTCTTCCAATGCTTGAAAATTTCTTCTCTATACACGCTCCATTGATAGCTAGGATACAACCAATTTGGCTAATTGGAGTAAGGCTAATTTCTTCAAAGCATGTGATTCTCCTCGGGATGAACCCAAAGTGTATTTTTGCTGACACCTAATTAAGTATATTTCAAATATATTAGTATGATTTTGTTGAATAAATATTTTTGTGTGAAATCATTTGAGCCAAAATTTATTATGAGATGACTTCTTGTGGCAATTAACTTCTCCCAAGTGAAAGGTATGTATTTGAATATAAGTATGCTTCATAATATAGTCAGTCACTCGTGTAAGTGAGTTTATAATGAATGGCAAGACTTACAATACAGGTTTAATAAACTATCACATGTCACAATGCCATAAGTGCAACAAATCATTTGACACATCTTTCTATAATGATATATTGAAGGCTCTTTTTATTGGAGTCGGTCAATGAGTGTTCAAATCACCACCAAATTAGCAACTTGGCGTGCTCATGACAACTTGTCCCATGATACCCCAAAGTGGTCGTGCAGTCAGATTTGAAAATTATGCATTCTGCCTAACTTTAAAGTTACTTTTTTATGGCAACTATTTCACTTTGCACTTCCTTCTTGAGAAATGCACTTCCTTCTGGAGAATTGCTACCTAGAAGGGGAATAAACATCGACCATACTTGTCCCTCTTGTCATACAGAGGTTGAGTCCATATTTGGTAACAACTGTTAGCTGTTATCTGTTTTTATTGATTGTTTACTGTTAGTTATTTCAATCAACTGTTTGTATTAACTGTTTCAATCAACTGTTTTTAAAAAAGGTATTTGATAAAATTAGCTGTTTATAAAAAATATACTTGATAAAATTCTATTTATACCCATATCTCTTATTTACCACCAAAGATGAATTTTTTTAATTAGTTGGTCACTTATTTCTTTTTCAACATGAATTAAATTTACGTGTTAAGCGCAAATTACCTTCGCTATTATATAATCACATTTTATTATTAGTTATTAAATTTTCTTATTTATTTATACATGACTTATTTTTTGGTCTAATTTTCTTTTCAATCTAAATTAAAAGTTATGTGATGTCTAAGGTCCATAACACAACCTCGTTTTGTTGTTCATTAGAAAAATTTCTATTTGTTATTAGTTTAACTTTCTTTCAATATAAATTGATTTTTTTTGAAGTGGGTAGAAATAGAGAATTAAAATTTGCATTACATTTAGTATTACTATATAAATAGAAAAAATTAATGATTTTATGTTTTTAAAATAAATTATGAAGGTATGGTTACTTTGTATCATTATTTAGTTTGAATTTGAAGGAGCAAATAAAACATAGAAGAGAGAGTGCAAGAAAAATATATGTATTTTATTTGTGATATTTAATTAAGGGTAATTTAGTTTTTTATATTAAATCTCCAAACAGCCAACTAGAAAAAGTTACAAATATCGGGGGTGTTTGGTTGTTGGCTTTTGCATTGGCTTTTTGATACAAAATGACTTTTTGGAGGCTTTTGGCTGTTTTGATCTGGTCAAAAAAACCAATTTGATGTTTGGTAAACAACTTTTTGTAATGGTTGTTTTAACCCAAAAAGTCAATTCTCAAAAAGCTAAGAGGAGTAGCTTTTTATAAATGGTTGTTTGTATAAATGACAAAAATACTCAATATTTTATTAAAATTACAAGACATGCCATTAGTGAAATCAAAAATCCTAATTCTAGTCATTTAAAATTACAAGGCATATCATGAGTAGTTAAGATGAGTAGCTTTATTTTTGGATTAATTTCAAGTTAATAGTAACATTTGATATTACGTTTATTTGAATATAATTTAATGAAGATTAAATCATTTGAAATCTAGAAAAAATTTAATTTGTAAAAGAGAAAGAAAAAGATCTTGAAAAGACAAAGAAAAAGATAAAAAGAATCATATAAATTTCAATTCACAACAAAAAAAATCCTTAAAGGAATAATAAAATAAGGTTGTAAGACGTAGGTATCACTTGAATACATATAAATTGAAAAGAGATAAGATAAATAATGAATACAAAATATGTAGAATTAATATGAAAATAAGGTTCTAAGCATTGAATTAATTTTTATATATGACATAAATTTAATTATTTTTGAAAAGAAAATAAAATGGCCAATAAATAAAAAAATTATGTTCAACTACAAAGTAATGTAGAGAGAAGACATAATTGGAATTTTAACAAACAACCTTTTCAGAAACAGCTAATTTTATCAAACATTTTTTCTACAAACAGCTAATTCAAACAGTTAATGTAAACAACCAATTCAAACAGCTAACATCAAACGGCTAATAGAAATAGCTAATAACTGATTGCCAAACATGACCATTAGCTTTTTGGAAAACAACTTTTTGGGGTAAAAAAGTTATTCCGAAAAGCCATTCACCAAACAACCCAAATAGCTGTTTGATTTAGTCAAACAACCAAAATCACCCCAAACAGCCATTTTTGAGCAAAAAGCTAGCCATTCAAAAAGTTATCTACCAAACAACCCCTGAGTCTCTGCCGCAAAAAGTGTGGGAATTAGCTGTTGCTCATGAATGGACAACTTCAAATCCATTTCAAACATACACTGCATGAATTCTTGAAATAACTAATGAAAATTATTTTTTCGGCTGCTTAAAAAAAAAATCAACAACAAAAACAAGTGTCGGTGTGAATTTCCGCTTAATGAAAATCATGTTAAGAAAATCCATAGACATTGATAGATTTTGAAGAATGTAATTTTTCAATCTTCCAAGATCATGTTAAATGGTCAAAACCCATTGGAACATCCATCAAACTATTTGACGAATCAAAATTAACAGTGAGCGCATCAACAGGGTTCGTGATTAGGAACTAGAAAGGAGCCTTCATTTTAGCAGGATCAAGATCCCCCCTAGGAAATAAGGGATGGGATTAAAGCAGCACTTGATTCAAGTTATAAACATATTATTGTGGAAGGAGACACCACAATTGGTGTCCAAGCTATTAGGAATAAAGTTCAACGTCCTTGATGGAGACACAGTCTTATATATCCAAGATTGTAAACCATTTGCTTAGCAGTTTGGTCAGATCTCCCATAAAAACATCTACCGTGAAGGAAATTTCGCAATAGTTTGGATGGCAAAATTCGGTTGTTCAACGTATTTTCCATATCTTTTTGTTTTTTTCATTGCCAATAAGAATTTCTTTATTTATTCTCATGGATGATGACGAAAGCAGAGCTTTGAGAGAAGAATTGTTCAATATTCTTGCTGTACTTTACGTCTTTACCAACCCCCGGAAAAAGAGTACTTGTTTGGGTTCCAATACTCTTAGAACTCATGTGACGTATTTATTCATGTGTGTTTGTCATGTTGAAAATCTTTTCTTTATGTAGCTATTGGAGTAGTAAATACTCCAAAGAGTATGATATAAGAATTGAAATGTTTAGAGTGAATGCACTTGAGAGCCTATTATTGGCGTATTAATTAGCAAGCTCAACATGATTAGATTTTCTTAGTATCGAGAACTTCATGGAATCGGATCCAAGCACTGTATGAAATCCCAAGTTGAAAGTTCAATTACACCAGTCAAATCAGTCTAGAAGAGATGCATAAGGTGATTAACAAAAATTAAAACAATTTTCAAAATTTAAACGCAAAAATTAAATGTGGACAATGTTTAACGAGGTTAAGCCTCAATTAAACTTAAGTTACTGCTTAGAGTTCTCCAATTCTAGTATTAAACATTGTATTTTACAATGATGGACTTAGTTACAAGATCTTCCAGTCTTCCTACTTTTAAGTACCCAACTTTCAAATCAACCTCTCAATTTAACTCTGGTTAATCCACACCCAATGTAACTCTTTTCTCAACACACACTTCTCTCATTACAACTTAAGTGAATAATAGCACAACTGATCTTCACCCAAGATTTTCAACGACACGAGATATGGCTTTCAGATAATGTCACGCGCAAGATCATGTAAATTATCGTAATCAGTCCATGTCAAAAACAAACATCTCAATTTCTTTCAAATAACTCAAGGAATGATCTTTAGATAATAGTAGAATAATATCAAGATATCACGCTGTCACAAATTATAATTAGATTAAGACCCTCTATTATTCTGTTTTCTAGCAATATCACATAATATCGGTAAGTTTGGAGGAATAAGGATATCGATGACTCCTCTTCTCTCGAAAAACCCTAGCTTCCTCTCGAAAAAACCCTAACTTTCATCTACTTGAATAAGGGTCTGCTATCAGCCATAATTGCTGGTGGTAAGCCCCAATCTTCGTATTTCTTGAAGTTTTATTCATTAGTAAGGTGCTTACTAATAATTTTGTCTCTTTTCAAAAAAATTTCTCTCCAGTTTTTGAGAGTTGGGCTGTTTATTTTTCTCACCATTGTCGATGGATAAACCCATTAGGGAGCTCGAGTTCGAGAGGGACATGGAAGAGCTTTGGGAGGAGATGTAAGCGGCGGTGAACTCTGTGGATTTCAATAAGGAGATCCAAGCCCTTCAAGCATCGGAGGTCACTAAGGATAGTGAGCTCCAAGTTTGCAAGACTGAGGTCGAGGCTTGAAATAAGGCGTACAAGGCAAGGATGGCCCTTGAAGTCCAACTTAAGGTGTGCATGGTCGTAGTGGCCGATGGTGGATCTGTCCAAGTGTCCACCACTCCAAAGGGGAATGCACCAAGGCCACCTGCGTTTCACTGAGCTACGAGTGCAAGGGAGATCGACAACTTCCCTTGGGGACTCAAAGCCTATTTCTTGGCAATAGGCATCGAGGA
This sequence comes from Selenicereus undatus, assembly GCA_017589665.1. Lineage (NCBI taxonomy): Eukaryota > Viridiplantae > Streptophyta > Magnoliopsida > Caryophyllales > Cactaceae > Selenicereus > Selenicereus undatus. The sequence goes on from JACYFF010031959.1 coordinate 19,808,151, forward strand.
TGACGCTCAAAAGTTGAGCGATGTTCCTTTCTCCCTTAAGGATATTGCACCTATTTGCTGGTGTCACAGGTGTGACGACGTTAGGAGAGGATTTGATCCCATTAACACTTGAGATAGGTTCAAGAGGGAACTCAAGGAGTAGTTCTATCTAGAGGTATTAGGGAAAAAAACAGACAGAGTTTTAATATTTATAAACCCCAAGTGCAAGATGTATCGTTGAGTACTTAGGGTGTCGTCCGCAGAGAGTTGTGTTTCCAACTACCAGGGCTAACTAAAACGTCTCCAGCTAGGCAAAATCAAAGGAAAAAGAGGGTAAACTAAACTACGCTAATAAACATAGAAAAAATGGCTTAGAGTTGTGATTTGACCAATGGACGAACCAACTAATTGAAACGAGTCCTAACCTACCCAAACTACATCACGAACTAGAGATGGTTGGTTGCACCGTCGAAGGCCACCCAAGCCCTCTCTCAAGGGTCATGAGCTAGTCTAATTAGCCTAACCACCTATTTTCATGGGGTTAGCCCAGTTAGACCACAAAATTAGCAACCCCCAGACCTAACTTGATTCGGATACTATTTTCATGTCTCGAACTTGGCTATTCTCTCTCCTACACTAGCTAATTGACCGCACCTCTCTGCATAAGTCAATCGCCCAAAATATGGATGAAAGCTCTTTCAAGCATTTCATCGAACACTTGGCCGGCGTGGGAGAAAACTCTAAGTTCTAGGCATAGATTGGGTATGGTTAGACCAAATACAAGACTAATTAGCCATCATGAGGTTAATCACAATCCAAGTCAACACAATCTACCAACCAAACATCACAAACACATCAAAACCTAAACTAATAAACAAGAGCATAAACTTGAAGGACAAGACAAAGAGAATGAAATAAAACGAATCTAAACAACTAAATAACATAAATCAACAATGAAAACTAAACAAATAAACTAAACAAAGCAAATACAAGAATTAAAACTAACAAAATGCAAACAAGAACAACATATAAACTAAAGAGATAAAAGGGGAGAAAACTTAGTCTTGAATTGATGAAGGAACTTGAAATACAAAGGTTGAATCCAAGATTACAATCTTCTATCTTAAACTAATCCTCCTATTGAGGTTTTATTTGCTAAACTAACCTACAATCTAACCTAAGAATCGCCAGAGAGAAGCCCCAAGCAACCCCGTGCGACCCCCACAAACAAAAAACGCCGAAAAGGGGTTTAAATAGAAAATCGAGCGAATGGGGGGGAGGCACGACCGTGCCACGTGGCACGGCCCCACCGTGCCACTTCTCTGGCACGGTGGCTCAGCCCCCTCGTCGTCCCTTTTTGCCGGTTTTTGTTGTTTTTCTTCGCTTTGTTCCGTCTTCTCTCCTTTTCGTGACGTTTCCTCGATTTGAAGTTTATTACCTACAAAAGTAAATAAAACAAGTAAAAATCATAAAAATTAAGTTATTATACGAGCTAAAAGTGGGTGAAAGAGGCACGTAAAATGGGACAATTTGTCGCCTAACAAGAGGATGCTGAATGCGAGGCTAGCGCTAAACTTCGATGCGTTTAGCACAAAGACGGTTAGACTGAAGAGTATGTCAAGGAGTTTCAAGAGCTACTTTTGGAGATTCCGAGTATGGGAGAGCACGATGCTCTCTTGTGTTTCCTCGATGGCCTTCAGGGATGGGCCAAGATAGAGCGGAATAGGTGAGGGATGCAAGACCTCGCATCGGCAATTGCCGCCGCCGAGTCACTCATTGAGTTCACGAAGGTGTCCTTAAAGCTATGAGGCAAGAAGACTCAGGATGATAGTGATAGTGACGGAGACTAGGTCAAGTCTCCTAGGCAAGACATGGAAAAGGGCAAGAAGGATGAGACACAGAAGAAGATGTCATGCTTTCTTTATAACGGGCCTCATCGGGTTTTTGAGTGCCCAAAGTGTGGTAAACTTGCCGCTCGTGTGATAGAAGAAGAGAGGTAAGAACATGAAAAGAAGATTGCCTCAATGTCGCTCCTAAGTGTCACCCAAACTAAGGTGAGGGAGCAAACTGCTGGCTGAATGTACATAGAAACCGGAGTTGGAGGTAAGAAACTTCAAACTACTGTGGACGCTGGAGTGAGCACTTTGTGTATGGCGAAGGAGTTCATCGATGAGATTAGCCTACCATACAAAAAGGAGAAGGACTACGTGAAATGAATTAATGCGAAGAGTCTTGCAATCTATGGAGTTGCTCAGCATGTTGACATCCGCGTTGGTCCATGGGGATGTAAGATTGACATAACCGTCACTCCCCTTGATGATCAAAACTTCTATCTAGGAATGGAGTTCCTCAATAGGGAAAAGGCTTTCATAGTCCTCTATATCTTGTTCGTCATGGATGAAAGGGCAAGCTCACGCAATAACAATGAGACAAGAGGCTAAAAAGGAAAAGGTACTAGCTACCCTTCGATTCTCGAAGAATAGGGATGTAGGTTACTTGGCTGCCCTCAACCGAGATGAGAGGTTTGGGGGAGTCATACCAGTGACACCACCCATGAAGTTGGCACAAAGAAGGAAACGGGCCAGAAAGAGGATGGGACGTAAGCCTACAAAGGTTTGATGTGCCGAGTAGTTAAATGAAACACATCAGCCCAACCAAATGGAAGAGACACCTCCTCGGAATGAGACAACTTAAGAGCCAAGTATACGAAGACCCAAAACCAATAGGCAGGTTACCTAATTGGGTGGGGGGAGAATGACACGGATCAAGTTTCTGGAGACTTCCAAAATGTTTTGGAACCTTATGAAATATACTAGAAAATCCAGAATATTCTCAAATCTTCTGGAGAACTCTAGAATCTTCTAGACTGTTCTAAAACTTTTTAGAGTTTCTATATTTTTTTGAATATTCTAGGACGTTCTAGGTTGTACTAGAATATATTAGAGTTTCTCTACTATACTACACTTTGTGTAGTATTCAGGATATTTGTATAGAACATTCTGAATGTGTAATAATAGCCATAGGCGATTAAATAAATCTCCGTTGTCCATTGAGAAGGTGGATGTGTATATATACCCCCAAGTGGGCTTCTTTGTAAACCAAGCATTCCAAAGCATTTCTAAGTGCAATATAAGGCATTCTCCCAAACTTCGTTGTATCCACTTTCTCTGTAAGTTCTCTCTGAGTGTGTGTGTGTGTGTGTTGCTTACTTAGCTTCTCAAGCCTAAGTTATGTATAACTTAAGGCTTATTAGCAAATTAAGGAAGAGTTTCGAGTGTTTCGAGTGAGTTTGCAAGCGGCGCATAGGTTTGGGTTTGAGTTAATTATCGACCCGTGACACTAAGTAATTTTCTTGTTTTGGGTGCACATATACAAGACTCCGTATACGAATACTTATGGTAGATTAAATCTTTGGAAATAATAATCATGGCTTACATGCACACTTATTGTTCACACGAAATAGTTTCACAATTGTCAAAATAATCTCCCCACACATGAAGCGCATAAAATTGGAGACAATTGGAAAAATTGACCATATTATGTGACTAATGATCAAGATGCAAAGCAAAAATAATAAAACCGATGAGCAGCTGATAAGAATGAGTAATTTAGCTCGCCCTCAATATAAATATTTTAAAAAAATATATATCCACATAGAAGGAGAAAACTAAATTATAAAGATTTATCTTATATTTACCTTAGGGAGTCCAACGTTTATCATTTCATGATTCCTTTTTGACAAGCTTTAAGTTTTATTCGTCCTCCTGAATTTCTTAGTAATTTGAATGCTAATAAGCAAGGTTGTCAGAATCGGACCGGTGAGTAAACCGGTGAAGCTAGTGGGTCATTGGTTGGATCGGTCGGACCGTATTAGACCGAATTTTTGAATTATTCAAATTAACAACTATTCGTAAATATTTGTATACTAAGTATTTAATTTATTGGCTTTTAGACTAATAAATACAAAGTATTAACTTTGAAAATTTACTAAGTTTTTAAATAAAAATAAGTAATTCATCTACATATTCTTAAATTTTTTATATTTGTCTACAACTTAAAACATATTATTATTTATTTTAGAAAATAAATTAATAAGAAAATGCACCCACAATATAATTTGGGTTGATAATATGTTATCAATTCATTATATAAAGTATCACAATGGAAGAAATTTTTTTAAAAAAGAATGAAAAGTAGTTGAATAAATCCATTTGGTCAAAGACAATAGAAGAGCCATTATACAATAAAGAAATGAAGTGGGTTAGTGGCACAAAAGTGTGATTGCTTTAGTGGTTGAATTGGAGGAAGAGTGCATTGAATGAACATGAGGAGCATGGTTCGAATTTGCTCACTGGCAATGTTATTATTTTTGTGAAACTATTTCAACCCCCTCCAAAAAAAAAGTGAACCGGTTTGGGCAACCGGTCTTTGACCGGTTCTTGACCGGTTCACTGATGTGGCAGTTCAATACCAACAATCGGATCGGACAATGGTCCGGTTCCCGGTTGAACCGGCCGGTCCACACCGGTTCTGGTAACCATGCTAATAAGGACATTTTACTTTTCCATCCAAGTAAATTTTTGAAAATGTGTCCATTCTTTATATATAGAGTTCTGCAATATATAATTTCTTAGATAAAATTTGCATACCAACTCCTTGGTTTAACACCACAAATTAGAAAGTTTTTACATGCAATTGTTCATTGTAGTTTTCAAATCATTAGAGTCAAGATTGGACTGAGAAAATAATTAATTGAAAACTTATCTCATTTTTCTCATTTTGTAGATTTAGCGATTCTTACAAATCACATTTTTTCTGTTATCGTTTGTGCTTTTGATCTTATTTCAACTTAGCTTGTGGATGACTCTTATCATGTTATTTTAAGGAGAATTAAATTTGATATTTGTTTTCACCTATTTGTTCTCCATAGGATTAGCACCATTCTTAATATCTTGAATTTCTTTATTGACATCGGTCATTAACCCTGCACTCTGTTTGGGACACTATTGTCTCGAACATTATGAAGTTCAGGCTCATTGAGCTCCCCCCTGTTTAACTGAGTCAGGATTTAAAAATTTTCGATTAGTATGATATAATTGATAAAGAGCATCCCAATTCTCTTCAGCAATTTCGCAAATCATTGTGTTAAAAATGTTTTCCGGAAGTCCACAATATAAAATATGTTTTGCTTTTGCATTCACAGAAAGAAATTTTAGATCATCTTTAGTGTACTCCTCGCTCCTTTTGTCGACCTCAATTGATTTACGAATGAAAATCTCCCAAACCTCGCAATAGTAGGTTCGTATAAAAGTCTACATCTTATCATTCCAAAGAAAATCGTTAGTCCCATTAAAAGAGGTGCACGTAAGTCAAAATCACATATATAACGTAACTAGCGATGGCCGATGGGATCATGTTGTGGACGGTTAAGTAAAAAAAAACATGTTCTAATATCAATTGAAAGTTCAATTAGGCTAGTCAAATTATCTCAGAGGAAATAAATAGAGTAATTACCAAACATTAAAGCAATTTATGAAATTTAAATATGGAAATTTAAATGTAGACAATGTTAAACCATATTTTAATAAGATGGGGCCTTAATCAAGCTTAAGCCTCCACCTAACATTCCTCAACTCTAGCATTAAACACTCTCTTTTACTATGATGGGCATAAATACAAGATCTTAGGGTCTTCCTACTATCAAGATTACCACTCTTAAGTTGACTTCTCCATGTAAGCTCAGTGGAGTTGACCTCTCAACTCCAAAAGTACTCACCCAATATAACTTTTTTCTTAAGACAACGATTCTCTCGATACAACTTAGGTGAATAATAACACAAATGAATAATGATTCTCAATATTAAGCTCAATTGACAACTCAAATGCTCCTGTGCCTTGAACGACCTAGTTAAAATTTTTAATTATAACTTGGAGTCTCCCCAAACTATCCATTGTATCCAAATAAGCTCAATAAGAAAGTTCTTGGCCATTGGAAAATTACTTGTATTTCAAACCTTTGAAACTTGTTGCTTCAACTTTCAGATCGATATTAACTAGGGGTGGCAATCTTCAACCCGACGTTATCAAAAGTTTGTTTTTATTATGCGAAATTACAATTTTATCATTTTCTTTTAATTTAACTTTTTACAATAGTTTACGTTTTAATTTTTTGTTTTTCAAAAGTGAATTACGATTTTGTCCTTTCAGTTTAGTTATTTTTAATATTCGTCGTCAGAATAGTAAGTGATTTGAGAGTCATTGATATCCATGTTTCCTTGATACCAAATAGTGTACATAAAAGTTAATTCTAATAGTGCAATATTATCTTTTAAGATTTTTCTATTTCTCAATTCAATAGTTTCTGGTAAAAGTAACAGTTGATTTAGTCTTGTATTATAATAATTTAGCATTTGTTGACGGATATTTCTAGCTGTACACTCAAAAGTTCTTAAGAAATCAAAAGTTTGTTCTTTAGTATAATATTCTAGATTGGGTAAATAACTTTTAGTTCCACTTATATAATCTCCAGATCGGTCTATTTTAGAGGTAGATTGAAATTTATGTCTAGAATTCATTATAAAGTGTAACCAAGGCTATATAGAGAAAGGTAGTCTTTTAACGTTTCATCTAGTTCTTTAGCTATTTTAGTATTTTCACAAATTAGTTGATTTAATAGATTATGATAGTGTTTGTAAGCTTTTTTCTCAGAAGGAGTTAAAGTATTCTTTATAGTTTCATATTCTGATAGAGATAGTTAGAGTAAGTTTTGATGTTTTATTCTTAGTTTATAATAGTCATATCTTAAAGACGCAATAAAATTAGCTTTAAAAAAATGAGAGTTTTTTAGTGAATGATGCTGCGTATATGGATAATTTGGTATATCTGCCATTTTTAATAGTGACATATAGTTTTTTTAGCAATAATAGCATGTTTCAGTGGGAACTTTCACAAGTTTTATTTTTGTCAAAAGTGAATAGTCTTTTGAATAAAAGTTTGCCGGTCATTTCATTTTTCTAAAGTGGTATACAGTTCCTTAAACAGTAATTGCTAATAACTGCTACAAGTTTTTCATTTGAGTGTTTTACTTGCTTATGAGTTTTTTCTTTCCAGATTAGTGTTACAAAAATAGTTTCCTTCTTGGAGAAATGTCTTTATGATTCCTAATTCCTGATTTGCCTGATTATTTCCGGTGATTATGGGTTTTGCTTTAAACAATAGTTGGTGAAGTAATTTTATCATCAAGTTTTCAGATTCAATACTCTCAGATTTATTCTAAATAATTAAGCTTGAGTGGGTACGGTCACTTGATCTCAATAGTTGTTTATAGCAGTTAAGTTTCAATAGTTACTAATACTTAGGCAAAAGTTCGGGTCGTCTAGCGCTATGATACCAATAATAAAGGGGGCTGGTAACTTTTTGTAAAAAAAAGTTTAAAAATCTTTGAAGAGAGACAATAGTTCGAGCAAAGTTACGATAAAATGAGTTCTAAACATGATCGTACTCTCAACAAAATAAATCTAACTATTAGTAGTTCAAGAAATTATACCTCCTAGATCGCAAGATTTTAGGAACAGATATTGAGTCCTCAGATCTGCCGCCATACCCTTCATCTCACGGGCCTTACTGGACTTACTTCGATCTCTCTGCCTCCTTCTCTTTCCTCTCAATCTTTCAACTTCTCTCGTTGCGATATGGAATTCTCAAAATAAGCTACACCATGCCTCCCTCAGTCTCACAGGTCCTGCTTCAATCCTTAAATTCCCTAACTCACTTTGAGATACCTTAAAAAAGGAGATAAGAATTTCAAGAAGTTCTGAATAGTTTTCTTTATTAAGCTGATTTCCCAAAAGAAAATTTAGAACAACATTTTAGGAGTTTCGCTCCAAATAGTCTATCAGATTTCTCTAATAGTTTCTCTAAGTTTTTTCCGAAGGCTCTCAAATTTTGCTAACAAAAATCTCTGCCTTCTTCTAGCTTAAGAGTTACATATTTATAGCGCCTTGAAAGGCCTTTTTGACGTAAGTGCTTACATCATAAGAAATAACTTTTCATTACAATAAGTGAAGAGTTCAATAGTGTCATGATAACTTTTAGAAAAGTTTGCACGCTTGTCGGCTTGCTTCCGCGTGATTGGTGAATAGTTGATGGTGATGTGGCAAATAGTTAAAGTGCATAGTTGATGGTGACCTGAGCAATAATTTCTGAATTCTTCGTGTGGTTCCAAAAGTCTTCGTAATTAATTGCTTGTTGGTCTTCTTTTAGCAGCAATGAGTGATGTGCTGGCGTTTTCTAGATGGTGGTTCCAGATTTCAATAGATAAGAGTTTAATAGTTTGGCGATAGTTATCGGCAAGATCCTGGCCTTATATCTGGCCGTCTTAAGGCAAAATCTTAACCGTTTGTAACAACAGTTGTTTTTATTCTTCTTTTTTGACTAGTTCAAAGAACTTGTTTCGGACAGATGAAGATCCTTGAAAATTCTCTGGTACCAGTTGAAAAAGGAATTTTAATAGTTCATCATCATAATAGTCTTCATGCATTCCTTCTTTAGTGATAACAACATAATTATTAGTTCTTAATAAACATCTTAGTCCTGTGGTAAAGAGTCGGGCTCCTTGACATTTTACTGCCATAGCGCCATAGCTTCTTTGATAGTTGATCCATGATTCATTGAACCGAATGAAATCAAATTTCTTCGTAGCTTCAATATTGATCTGATGAGTTTCATAAATGTATCCAGTTTGAATAAGGCTAATACCGTGATAAATTTTTCCAGTGATATGATTCTTTTCGGGTGGAATAGTGTGGAATTTGACAAAGATAGGTCCTTGTTTGAGAGTTTTGACTATATCAGAAGGAAAAAGGGATAGTTCGGTAAGTTTGGGTTTTGGGTAAATCATATTTATATATCCATACTCATAGAATTGGTAATTAGCTGAGGGGTTTGATCCAGTACAAGTAGTGAGTCTTGGAAATAGGGATTTCTCACTGCTGTAAAAGATTTGAGATATGTTACTAAGGTCGCCATAGACTTGCATAGTAGTTTTGCGATAACCTGAAATAAAAGGGTCACAAATATCAAAAGGAACAAATTTTTTAGTTTGTGTAGTTGTAGTTATAGTCTTTTTTGATAATAGTTTAGCATTTAGTCCTTGCATCTCTTTCTCTTTTTTGAGAAATGTAGAGCTAGATCTTAGCTTAGAGATAATAGTTGGGGGAATAATAGTTGGAGTTCTCGACGATTCCATTGGCATCGTGGAACTGGAAATAATTGCGGATGAAATAGTTCGCAAAGAGTTAATAGTTTTGAATAGTTCATCAACAACAAGGTTCCCTTGCTCTTGATCTTTTCTCATGTCAGTAAGGATTTCACTAGTTCCTTTCGAAAGTTCATCGGTCTCCATTTGGATATTGGTGACGATGTCGTGGACTCCAGTCTCAAGATGCTTTAAATTTTCTGTAACAATTTGTAAATATTCATTAAAATCAATAATAGTATCTTCAAGTTCCTTGAGCTTTTCTGGGGTAGTCATAGTTGGCTTTGCTCGTGAAATAGTCTGCAAGAAAATTGTGATTTCCTGAAACATGCTCATAAACAGTGTTAATCTAAGATAGGTAGAGTTTGTAAGATGTGCAATTTATATAGTTGTAAATTGTTCATAATATAAGTTGTTCAGGTGTTTGTGTGTGATGTTTGGGTATTAGTATCCCTGTCCATCACGCATCGCGCGGACTCTGATAGGAAGGAACATAAAAGTGGGGAAAGGAACGACTTTAAATAGAGATGAATAGATGTGTCAATATTCATTTTCAAATGATGAATAAGGGTCTTCATCAGAGGTGTTACGTGGGGTAGTTTTTTTTCGTCGGAGCTTATAGATTCATAACAACTTGAAAGTATATTAGAGTTTTCAAAAGTTATGGGATATAGTTCGTGCTGAATTTCATCAAATTCTTCAGAGAATAATTTAACAACGTTAGCTTTTCTTTTAGTGCAGTCTATAGATTTGTGTCCAATTTCGCCACAGTTCCAACATTGGCAGGCAGTCGATTGTTTGTTTCCTTCACAATATCGATTTTCGGGATAAAAGTTTTCTTGAGATAAGTTTTCAGGTCGAAAATGTTTGCTACTTTGAGGTTTATTTATAGATTTTTCAGTTTTAACGTTATCGGTTTTTGCTTTCTTTGGTTTAATAGTTTGAGTAAATTTTTTCGTAGAGGCTTTTCTCGGTGAAGTTTTGGTCACTTGCTTTTTGGGAGTTCTTTTTCGGTTTGGGCGAAAGTTTGGATAGTTTTCACAACCATATTGACCAGGTTCATTAATATCTTCATAGCATAAAGTTACAGCTTTAATATGTCTTTGTTGAGTTTCTTGTAAACATAGATGCATCATTTCTTTATTTATTATAGTTTGGACAGCAACTATAGATCTAAACGTTGTAGGTTGTTTGGCAAAGTTTTCGAATTTGTTCACAAAATATTGATTCCATGGATTGGGAAATTTATTTAAGAGTAATTGTATATAAGTTTCTTGGTCTTCAAAGGATACATACAGTGTGTAGTAATATTTGCTAAATTCACAAAAGAAGCTTTTAAAGTTGCATAGATTACAGATTCTTAGATTTGTTAGTTTATAGAGTGCTTTATGTCGATTCTCAAGATTTGCATTTAAAAAGTTGTCTACATATTCATAACCTTTAAATTGTCCAATAAGATATTTGACCATAGTCCATATTCCTTCTTCTATTCTAGTTATCACTAAAGAAGGAATGTAGGAAGACTATTACGATGATGAACTATTGAAATTTCTTTTTCAACTAGAACTAGAGAATTTTCAAGGATCTCCATCTATCCAAAACAAGTTCTTTGAACTACTCAAAAAAAGAAGAAGAAAAACAACTGTTGTTACAAACGGCTTTGCCTTAAGACAACTAGATGTAAGGTCAGGATCTTACCGATAACTATCGCCAAACTATTAAACTCTTATCTATTGAAATCTGGAACCACCCTCTAGAAGATGCCAACACATCAATCATTGCTGCTAAAAGAAGACCCACAAGCAATTAATTACGAAGACTTTTGCAATCACGCGAAGAATTCAGAAATTATTGCTCAAGTCACCATCAACTATGCACTACAACTATTTGCCACATCACCATCAACTATTCACCAATCACGCGGAAACAAGCCGACAAGCATGCAAACTTTTCAAAAAGTTATCAAGACATTATTGAACCCTTCAATTATTGTATTGAAAAGTTATTTCTTATGATGTGAGCACTTACGTCAAGAAGGTCTTTCAAGGCGCTATAAATATGAAACTCTTAAGCTAGGAGAAGGTAGAGATTTTGGTTAGCAAAATTTGAGAGCCTTTAGAAAAAACTTAGAGAAACTATTAGAGAAATCTAAGAGACTATTTGGAGCGAAGCTCCAAAATTGTTGTTCTAAATTTTTCCTTTGCGAAATCAGCTTAATAAAGAAAACTATTCAGAACTTCTTGAAATTCTTATTTCCTTTTTTAAGGTATCTCAAAGTGAGTTAGGGAATTTAAAGATTGAAGTAGAACCTGTGAGACCGAGGGAGGCATGATGTAACTTATTCTGAGAATTTCATATCGCAACGAGAGAGGCTGAAAGATTGAGAGGAAAGAGAAGGAGGCAGAGAGATCGAAGTAAGTCCAGTAAGGCCCGTAAGAGGAAGGGCGTGGCGGCAGATATGAGGACTCAATATCCGTTCCTAAAATCTTGCGATCTAGGAGGTATAATTTCTTGAACTACTGATGGTTAGATTTATTTTGTTGAGAGTATCATCATGTTTAGAACTCATTTTATCGTAACTTTGCTCGAACTATTGTCTCTCTTCAAAGAGTTTTAAACTTTTTTCTACAAAAAGTTACCAGCCCCCTTTATTATTGGCATCAGAGCCTTAGACGACCCAAACTTTTGCCTAACCAGGGGCGTAGCCAAGGGGGGGTCAGTGGGGTCACCCGACCCCCCTTTCAAAAAAAAAATTATATATATGTCAGAAAATTAAAAAAATTTAAAGTTAAGCATATGTATTATATTTGTTGAAGATGAACATGAAATTTGCAATGGCTTAGCGGTTAATGCCTTGACTTAGTGTGCTTGAGGTCATGAGTTCAACCCTCCTCCTTCCGATATTTTTTCCCAACTATTTTTTTGTTGTTTTTGTTTTTAAAACCAGTGCCCTTTCTCGTTTGAGGTCGTGAGGGTAGTTGTCTCCTTCGACCTTCAATTTTTCGCCACTCCACTGCCCAAACCCAACTCTCCCCACCGCCTACCTGCCACTTGCACCGCGTCGCCGACTCACCGCTCACCACCCGCTGCCAACAGATTTGCTGTTTGCACAGCGCAGCAAGGCCATTACGGCCTTACATCTCTATCCAAATTTGTGAGTTCTCAAGTCTCAATTTGTAGGTTTTATTTCAATTGTAAGTTAAATCTGAATTTGTAGATTAGTTTGATACTTTGATTTTAATTCTCATGTTTGAGGCTTGAAGAAGACACCGTGGGTGGGTTTTGGGTTTGCTTTGCTTGATTCTACAGTTTTGCCATTTATTTGAATTGTTGGATGCAATTGTTGGATTTCAATTGTTGGATGCAATTGTAGTGGTTTTGGTCATTTATATTGTGACTTGTATGCTAATTAATCATTGGTTATAGTTTAGGGGTCTCATAAATGTTTGATTTATATGTTTAATTTTAATTGTAGGCAAAAATGCATAGATATTTCAAAAAGAAAGGTAAGGAATACTCGTTGTTACCTTCAAGTTTGAAATCCAAAAACTCGCCATTGAATGAAGGTGGAAACGATGTTACTCAACCACAACCACCACCACCACCACCATTACCTTGTGATGTAAATATCAATTCCATTCCGTCGTCTCAAAGAAGTCGGATTAATTCTGACCCCCCTCTCCTAATTTCCTGGCTTCGCCCCTGTGCCTAACTATTAGTAACTATTGAAGTTTAACTGTTATAAACAACTATTGAGATCAAGTGACCGTACCCACTCAAGCTTAATTATTTAGAATAAATATGAGAATATTGAATCTGAAAACTTGATGATAAAATTACTTCACCAACTATTGTTTAAGCAAAACCCATAATCATCGGAAATAATAAGGCAAATCAGGAATTAGGAAGCATAAAGACATTTCTCCAAGAAGGAAACTATTTTTGTAACACTAATCTGAAAAGAAAAAACTCATAAGCAAGTAAAACACTCGAATGAAAAACTTACAGCACTTATTAGCAATTACTGTTTATGGAACTGTATACAACTTTAGAAAAATGAGATGACCGATAAACTTTTATTAAAAAAACTATTCACTTTTGACAAAAATAAAACTCGTGAAAGTTCCCATTGAAACACGCTATTATTGCTAAAAAACTATATGTCACTATTAAAAATGGCAGACATACCAATTTACCCATACACGCAATATCATTCACTAAAAAACTCTCATTTTTCTAAAGCTAGTTTTATTGCGTCTTTAAGAGACAACTATTATAAACTAAGAATAAAACATTAGAACTTACTTCAATTATCTCTATCAGGATATGAAACCATAAAGAATATTTTAACTCCTTCTGAGAAAAAAGCTTACAAACACTATCATAATCTATTAAATCAACTAATTTGTGAAAATACTAAAACAGCTAAAGAACTAGATGAAACGTTAAAAGATTGCCTTTCTCTATGTAACTTTGGTTAAACTTTATAATAAAATGATCTAGACATAAATTTCAATCTACCGCTAAAATAGGCTGATCTGGAGATTATATAATTGGAACTAAAAGTTATCTACCAAATCTAGAATATTATACTAAAGAACAAGCTTTTCATTTCTTAAGAACTTTTGATTGTACAACTAGAAATATCCGTCAACAAATGCTAAATCATTATAAAACAACTGTTACTTTTACCAGAAACTATTGAGCCGAGAAATAGAAAAATCTTAAAAGATAATATTGCACTATTAGAATTAACTTTTATATACACTATTTGGTATCAAGAAAATATGGATATCAATGATTCTCAAATCACTTACTATTCTGACGATGAATATTAAAATAACTAAAAAGAGCTGAAAGGACAAAATCGTAATTCACTTTTGAAAAACAAAAAATTAAAACATAAACTATTGTAAAAAGTTAAATTAAAAGAAAAGGATAAAATTGTAATTTCGCATATTAGAAACAAATTTTCGATAACATCGGGTTGAAGATTGCCACCCGTAATATTAACAATGTGACCTGCACACAAGATTTTCAACGGGACAAGATGTGGCGCAGATAATGTCACGTGAAACATTATGTCAATTATCATGATCATTCCTTGTCAAAATTAAGTATTTCAATTCTTTTCAAATAACCCAAAGAATAGTCTTTAGAATAATATCAAGGTTGTTAGTTTTCTTGAAGCTCACAATGTGTTTATTAATATGTTTTGATGAAAGACAGAAGGAGATTAATCAATTGATATATTTATCATGTTGTATTTAAATTATCTTGAAATTTATATTGTTTAAATATGTTATGATTCTATGTGAATATTGGCATATTACTTAATTGAGTTGATATAAGTTGCCATAATATCTTGAGATGATTCAGAATTCAAATTTGATTATGTGATCTTTATGATATTATATTGTGCGATTCAAATTTGAATATGAGATTATGATTCTCTAAATATGGCCATATCTTTTGAAATTAAATTCTAGTTGTTGCTTGGCCTAAAAATAACGACTAATAGATTTGATAAGCTAAATCCCCAAACAGAATCAACAATTAGCCGTTGAAGATTTTGGAAACTGTTGCTGCTGAAAATTAGACGCTG
>JACYFF010031959.1:19823850-19833952 GCA_017589665.1 Selenicereus undatus
AAAAAAATAAAGACAAGCCAACATTCATGGAAAAAACGTGGATAATGTATGCATTAAAAATATGTGTATGAGACATTATTTGATTTCACTTGATAGCTAGAATAGAAAGATTAAGGTATTCACTTGGCCGCATTAAGAAGTTTTGGAAATTATATTGTATG
Organism: Selenicereus undatus; assembly: GCA_017589665.1. Lineage (NCBI taxonomy): Eukaryota > Viridiplantae > Streptophyta > Magnoliopsida > Caryophyllales > Cactaceae > Selenicereus > Selenicereus undatus. The sequence continues at coordinate 19,824,012 of JACYFF010031959.1, forward strand.
CTCCTTGATATCCTCCAGCAATGAAATGCAAGAATAAAGCAAATTAGGCAAGTATCTTACCTTGGCTAAGGGACACTATGAGACTACTTGCTGTAGAGAAAGAATTACTGAGAATAAATTCCGAAAGGCAAGGAGCTAAGTCATATCAATCAAGACCATGAAAGAAGGCAAGAAAAATAAAATCATATGCTGTCAAGAAGAAGACAGGATCCTGAAAATCAGCATCAGAGTGGTCTGATCAGAATTGCCTTCTTTGCCTTCATCCAGAGCTGCATATAAATAGAGAACAAAATGGGCATGCAGTAAGACAGTGAAAGAAGCAAGTGTGACAGCATTAAGAATCTTCATTTAAGCTATTAAGCTTTTTTGTAACAAAAAGCTATTGAGTGACATTGAGGAAATCCTTGTTAAGAAGTGAACTTGGGAGTTAGAGTGAGGTCACAACTCTTCCCGTACTTTAATCAAGTGGTTGATTTAAAGTATTCAGGATCTCTAGAGTGTGGTAACTTTGAGAGACTGAGAGTTCATCTTAATAATAATCTTGAAAGTTGAATCTTAGAGTTGGATAACTCTAGGTGGGGACCTAAGCCTGTTAGAGGCCCAACCCCGTTAAAATATCATTGTGTCTCTTGTCTATTTTATTTCTGCATTTAATTTCTGTCGTCAAAATTTGTTTTTTAAATATCGTAGAATCTCCATATTCACCCCCTCTAGGGCGATTTGACTCTTCAATTGGTATTAGAGCCAGTCCCACACTCTTTAACCTAACGTCCACTGTTAGATCCCCTTTATTCAAAGGAACAAATTTTTCTTATTGGAAAAATGCCAGCAAATTTTTATTGAATCAACTGACATGGAACTATGGGAAATAGTGAATAATGGACCATACATTGTGACTAAGATTAAAAATGACGAGGGGGAGGACATCGACAAACCAAAAGACTAGTATACAAGCACCGATTGGGAAAAACTTACCAAAAATCTAGAGCCAAACACATCCTCTATTGTGGTTTGGATGCTAATGAGTATAATAGAAATTCTGCCTGTGAGACTACTGAACAAATCTGGAATAAGCTAATTGTTACATATGAAGGAACAGGCCAAGTACGTGAGAGTAAAATGAATATGTTTGTTCATCAATATGAGTTGTTTAAAATGCAGGCTGATGAATCAATAAAGGACATGTTCATTCGGTTCACAGATATTACCAATAATCTAAAATCACTTGGTAAGAGCTACTCAAATGAAGAAATGGTAAGAAAGATACTTAGGTGTCTTCCAAAGAATAAATGGGGACCGAAGGTCACTGCAATTGAGGTAGCTCAAGATCTCAAAAAAAGGGAGCTTGATGACCTCCTTGGAAAACTCCTAACCCATGAGATACATCTCAACGAGGAAGATGGAGAAGGTTCCAAGAAAGGAATTGCTCTCAAGGCCACAAAAGAAGATTGCCCATCGAAAGATGAAGATACCGATAACAACGATGATGAAGCTTTCTCCCTCATTGTGCGAGGTCTCAATAAAATGGGAATGAAGAAAAGATTCAACCAATGAGGATTCAACACCAAAGGATCCATGTCGAAAAGGAATGAGAAATACACCAAAGGTAAATTTGTCAATAAAGAGAATCCTAACATTAGTTCTTGCTATGGTTGTGGAATGCCGGGTCACTTACTGAAAGACTGTCCATTAATTCAAAAAATGGGAGAAAAAAGGAGGTTCAAGAAGAAAGAAAATAAGAGAGCTATGATCGCCGCCTGGAGTGATAGCGAGACAACTGACAATGAAAGCGACGAAGAACACACAAATAATACTTGTCTCATGGCCAAGGACGGTGAATCATTTGAACACGAAAGTACGGATGAGGTAGACACATTTGCCCTATATGAATGTTCTAAGGATGAACTAATTGATGCCTTGATCAGCTTTGCGAATCTAGAGCAAAAATATATGTTTAAATATAAAGATCTCAAAAAAGGGGTACGAGAATTAAATATGAAAAATGTAGATGTTGAACGGTTGAATAATGAACTTCATGAAAAAAAATAAAGACCTAGAAACAAAAAATTCGGAATTATCAACCAAGTGTGATGCTAAGCACAAAACGATTCTTAAATTTACTCAAGGGCAAGAAGACTTAGACCGACTACTGAGCACACAAAGAGCGTCCTTCAATAAAGAAGGAATTGGGAATGATCACTTTAACAAGAAGAAGAATTATAGGAACTTCTTTGTTAAACCCACGTTGCATGAAATAAATGTCAAAACTAGCAACTATTGCTCAAAAGATGGTCATATCACCTATTCATGCCCACTCAGAAAATCTACCCCAAAAATTATTCAAGTATGGGTCCCTAAAGGAACAAGACCACCTAACTTAGTGACTTATGATTTCAAATCTAGATTTAACGCCAAAAGTAGAAAGAAGGGTTGAACTCTTGTTTTATAGGTGTGCTTGAAATTCGGACAAGACTTGTGGTACCTCGATAGTGGATGTTCAAGACACATGAGTGGTAATGCCTCCTTGTTCACTGAGATCAAAAAGAAAGGACATGAAAGTGTCACCTTCGGCGACAAAAGCATAGGTAAAATAATGGGTGTCGGTAAAATAGTTAAAGATCCCGCCAATTCTATTGAAAATCTTTATCTAGTTGACAGATTAAAATTTAATCTATTAAGCATATCTCAACTATGTGATAAAGGGAACCTAGTAACCTTTGACTCAACTCACTGCATTGTTAAAAATAAAATTTCCGAGAAAATTTCCCTTTATGGACCTAGAATAGATAATGTCTATGCGATAGATATTAATAATGTTCCATCTCAAAACTTGTCATGTTTCAAAGCATCACACAATGGGGAAAAATGGCTATGGCATCGAAGACTAGGTCATGCTAGCATGCATACCATTAAGAAATTAGCATGCATGCTAGCTAAAGGTAAACAAGTACGTAGTTCCTTCAAGTAAAAAAAGAGTATTAGTACATCTAGACCATTAGAACCACTTCACATGGACTTATGTGGACCGATACCAATACAAAGTCTAGGACCTAGTAAGTATATTTTTGTAATTGTAGATGATTATTCACGATTCATATGGGTATCCTTTTTAAAAGAAAAAAACGAAGCCTTTAAAGAATTTTCAAAACTTTGTAAACAATTACAAGTTTATAAAAATTCCCAAATTGTATTTATAAGAAGTGATCACGGAAGAGAATTTGATCAACAAGAGTTTACCGACTTCTGTAATAAGCATGGAATAGCCCACAATTTCTCAACACCACGTACACCTCAACAAAATGGTGTAGTGGAAAGGAAAAATCGTACATTAGAAGATATGGCTCGCACAATGATGTGTGAAAGTCATGTAACTCAACATCTTTGGGCCGAAGTAGTCAATACTGCTAATTATGTTTTGAATCATTGTTTAATTAGACCAATTTTAAAAAGAATGCCCTATGAATTATTCAAAGGCAAACGACCCAACATTTCATATTTTAAACCTTTTGGATGCAAATGCTTTGTACATAACAATGAAAAAAATCACCTAGGAAAACTTGATGCTAGAAGTGATGAAGGTATATTTGTAGGATATTCCATGCATAGCAAAGCATATTGAATTTACACCAAACATACCAAAACCATCGAGGAAAATATTCATATGCTTTTTGATGAATCTAATGATGGTGTGTTAAGTGGATCTATAGTCCAGGGTCTACATTTAAACAAGCATGGTGAGGATGAAGAAGAAGCCAGAGAAGGAATAAATTCTGCTAACAAGCAGTCAGAAGAACTCTAAGAAGACTCTTCACCCCAGGAAGAAGAAGAGTCCCCAGATGAACACAATTCTCCTTCTACACAACAATAGGTAACGCAAAAACACTTCAAGTATAAATAATCTCACCCCATGGACAATCTCCTCACCGATATATCCACAGGTATAAGAACTCGCTCATCTCTACGTAATTTTTGTGCATTCTCTGCTTTTGTGTCTCTTATAGAACCAAGAAACCATCTAGAAGCTCTTAATGATTCAAACTGGATAGAGGCTATGCAAGAAGAATTAAATAAGTTTGAACGTAATCAAGTCTGGACACCCACGACTCGACCAAACAATCACCCTGTAACTGGCACAAAATGGGTCTTCAGAAATAAAATGGATGAAAACGGCACAGTCATAAGAAATAAAGCCCGATTAGTGGCTAAACGCCACAATCAAGAAGAAGGCATCGACTTTGATGAAACCTTTGCCCTAGTCGCTAGATTAGAGGCCATTTGCATACTCCTAGCATTTGCATCTCATATGAACATCAAACTTTATGAAATGGATGTAAAATGTGCTTTTTTTAATGGGTATCTACAAGAAGAGGTCTATGTAGAACAATCTCCTAGATTTGAAGATCCTAATGTTCCTACTCCTGTCTATAAACTTCAAAAGGCCCTTTATGGGCTAAAGCAAGCTCCTAGGGCTTGTTTCGAACGACTAAGTAAATTCCTTTTGGTTCATAACTTTAAAAGAGGACATATTGATAACCTTGTTCACCAAAACAAAAGGAACTGATTTTTTAATCATTCAAATTTACTTTGATAATATACTGTTTGGAGCCACAAATGACTCCTTATGTGCAGAATTCTCTAATCTTATGAGCAAAGAATTTGAAATGAGCATGATGGGTGAACTCACATTTTTCTTGGGACTTCAGATTAAACAAAGCAAAAGTGGCATCTTTATTAATCAAGGCAAATATATCAATGAACTATTTAAAAAACACCAAATGGATCAAGCCAAATATGCCAAAAACACCCATGGCGTCTAATGAAAAATTAGATCTTGACAGAGATGGAAAACCTGTCAGTGAGAAAACCTATCAAGGCATGATTGGATCATTACTTTATCTAACTGCCAGTCGACCTAACATCATATTTAGTGTATGCCTCTGTGCTAGACTCCAAGCCTCTCCCAAAGAATCGCACTTAACTTGTGTAAAGCGAATTTTTTGATACCTCGTAGGCGCTAAAAGTTTGGGACTCTGGTACCCTCGAGGAGGAAATTTCTCTCTAGTTGGATACACTGACGCCGATTATGCAGGTTATAAAATTGACAGAAAAAGTACGTCTGGTACATGTCAATTCCTTGGACCAAGTTTAGTCTCTTGGTAGTCCAAGAAGCAAAATTCTATCGCTCTTTCAACGGCCGAAGCAGAATAAGTCGCTACTGGTGCATGCTGTGCCCAACTGTTATGGATAATACAATAGTTACGGGATCTAGGCATTGATCTCAAAAAAGTTCCCATAAAATATGATAATCAAAGTGCCATTAACATTACTAAAATTCCCATACAACATTCACGCACTAAACACATCGAGGTAAGACACCATTTTATTCGTGATCATGTTGAAAAAGGTAATGTCACTCTCGAATTCGTACCCACTAATTATCAATTAGCTGAAATTTTTACCAAACCACTCAGTGAGGACAGATTTAACTTTATTTGTCATGAACTTGGAATGATCAACATAGATGCATGAATTGAGGGAGAGCTCTCTCTTATACCTAACCAAGTTTATGAAGGATGTTGCAGATACCTAAGCTTTGATCACGACGACATGCATATAAGTTAGGTACGCATCTCAATTCAATTTTTATGGCTTAAAAATCCATTTTGATACCCTAATACGAATATCGCACCAATTAAATTGAGCAGGTTCAACTGAAGAAAATTAATTAATAATTTTTCTCTCATTGAACCACCATCAGAATTCACTCTACCAGTCATTTTTTTGAAGCACATTACATTGCTACCAGCCATCCAGAATCCTTGCAGACCTTCTTCTCTCTCTTACTTTCCCAAATTCGCTCCCTACTCTCTCTCCTCCCTTCGGCTCTCTCACCCGAAACACCCCCATGGCCTTCCCATTTCAACATCCCCCAAATCTCCTTCAAAATCCTTCTCACTCTCCATATTAAACCCCAAAATCTTCTCACAATCCCCTCCATCTTCGGTCCTACCCTCCAAATTCAGCTCCAAAGATTACCTTTCACCTATAAAGACCCCCAAATTTTCATCTCCATTGTCGTCTCTGCCCCCACGATCCACGATGGCTCTAAAAACCAAAGGCCTCAAACCCTCCTCCACTCCTTGCAAACCGGCGACCGCCACTGCCCTCCTCCACTCCCTCACCTTGCTCCATTCCGGCCACCATTGAGGTAATTCTACTTGCCTGGTTCCATTCTTCCCTTGCCCGTGAGAAATTCATGAATCAGCTTGTTAATCGGCCTCTCCCTGCTTGTGATTGAGTACATGTTGAATCTTTTGTGGCTGCCAATTTGAACTTTATTGAGTATCTCTTGAACAGTCCCTATGGCCAATTGCTAGATTTAGGAACTGAATCCTACCCCCAATTGGTTCGAATGTTTTATGCTAACCATCTCACTTGAATGCCAAGTTAAGCACGCGAAATTTACCCTCACCAAATCTGTCTTAAACTCAAACCTTGACCTTCCCTCCGTTCCCCCGCCTTCTCTGTCCCAGACTGAAGCTCGAAATCATTGCTTAGTTGACTTTGCCAACCCTTATCGTCGGACTAACCCGACTCATCTGTCATCCCATACCCTCAAAAAGGATCCCCGATTGTTGTACTATGTCATTGTTCGAACCATTCTGCCCAAGTCCCATTCGACTAACAGTGTCAACAACAAAACACTTGAACTCCTTTATCTGCTCCTGACTGGCAAACCTGTCAACTTTGCCTGTAACATTCTTAGCACCATGGCAAAGGTTGGATCCATAAACCGTCCTGCCCCATTGCCCTATTCAAACCTCTTGACGTCTGTGTTTAAACACTTTGGCGTCTGCTTCACCCATGAGCTTCTCGATGCCCAACCCGTGCTTATCCTGACTCTTGCTTCCCTAAAAAATATCCAGTTCTTTCAAACTTCTTCTAGTGACTGGAAATTTGTTGAAGACATGACTCCTGAGGAAGTCACGTCTGTCTCCCGACAGTTTGGTCAACATGTTAAACCCCGGGTCAACTCTCCTTCCATCACTCCTCCACCATCCTTACTTGGTCAAGTTATGGACATTGATGAGCGTCTTTATGAGCTCCAAGAAATAGCGGACATGATTGATTACATTCTAGTTCAGCACACTGATGCAATAGATGGCATTGCCCACAATTAGGCCACCTAACATAACCGCCTCGCTGATATGCAATCGTCTCGCACCCAACACCTCGCTGTGCTCTCAAAGGTGTATCCCTGACTGATGACGAACAAGCCCAATGCGCCAACTCTGCTACTCACCTCATCAAAGCCGCTCGCAACTCCTCCCAATCCCGACTCTGATCTCCTTCCCCTGTTTTCTTTTGCATCTTCTTTTCCTGTTCTGATGGTATGCTCACACATTTTGTCCCATAACTCTCTCCTTTTTGATGAAAGAGGGGGAGAACTTATGTTGGTTAGTAATGCTTTCACTGATGATAGTTAGTAATGCTTTCACTTTGGCAGCTAGTAATGATTTAACTTTGCTAGTAAAGTTTTAACCTTGCTAGTAGTACTTTACTCTTTAACTTGTTTACATGTTATGCTTATTATATATCGATGATGCTACCTTAAATTACTTACCTTGCCAAGTCACATCTACTTTTGCTAAATAGATTAACTAGTAACTCAAATACTTGGACCATATACATTTTCGATATTTCACATACTTGTGACAAAACTTAGCATCACACTAATATGTTTATAATCTGCTCAATATGATATTGCTAATTTTGGCTTTCATCAAAAGTGGGGAGATTGTTGACTCCCGTAGTAACCAAGGAAGTTTTGATGAAATGCAAATTAATCAACACCTAGCAAGAGATTAAAACATATAATAAAAATCATGCGCAGGCTTGGTCGAATGAATTGAAAGACAAAAATAAAGACAAGTCAACATTCATGGAAAAACCATGGATAATGTATGCATAAAAAATATGTGTATGAGACATTATTTGATTTCAGTTGATTGCTAGAATAAAAAGATTAAAGTATTCACTTGGATGTATTAAGAAGTTTTGGAAATTATATTGTATGCTCCTTGATATCCTCCAGCAATGAAATGCAAGAATAAAGCAAATTAGGCAAGTATCTTACCTTGACTAAGGGACACCATGAGACTACTTGCTACAGAGAAAGAATTACTGAGAATAAATTCTGAAAGGCAAGGAGCTAAGTCATATCAATCAAGACCACGAAAAAAGGAAAGAAAAATAAAATCATATGCTGTCAAGAAGAAGACAGGATCCTGAAAATCAGTATCAGAGTAGTCTGATCAGAATTGCCTTCTTTGCCTTCGTCCAGAGCTGCATATAAATAGAGAACAAAATGGGCATGCAGCAAGACAGTGAAAGAAGCAAGTGTGACAGCATTAAGAATCTTCATTTAAGCTATTAAGCATTTTTATAACAAAGAGCTGTTTAGTGAGATTGAGGAAATCCTTGTTAAGGAGTGAACTTGAGAGTTGGAGTGAGGTCACAACTCTTCCCGTACTTTAATCAAGTGGTTGATTTAAAGTATTCGGGATCTCTAGAGTGTGGAAACTCTGAGAGACTGAGAGTTCATCTTAATAATAATCTTGAAAGTTGAATCCTAGAGTTGGATAACTCTAGGCGGGGACCTAAGCTTGCTGGAGGCCCAACCTTTTTAAAATATCGTTGTGTCCTTAGATTATAGTTTAATTAGGTCCACCCCTACTATAAACCCAACTAATTTGATAACCCTTACACTAATGCAAGAATTTAATCAAACTCGAGCATTTTGTATTAGAAAAACATCATCTAACGCTTTGTAACCAATTTACTAGCAAATCGATTTAACAAAGATCTAAAGCGATTACCTAATTAAAAGAGATGGATTTGAGCCATTCATGATTAATTAGGGTGATACCTAAGCATAAAAGACTATAACTTTTACGTATTATAGTCTTCTAAACTATCAATCGAAATCGTATTAAACTAACTAGCATGCATGCTAATTAATTTAACAAGAATATTATAAACGATAAATGCTAATCGCTATAGAATCATGAATATGAATCAACTAGGCAATAAAGCATAAGACTTGTTTCCAAATAGTAAATGTAGCATGGCTTCAGGAAGATTATACTAAGCAAAAAAAATTACTCACTCATATTAAAAGTAACATCACAAAATTCACCCAAATAGTTCATGTTTAATAATAAACTAAACAACTAAAATTAAACAAAGTAAAACAAACTAAAAAAAAAAGAAAAAGGAGGGATGGCGTGAAGAAGATGGTCCTGGTGATGAAGGAGTGGTTTTGAAGATGAAGGGGATTGATGATGATTAGGGGTGAGGATTAATAGTGAGGTGAGAGGGGTTATGATTGATGTTGATGATGATGGGATGATGATGATGATGCGAAGAAGGGGGTTGCTGTGAGCTTCCTTTATGGCTGCCGTGGTTCAAATGAAGACATGAGGAGATGGGATTGTGGGTATGTGAAGGAAAAGAGGATGGTGATGATGTGAAGGGGATGAATGGAGAGGGGTTGGCTGTGTTGAAGGAGGAGGTGGCGTGAGATGGGATCATGATCTTGGTGATAAAGGGGATGAATATATAATGATTATGGTGAGGCTAGGGTTAGTGTCTTAGGGTTTCCTTCTTCCTTTCTTCCTTAGACTTCTTCGTCCTCAAGACTTCTAGCTTTTTATAAATTCTTGAAACCCTAGCCCAATTAAATAATTATAGAAATAATATTCTCCATAATTGTTATTTTTGGACCGTCTTTATAGCCAAACGTGTAAAACCCGAGCTTCGACGTCCTCTCTTCTCCTCATTATTAAATTAATACTAACCCTGAAAAATATATAAAATAAAACAAATTAGACGAAATAATATATATAATATAATCGAAATAATTATAAAAATAATGCATG
>JACYFF010031959.1:19838952-19862522 GCA_017589665.1 Selenicereus undatus
TGTGTGTGTGTGTGTGTGTGTGTGTGTGTGTGTGTGTGTGTGTGTGTGTATATATATAGCTGTGTGTGTGTGTGTGCGCGCGCATGTATGCATGTGTGTGTGTATATATATATGTGTGTGTGTGTGTGTGTGTGTGTGTGTGTGTGTGTGTGGGTGTGTGGGTGTGTGTGTGTGTGTGTTTGTGTGTGTATAAGGTGTAGCATCTTGAACTCCATAGCAAAAACATGGGCGATATGTTAAATATTCATTGAGTGGATACATGGTTTATATCAATACACATCATGTGATAGGCATATTAACATATTATTTCTAATTTTCTTTTTCTTCGAGACAATTGATATAATATTCCACCTATATTCAAGCCAATATTGACATATACTATATCGTGGTATTTCAAAATAATAAGTATTCCAATATCTGGTTACCATTTGCCAAATTACAAGATGAAATGAAATCTATAATATCTCACGAAATATAACATCCACATTATGCCTTAATATTAACTGAACCTTTATATAATCTCATGCATAATGGCCAAAGATAGATCAAGGTAATAACAGCATATTATCTTTAATAAACTCAATCTTGTTTTGCCAAAATATTAATTAATATCTTTGCCAAATAACCGGAAGACAATTGATTGACAAATAATGTTCGTATAATTTCCAAGATGGATCAATTAGCACATATAAGTTATTATAAAAATGTTACTCCACAATATATAAGAAACTCATCAATAGGTTCAAAACATTATGTTGGACAGACCATAAATATTATATATGAAATACGATAAGAATTGTTATCATATACCCTTTGAGCTTTATGTAAATCATTTTTATATCTCATACATTTTGCTCCCATTATGTATCCTAGTTGAGTATGAAAAAAAAATAAAATCATATGTAAGCAAAAATCCAAGTAACAGACACCAGAATCGTAGATGAGTGAAATACCTCACTTTTTGCAAAAGAGAAACAAATACTTAATTTTGGCATTTACCCCCCCCCCCCCCAAATCTCTTAATCCCTCCTGTCTTCATCCTCAAAAACGAATTTAAAACCCTAAAATAGTGTACAAAATCTGGAAGAACCAATGGAAGATCAAAGTGTTACTACATTACACAACATTGAAGTTGAACAGTTGGTGATCAGAGGTCTTCAAACAGGTAATGTATATAATATGAAATTAGTAAAGTCAAAGGCTTTTGAATGTTAAAGTTTGATTTTGTTTGCAAAAATATAGTGCACATGAAAAATGGTAAATTACGAGTCCAAAATTGTGTGTAAGTCACTTAAATGGGTTCCCCTAGTTTGGTGAGCTTTACAATAGTAGAGCACAAATATGGAAGTTACTGATTTTGAATGTACATTGATAATGGACATGTTTGAAGATATTTGGTTTTGAAAGCTCATTTTGTAAATTGTACCTAATTTGTTTAGTTTTTTTTGGATTTGGATTCTTGCCCTAATTTGGTAGATGGACATTGAGTTTTAAGTAGTATTTAGATATGAACAGTGGAGGTATGTTGGTTATTGGAGGATAGAGGTAAGTCTGGAGTCATTGAGTCGTAGGAGAGACTAAAGAGCTCTTCGAGAAAGCACAAATGGGTGGAAATTGTCCTAGCTACTTCTCTATTTTCTGACACTTTCCAAATAATTTAAAACAGAGATTGCCTATCAATTATAAAAACCAATTGCTAGACTTGTCTGATAAGTGATAGATATCTGGAAAGGAAATGCGTTCCTTTTTTTATTGTTAGTAAGGACAAGCTAACTGGTATTGGAGAAATAGTGGAACAATTTGACAGAGATGAGAATGAGGATGGAAATGGGGGTCGGAATGGGCAAGAAGGTGTTCCTGAGATAGTTGATTTGACCCAAGGGTATCCAAGACATGATGATCAGAGTTTGTGGGATGATATAGTGGTTTCAATTGAGAAGGTTCAGGTTGCAGGTTAGTTAAGGAGCAAATGCAATCCATTCCCATCATTAGAGGTCATGCTAAATATGAAGGATGGACAATCCATTGATATCATTTGAAATCCAACCCCACATGTTATACAAACTGATAGGATTACTAAACCTACAACAACGGTTAATAAAGGGAGGGGTATTATGATTAAGGAGGGTCACATACAATGCAGGGATGATAAGGGAAAGGACTTAGTGTTCCTAGATGTGGGCATAGATAGTGGTTGGATATGGGAACAATGACTTAAAGACGATGACAGTTGAGAAGATAACACTGCTTTTGATTATGAAGATGATGATGACACAAATGATGGGAGTTTGATGTATGAATGATGAAGAAGATAGTAAATGTAATTTGATTAATGAGGATGAATTATTTGGGCATAGTAGTGAGGATGAGATAGACGGGTAGGAGAGGATGTATGCTAGTGGCATAATGTGGGAGGTAGAGAGTGGTGGTGAAGTGGTTATGAGGGGGGACATATTTGAAGATAAAAACCATTTTCATGATGTGTTTAAGGATTACTTGGTTCAGGAGGGTATCTATGTGAATTATATAAAATATAAGAGAAATATATTCATTGTTATCTGGGGGGTAACTGCAAATGGAGAATTCATGCTTCTCCTTTACAAGATGGTCTCACTTACACTATTAAGTCTATATCTGACAAGGATTCCTGTGCTAGGACTCAATATAATCCTATTGCCTCAGCTGCTTGGAAAACCAAAAAGTTGTGTGAAGATGTTAGGGCTTATTCTTTAATGCCAATGAAGTCTATGACTACGTTACTGATGATGAGGCATAGAGTAGCAAAGGACCTGCAGGTTGTGAGGAGGGCCACGAGGACCATATCGAACATGATTGAGAGGAAACATGAGGAAGGCTATAAGAACTTGCCAAAGTATTTAGAATGTTGAAGGTTGCAATATCAGTCACTTACATTAAAAGATAGTAATCAGAGGAGGCAAAATAGAGGCCAGTGTCCTAGAGATTGTTCATGTCTTATAATGCTTACAAGGAGGGGTTTTTAAAGGGTTGTAGAAAATTGATTGGCCTAGATGGGTGTTATTTAAAGAGACATCACTAGGGAACTCTCCTAATTACTTGTCGTCTAGACGAAGACAATCATTATTTTCCAAGTGCATTTGCTATGGTTGGTGAAGAAAGTAAAGACAATTGAGTCTATTTCCTCAATGCTTTGAGAGGAGTGCTTGGTGATGACCACATGATTGATCACACTTTCATAGTAGACATATGCCAAGTATGAATTTCTGTTCATTAAATTAAATTGATGTATTATTATGTAATTAGTATTTATTATATGTGTTTTGATTTAATTGCAGGCATAATTGCTATAAATGAGAGCATGTTTCCAAGAGTTTTTACAAGGATTTTTGTGGTTCACTTTCAAAGGAACTTTATCAAATCATTCCAAGGTCCAAAGCTAAAAGCCTTAATGATGAGAGCTTGCAATACGTACAATGCATAGAGCCATAGGAAGGCTATGAAGCTATGCGTAAGCTAAGCCCAACAACTCGTAATTGGTTGCTTGATGAACATATGGAGCACCGATATAGGCAAGCAACTGATAATGGGATTGTGCGTTTTGACTAAATTGATTTAGCCAACTGAGATTGCAAAAACAGCTTTAATAAACATGTACTTCTTCAATACTACATGCATCTTTTTTAAACCTTCACAAAATCTAATGATCACACAATCGACTTTGTGGAGATTTTGAACAATGTATTGAACATGGCAAGAGACAAGCCTATATATAACCTCCTTGAGGAAATTTCATCAACTTTGACTAAACGGTTTTGTAATAAATGAAAAGCAGTTGCTAATTGGAAAGGAGGGTAGTGCCTAGTGTTAAACATATGTTAGCAAATTTTTAGAAGGATTTTTAGGACTTCTCTCTGCAAGAATGTGTAGATGGGTATTTACCATAATTGAGGAAAGGACAAGATTTATTATCAACCTTAAGGATAGGACATATGACTACAACTATTAGCAGATCACACGGATTCCATGTAAACATAGGGTTGGGGCTTTGATATACTTGAATAAGAATTTTGAAAAGTGGGGTGCACGAAGCTTAAGTCATGGAAAAGTTTAGAGTTGCATAGGAGTTGGAAATTTACCTTATGAAAAACCCCAATTTCTAGCCTGAAGTACCTAACTGTCCCTCACTAATGCCCCCACCAATCCCTAAGAAAAGAGGCAGGCTACCCAAGAATAGGAAGAGAGGATGGGATGAGGGTAGGGAAAGGAGAAGGCCGACAATAGTTAGGTGTAAAAATTGTAAAGAGTTGGACCACAATTTAGCTGGCTATCCATTGTTAGGAAAGAAGCTTGGGATGAGAAACCCTAGGCCCAAGTCAAAGTATAAAAGAGGTAGGCTAAGGAAGTAGGCTATCACATCTAAAGTTGGGCCTTCAAGATCACAGAGCAGTCAGTGTATTCACTTTGAATTTAGGCTTTGAAATTCAGAGCCCACAACAGCAACAACTACATCGCCTAGGAGATTCACTAAACAACTGCTGCTTCAAGCTCAAAAATCAAGGACCAAGGTGGAATGATCAAGTGAAAGTCTTTATCAACCTCTAACCATCAAAGACTCCTCTACCATGGCTTAGACCTAGCAAATGAGTCATTCAGTTTGGGCAAGGGTTGGGTTACGTTTGGATCAGGTCATCTTTAAGGCTAGGTGACATTTCAGGGTCGGTTTGATTTGGGTCGGGTAAACTTCGGTTTGGGTCAATTTCAAGTGAACCAATTTTTGGTGCAATACACTTGTCATGCAAAATAAGTAACTTTATACAAAATTCAGCTCGGGTCTGGTTAGGGTCGGGTCAATTCAGTTTTTTGGTCCACTTTTGGGTGAGCATATTTCATATGTTGGGTTGGATATGGGTCGAGGTTGTTCGGTTCGGATTTCGGGTGTTAGTTTTTTCAGGTCCACCATGACTGTAACCCCTTCTCCATCATAGCCTCTGTCCAATGCCACTGTAAACCACACCTCAAATGCAAGAAACAGAGGCAGTGTATTTTGGTCAAGCAGCAAGGTACTTCAACTTAGAAATCAAACTCAAGGAAGAAGGTTGCCCTGATTCAAAAAAGAATTAGGTCTTTGAGTTGATTGTTTTCTGAGACTTCAACATTGACATTCTTTGTAAGTTGTGGATGATTTAAGATTTTTCTTGTCACAACATCTTTTGGTGGTTGTTAATGATGTGTATTTTTTGGGAAGAGTTGATATAACTTGTTTTGGTTGGTATCATGCTTTCTTTGCTTATAACAACAAACTTTTGGCGGTTGTTAATGGTGTATGTTTTCTAAGGGAGAGTTCATCTGAAAGCAGGGCAAATATGCTATGTATGAATGCTTCCTTTTTTAAGTGTGTCAGTTACTGTTATGTATGAATGGTCCATTCTGCTATGTATTAATGTTCCCTTTCTTAAGTTTGTCAGCTACTGTTATTACTGTTGCCAAAGTTACAACATATACTCAGTCTGTAAGGGTTGGTATAAGCTTGCTTGGTAAATAGAACAACATATACTCAGTCAGCAATCATCCTTCATATTAGGAAAATGTGAGTGAGGGGTAAATGAGTCATACAACTTTAAGATGTAATTCACAAAACACTATTAGGATCTTTAACAACATTTCATCTCCTTCCAAAGCACCCACCCTTCATTACATTCAGAGGTCCAGCTCAAGCTTTGGTAGCCAAAGTTACAACTAACACAAAGAAGATTCCTATGCCTAACAATATAATCACTCTAACCACATCATATATCTTTTCTAAGGTTGTTTTTGATTCCTTCGTCTCTTGTGTTATCTCCTTGGACATGCGTGCTACTTGCTCCCTCGCATCTTTGAATTCATCGATTCTTATTAGCTATTCATCTTGCTTCCCATGCTCATTGCTTTTTTGTCTTCCTTTTGTAACTCTTCTAAACACATTGCCTTCTTCCTCAGCCCACAACATGAAAGCGCCATAGTTCACCGAACCATAGTATGACCTTATGAAGTTCTCATCATATCTAGAAAATGATACTACATGTCAGATGGTCCCCTATATTTGGGACAATTAACCTTTTCTTTTGAAGCTTGGTGAGACTCGTAGCTTGAACTCTCATCCATGGCTACACCAATTACATACAAGGTACAGTAAGTGTCACAATATTAATGTCATAATATCAAATTAAATTTTTGTATACAATTCCCACCCTTGAACCCAGAAATTGCCCGACAATTTAATAGCAAAATGAAATCAATTCAGAACCATAACTTAGGGTTTTCAATTTAATATAGATGAAGCTCACCTAGGAACAGAGCTCAGCCTACCTTCTTCCTATGCACAACAGCAACAAATGCAAGCTCTTCAATCATCGAAAGGGATAATAAAGGGAAAAATTGGTGAAAAACGATCTAAATGAATAAAGAGAAATGATAGAGAAATTTTTTGGGGGGGGGGGAGGAATAGATAGAAAGAGGAAAGGGAATTTGCTTTTGCCTTTCATTTGTCTTTTTTTTATTGCTCCTTGACTTTTTGATATGGTTTCAATTACACACTAAGGGTATTTTTGTCCTATAACTACATCTCACCGGAATAAATATTTACTTGACCCTTGTTTGCATACTCAACTAGGTTAAATAATGAGGGAAAGTGAGGGGTATAAAAAAATATTTGCATAAAACTCAGGAGAGGTATATGATAATAAATCAATTAACATCAAGTTACTTCAATGTTTCATAAATGATACTAATCATATTGATTGTTATCGTCAAAATCAATACGTGACTCTTAGAATTAACACTAGCCTCGCCCTTCTTCTTTCTCGCAATCTCTACCACTTAACTTTCAATTTTACCTCTATAATGGGTTGCCCTTTGCCTTTCTATAATCAACATCTAATAAGAAGTTTCTTCGTTTTATTATAGTAGTGGTTAGTTTATTAATTTTTTTATATAATAGGCCACTTTTATTGTAAGAATTTTCCATCTTTTACTTGTACTAGTGTTTTCACTTTGGAAGAATCAGTATTTTTCACAAAGTATTAGATCAAGAATTAAGAGATCTAACAGTATGCGACAAGTTGGTCTTGTCATAGTTGTTTCAAAGGTAGAGAGAGAAACCCATTTTTCACTGGGTTACTTTCTCATGTTCCACATTGAATTTTTACAAATACTTCCTCATGTTTATATACTCTTGTCTCCTATGACCCTTAAAAAGTTAAGTGGTTAGATGGAACTCCAGATCACACATGAGCTCGCATGTTGCCTGCCCGCTAAGCAAGGCAAGGTTATAGGAACAAGCATGTGCTCTCATTGATTAATCTTTTTGGTCAAATTCGGCTACTTATTTTTGGCAAGTAATCATTATAATAACTCATTTCCATCTCAGTAATTAAATTCTTTGCATTATTGCTACTAATTTTTTGTCCACCAAATTGGCTTGCTTTGTCTTTGCCCTTTTTATAGTCCTCTTTCACCTATAAATCAAACCTCTTAGCCATAGGTTTAAAGACATAGAAAAACAGTGAACACTCATAAAGCCTCTGTTCTAATTTTTCAAAGATCCTCACCATTGTTTGATTCAGTATACCGTTCAAGCAACTTGTTGTATATCTCCAGATATCGATTGTTCCCAAGTCCTTGGCGTACAATTTAAGGTAGCAAATTTAGTTTTAGGGTAGTGGACTACCAAACCACGACATGCCTTTTTGTCCTTCAATCAAGCTGTGTTTGTTCTTTCACTATTAATTGCAACCCTTAATTTTTCTAGCAATCCAAAACCAAAGTTTATTTATGACTAATGGTTGAATCAATAAAGATGTTTGTTGCCTTACGTTTGCTCGGTAAGCTTAAATTTTACAGGAATAATTATCATATGTGAGATGATAAAATAAAATGTTTGCTTACTCAATTTGGACTTGACTATGCTTTGACTATTGAAGATGTTCCTAAAGGCTCTAAAAGGTATTATGAGCAAGATAATAAAACTTGTTGTAGATTTCTTTTACATTTCATATCTGATTCAATATACCATATCTATAGCAAGATGCAACATGCTATGAAAATTTGGGAGGCTCTTAAGCCTGAGTATGATCATGATGATACTCAAATTAAGAAGCAAGCTTGTAGTAGATGGTTAGCATTTAAAATGTCTAATCATAAACCTATTTTTGAACAAGTTCATGAGTATGAGAATTTACGGCTAAGGGTATGAATATCTGTGATATTTTTCAAGCAAATTGCTTGCTAGACGAACTGCATTGTTTGTGGTCTAATTATGTTAGCCTGATCAAGCACAAGGACAAGGAACTTGAACTTCAATAATTGATTGCAATATTAAAATTAAATAGTAGAACCGAATTCAATCCATGACAAATAATTCACTTCACTCTTCATTTGCTCCTACTCTTGCTTTAAAAATGGTTCATAATTTGAAGGGAAGTGCTATGCATACGGCAAGTATGGACATCTAGCGAAAGAATGTCGGGAAGGGTTTGAACAAAGTTCAAGCCAATCTCACATAAGATATCACTATTGTTGTGGTCTCAGGGGTAAGCATGGTAAGTAACACAGTTAAGTGGGTGTCAATTTTGGAGTCGCTCAACACATATGCACTAATAGGGACTTCATTCCAGAGTATAAAAGGATTGTTAAAAGCAAATGTGTGTTTTTTTTTTTTTTTGTAATTCTAGTTCAGTGTCAATTCTTGGTAAGGGAAAAGTTTCACTCAGGGTGTGTTCGGTAGGGTTGAAAACCATTTTCCTAGAAAACTATATTTCATGTAAAATAATTTTTCATGTAAAATGATTTTTAGCTCATATTTTCAGTTGTTTGGTAAAAGAGGAAATGTAGTTTCTGAAAAATGAGTTTGATTAGCAAAAAATTAACAAAAAAGCTAAAAAGAAGCACATTAGTGAAAAAACAAAAATAAGTAAGACATTTAGAGAAATGAAAATTTTTTTTGTTCTTTTGGGAATTATACTATAATAATGGTGTCATTCAGATCAAAGTTGTGATAATATATACATTTATTAATTTTTCTGATCTTACTTACTGCCAACAAATTGATCTAGCAATGTTTATCGATTTCTCACCTTTAACTAGGAGTCCAAACAAAGAGAAAAAACCTAATGAGTTTCTCTATTTTCTTAACCTGACAACAAATTGCAGAGTGTTTTAGAATTCGATGAAATCATGATTGTTAGATTCACCGGCATCTTTATTGGTATCGGTATCGGCATTGGGATGATATAGTTTCGTTAATCTTTAATATGTTGGCTTAATATTTGACCTATATGTCATTGCCTTAATCTTCTAAGTATATGTCGAGAAAATAGACATGGAAGAAAGAAAGAATGTGAAACTGTGTGCGCCCCAAAGAAATGTAAAATCAACTTATGCACCATTCAAAGTGAAAATATTTTCCTTCGGAAAAATGATTTTCTCCTGAAAACAAACTGGCCTTCTTTGTTTTACCAAACACTGTAAAATAAGAAAATTATTTTTTGAGAAAATAATTTTCACCCCTACCAAACACACCTTTAAACTAAATCCTAAAGAAGTTCTCCTAACCTTTTAAACAGGGTTGGAGTTAGAGTTACTTTTGATTTTGGTCAAATTGTACTCACCAATGGCGGTGAATTTGTAGGAAAGAGTTTTTGTAATGGGGTGATTTTTATTCTTAATCTTGTTGTTGAGAATAGGATAAATGCTCATGTCAATTATATTGCGGAGTCTATTTCTTTACGGCATGCTAGATTAGGTCATATGAGATTGTATCTATTAGAAGACTTAAAAAACTAAACTTGATTCTTGCATTCATCAATTGTGATTTTGATAAATGTGAAATATGAAGAGGCCAAATACCCCAAGAAGGCTTGCAATAAAAATGTAAATTAGACCTCTGGCTTACTAGAACTAATTCATAGTGACATAGGTAGCTTCAAAAACACCATCAACAAGGAAAAGAAGAAGTACTATGTCATTTTTGTCAATGAATGCTCTAGATTTACTACAATGTCTTTTAAGCAGTAAGGATGAGGCCATAAATAAATTCTTGATTTAGAAAGCTACAGTAGAAAATCAGTTAAAGCAAAAACTCAATAGAAAAAAAGGGCAGCCCGGTGTACAAGCATGCCGCGTTCATACAAAGTCCGGGGAAGGGTCGCACCCTAAGGGTTGAATTGTAGGCACCCTAACCTGACTTTGTCAGTGGCTGATTCCATGACTCAAAGTCGTGACCTTTTGGTCACACGGAGACAACCTTACCGTTGCTCTAAGGCTCCCCTTCAAAGCAAAAAATCAATAGAATAGAGTCTAATAGAGGAGAGTATGACACAACCTCTCTTAAGAAACACTATGAAGAACAATAGATTATCCAAAACCTAATTGCCCCCTTATGCCCTACAACATAATAGTGTAGTTGAAAGAAAGAATGGAGCCCTTAAAGAAATTATGAATGATAAGCTTATTAGTTTAGGGATGCCTTCAAATGTGTGGGCGAAAGCTATCTTGTATGCTTGCTATGCGCTTAATAGAGTTCCTAATAGGAAACTTGACAAAACTCCTTTTGAGTTATGAAGTAGTTTTGCTCCTAACTTGAAGTTCATTAAAGTGTGGGATGTTTGCCAAAAGTGGGACTTACTGATTTTTAGAGAGTGAAATTAGACCCCAAAACTATCGATGCTATTTTTATAGTTTGTGTAACGCCCCAATCATCTGTATTTGTGAATATATATAGTAAGGGGACCATGTCCGATACCGTCAGTTTGAAAGAAAGATATTAGATTTATAAGTTCTATTTCCACAAAGCATATCAGCAAGGTCTTCCACTTTTGGGCTTGGTGGTTTGATTTGTACGCCCAATTGTTGGACTTCCCATGTTAGTGCGCTGTGTTGTGTGATTCTGGGTCAGGTTCGTTACAGTTTGGTTTTGGTTCTATTAGAAAATCTAGGGATACAAAACTTTTGAGATATATTCCTGTGAAAACTTTTTTGAATAAATGTTTACTTGCTGCATCTGCATCAAATCCTGATATAGTTTCATCTAATAATTTAGAATAAGAACTTGGAAGGAGTAAAAGGGCTAGAATTGGCATTGGTTTGGGATCTAACTTTGTCATTGTTTTCTTGGTATAGATAGAGCTACCAATTGAGAAACTATGAATATATATCTCATAGAGGAGGATCCAAGGACTTTTAAGGAAGCCACGAAGTTTATAAGCTCTAGGTTTTGGAAAGATGCCATTAATAAGGGACTACTAGAGTCCCTCATGGCCAACAAGACTTGGATTTTGATTGACCTTCCAAAGAGTTCCATGACAGTAATGAGCAAATGGGTATTCAAAACAAATCTGAAAGCTTATGGAACTGCATGTAAGTTTAAGGTTAGACTTGTGGTTCAGGGATTTAATTAGAAAAAGGGTATAGACTACTTTGATACCTATCTTACATGACTAAGGTTGCCACCATTTGTGCATGCATAGCTATTGCATCCATTCATGATTTTTTGTGCATCACATGGATGTCAAAAACAATATTCTTAAATAGTGAGATTATGGAAGAGATTTATATGAAGTAGTCAAAAGACATTGCGGTTCCTAGACAATAGCATAAGGTGTATAAACTTATCAAATCCTTACATACATTAAAGCAAGCTCTGAAATAATGGTATGAAAAATTTGACTCTACCCTTATTTCTAATGGCTTTCATGTCAATGAATATTATGATGCATATGTGTGTTAAAAAATTGATAGCATAGTTATGTAATCATTTGTCTATATTTAGATGATATGCTTATCTTTGGAATAAACTTATATGTTGTTAATGCTACTAAGTCTTTTCTTAGTACATGCTTTGACATGAAAGACCTGAGGGAGGCAGATTAGGTATTAAAATAATTAGGACCATTAATTAAGATTGCATTTTAAGATCATTCTTATTTTTTAAGAGGATTATTCTGATGGTAACTGGGTGTCTAACGATTATGATATTAATTCCAATGATGATATTAATTTCATTGGTGGCTATATGTTTACTCCAGCTAGAGGTGCTCTATCTTCAAAATCATCCAACCAAACTTGTATTGCTAAATGAACAATGGAATCTTAGTTTCTTGCTTTAAATTGGTTGGTCCTAAGGCAGGACAAACTAAAAGACCTCCTGGCAGAGATTCCATTAGAGGAAAAGCTGACTTCATTAGTTTCCATGCATTAGGGCTCACGCTTAGCCATAGGACTAACTAATAGTCAATCCTACAATGGAAATAGGAGACATATTTGCTTGAGGTACAAAATCGTGAGAAATTTGATAAGGGATTATGTGTATCACTTGAGTATGTAAAAATCAAAAAGGAATCTTGCAGACCCTTTTGCCAAAAGCCTTAGTAGAAGTGTATTGTGGCGCCAACACAAGGGATTAGACTTAAGCTCATTGAGTGAGTGAATCATGTTAGATAGCAATATTGGACAAGGGTCTCAGTTCAATGACTCAAACGAAATCACGAAATGTTTGTGTTTCAAAACTGTGAAATAAAGTCGTAAGTGTATAACCGTGGTTGTAGCACTTTACGGGTCGTTCACAGAGATGGGTTGAGTTTAATTGCTAGAATCTAACTATTAAACTAATAAAAATAAACTAAAATTAATTCCAAATACTAATCAAGAATTTAACTAAGATGAAACACTTGGAATTTAACTACAACTAATTGAAACTAAAATTAACAACAAAGAAATAAGGTATAATTAATATAACCCAAACATGAAACATGAAATTTAAACGAAAGCTAGCACAAAGTAAGAAGGAAGAAAGAACTTATCTCAAGAGGAGAAATTATGAGTTATAATAAAGAAATCCAAGAATAAAGATTGAATCTTTGAGAGTCACCTTTGAACTTGAATCTTGAAAGAGAACTCTTGTAGAGAAATTCCAACTTGAGAGTAGAAGGCTCGAATTGAAATAAAATTAGAGAAATAATATTTGAACTAATAACTTGAATGATAACTAAAACTCGGAATTTAAATTGAAACAAGAACTTGAAATCAAATCTCAACTAAAAATTACAAGAATTCTCAAGAACTACACCAATACTAGAAGAGAAGAAGAGAAGAAGAATTGATGAATTGATGATCACCAAGAGTCTCCTAAAGCCCCTATTTATACTAATGCTAATTTTCTAATTACAAAGATTGTCCAAATAAAATCAAATTTTCTACCTTACTAATAATACCCATATTCCAATTTTAACTCAAAATCCTAATTTTCCCTTCAATTTCCAATTTGTGGCTGCTGAGAAAAGGAAAGCAGGGAGCTGGGAAGGTAGGAGGCTGCAACTGGGTTTCTCTTCTAGGCTGGGTTCTTCTCTTCCCCCCCCCCCCTTATTTCTTCTTCTTCTTTTGTTTTGGCCCAATCAATCATATTTTCATCGCAACATTATTTCCTACAAAAATCAAATAATAAACAAATAAAATTCAAAAATAATCTCGATTACGAATAAAAACTAAGTGATTAGAAGTATTTAATTTGACACTTTTGGTGCTCAAACAAATACCCCTACACCTAGACTTTGCTCGTGCTCGAGTAAAATGAAAAAAATCTAAACAAAACACCTAACTCATTTTCGTAGAAATCACGGTTGCACTTAGCATGTACAACAAGCCCTTTAAACTCCTAGGTTCCCTCTAGTGGACGAGTGTGATCTCGTGAGGGTTTGCAAAAAATATACACATAAAATCTTTGAAAAAGAAAAAGAGAAAGACAACGTAAAATCTTTTTGATTTTTTTTCCTCAAATATACATACATATATACTAGGGAAAACTGTACACACTTGATCAACAAATCACCCTCGTAACCTAAGTATCAAACCATACATAAGCACAATGTACATATCAAACTCTTGGCCACCAAAGATGACATCTGTACACTAACTTTTCACCCCACAAGCCATTGCAATAGTGAATCCGTCCTAGTGCTCAATGTGCTAGTGTACCATAATCTCAGGGGTTCGGCTAACCTTGATCAGTCCCACTTGACAACTTTATCGACTCAATTATTTTGGTTGCAACTTTTCCCAGTAGCAATATTGCCTCAAATGGTACTACCCAGTAGCGCATGCGTCAAATGGATACTTGTCATACCCAATTCTAAGACTTTTTATTTTTGATTTTTCTTGCCTTTTTTTTTAATGAAACAAATAAACGACAAGTGGGGAATCCACCCATGGTTGCCTAAATTCCTAAGACAATGGTGCTATGTGAATCAAGATTGGACTCAAGTTATAATGAACTGTTAGGATTAGAATTGGGATACGAAATGATAGTCTTGGGGTCAAGGTCTACTACGTACGCATCACTCGATCATATACAACTTGATATTAAGTCCAAGGGCTCAAAAGTTAATCAAGATAATACAACTCCCCAAAATTACATAGAAAATCTTTTTGAGGTGGTTTTTTTTAAAAAAAATTTTGAAGTTTCCCCTCCCCAACACCAAGATTACACAATGTCCGTATTATGGGAAAAGGGAGTATCAAGCAAAAAGAAGAAAACAAAGTATACCATATACGCCATATACAAGGGACAGAATAATACTACCAGGTCGTATACTGAATGCCCCTGAACTACCTCACCACCCATCAGTAATCACTGGGTGGTTCGTGGAGCATCAGCACTCCACGTCCTCCTTTGTAGGGAGTTCGAGGAATTGCCTCAATTGTTGACCATTGACCTTCTGTTTAGCTCTACTAGCAGGATCTTGTATCTCAACTGTACCATAATGAAATGCATGAGTAACAACCAAAGGATCCGTCCAGCGGGACCTAAGCTTAACTGGAAAGAGGTGCAGTCTCGAATCATGTAGGCCCACTTTCATGCCTGGGGCAAAGTCTTTTCTAATAATCATCTTGTCATGAACCAACTTTGCCCTCTTGTTAGACAATCTAGCACTCTCATGGGCCTCATATCATATCTCTTCTAACTCACTCAACTACAGTCGCCTCTCCTCACTTGCTGGGTAAGATCATAGTTAAGGGTCCTAATAGCCCACCAAGCTCTATGCTCAAACTCAGCTGGAAGATAACAAGACTTTCCATAGACTACCGTATAAGGCGACATACCTAAGGGTGTCTTGAAAGTCGTCCTATAAGCCCAAAAGGCATCAATAAGCTTGTCGGCCCAATCTTTTTTGTTCCTGTTAACTGTTTTCTCTAAAATCCATTTTATTTACCAGTTGGCCACTTCTACCTGTCCACTGGTTTGGGGATGATAAAGAGTGGCTAGTGTATGGATAATAGAGTACAATCTCAGTAATGAATCAAAGGATCGGTTGTTGAAATGGGTACTCTGGTCACTAATGATCGCACGAGGCATGCCATACCTAGAAAATATGTTCCCCTTCAAAAAATTCACCACAACCCTAGCCTTATTAGTCCTAATGGGGATAGCCTTAACCTACTTAGACACATAATCAACAGCTAGTAAAATATACACATTCCTAAAAGAAATTGAAAATGGTCCCATAAAATCAATACCCCACACATCAAAAATCTTCACAATAATAATGGGGTTGAGGGGCATCATATTCCCCTTAGTGATACGATCTAACTGCTGACAACTAGGGCATCTCCTATAGTATTCATGGACATCTTTAAACAAAGTGGGCCAATAAAATCCACATTGAAGTACTTTGGCCACAATTGTTTTTCCACTAAAGTGCCCTCCACAGGCCTGGTCAAGGCAAAAAGACAAAATGCTCCTAATCTCATGGTTTGGGACACATCTCCTCACAATTTGATTAGAACAATATTTAAACAGGTGAAGATCATCCCAGATGTAAAATTTCACCAAATGTAAAAACTTATTCCTATCATGCTTATTCCAACCCTCAGGCAATTTACCAGTCACAAGATAGTTCACAATATTACTATACCAAGGGTTAGAATGGAGCACGAATAATTCCTCATCAGGGAAGCATTCAGAAATAGGGGCATCAATACCCCTACTACAGACAATCCTAGACAGGTGGTCAATAATTTTTCAGAACCCTTTTTACCTCTAATCTCACAGTCAAACTCCTGCAATTGGAGCATCCATCTCATGAGTTTGTGCTTAGCATTCTTCTTTGAAAGAAGGCGCTTAAGTGCAGCATGATCAGTAAAAATAATAGCATAAGAACCAATCAAGTAAGGTCTAAACTTCTCAGTAGAAAATACCACAGCTAAAAACTCCTTCTCTGTCACAATGTAATTCATCTAGGCATCATTTAATGTGTGGCTATCATAATAGATCACATGAGATTTCTTATCAATGCATTGTCCTAGAACAACCCCAACAGTATAGTTAAAAGCATTACACATCAATTCAAAAGGCTTACCCCAGACAGGAAGATCTAGAATGGGACCAGTGATTAAGGCTTTCTTCGACTTAGTAAATGCCTCTACACACTTCTCTGATAAGTGGAAGGGCACATCATTAGCTAAAAGACTAGAGAAGGGCTTAGCAATTTTACTAAGGTCTTGAATAAATCTGCGATAAAATCCAGCATGTCCAAGAAAAGACCTAACATCTTTCACACAGGTGGGAGGGGAAAGATTAGCAATTAAATCAATTTTAGCCTTATCAACCTCAATACCATCACTAGAAATCACATGGTCTAATACTATCCCCTTCTTCACCATAAAGTGACACTTCTCCCAGTTTAAAGTCAAATTTTTCTCCTTACATCTTTTGAAAATTTTTTCAAAGTTAGTTAAAAAATTATCAAAAGAGCACCCACATACAGAAAACATCATCCATGAAAATCTCCATGCATTGTTCAACCAAATCAGAGAATATGAAAATCATGCATATTTGGAAAGTAGCAGGAGTACTACATAGACCGAAAGGCATCCTCCTGAAAGCATAGGTGCCAAACGGGCAGATAAAGATAATTTTCTCCTGACCCTCAGGAGCAATAGAGATCTGGGTATAGCCAGAGTAGCCATCAAGGAAACAGTAATATGAATGTCCAGCTAACATCTCTAACATCTGGTCCATGAAAGGGGGTGAAAAATGATCTTTACGGGTAGCTACCTTTAATTTCCTATAGTCAATACAGACCCTCCACCCAGACTGGACTCGAGTTGAAATTAGCTCATTCTTATCATTCCTAATCATGGTGATGCCGATCTTCTTAGGAACTACTTGAATAGGACTAACCCACTCACTATCAGAAATAAGGTATATGATCTCATGGTCTAGACACTTCAACACTTCCTTCCTAACCACTTCCTGCAAAGTCAGGTTTAACCTTCTTTGTCAGTCTCGGTAAGGTCTAGCATCATCCTCTAAATGGACCTTGTGCTATACAACTGTAGGGCTAATACATTTGATGTCTCCTAAGGTCCATCTTAAGGCCTCTTTATTTTCTCTAAGCAAGTCTAACAATTTTTTCTCTTGGTCTTGGTCCAAATCAGACGCAATAATCATAGGTAATGACTCATCAGGGCCCAGAAAAGCATACTTTAGGGAGTTAGGCAGGGGCTTTAGATCAAGTGACACACTAGAAGTATCACAGGCAGAAGCAATTTCAGCTATGAAGTCCACAAAGTATGTATCAAAGTCAAACACATTATACTCAAGCTCGTCATCCACAAAGAGGGACTCATACTCAACAGCAAACTCATCCACGTGCTCAAATTCCAACTCATCATAATAAAAGTCACTCACCCAATTAAGGGTAGAATGATCCATATCATCAAAACCATCAGGCTGTCTTTGCAAGTTAATGATATTCAAATCAAGAGTCATGTTGCCAAAAGATAGTTTCATTATCCTATTCCTATAGTTAATCAGAGTATTGGATATAGCCAAGAAAGTTGTAGGAATATGACACTCAACATTACACTCTCTCTCAGTATCAAGTACCACAAAGTTAGCAGGAAATATGAATTCTCTCACTTTAATGAGCACGTCATCCACCACACCCCGAGGTATTCTAGTAGACCTATCGGCTAATTGGAGGATAATCTTGGTAGGTTTTAGCTTACCTAGTCCAAGTCTCTCATAAACAATGAATCCAATAAGTTTACACTAGCTCCCAAGTCCAGTAAAGCTCTATGAATGACCTGGTCACTTATCACTATGGAAATGGTAGGGCAACTGGGGTCTTTGTATTTGATAAGAATCTGAATAGAGATAATGGTGCTAACATTAGAGGTTAAGAAAACTCTCTTGGGCATAGCAGTTGCCCTCTTAGTAGTGCAAAACTCCTTCATAAATCTAGCATATGGGAGCATCTGTTGGAGAGCATCCAGTAGGGGAATATTAACTTTGACTTGGGAAAACGTCTCCTTAATCTTATCAATATGAGTTTGGTCCCTTTTTCCTTTTAGCCGGTTAGAGAAAGGAGCTATAGGTTTCTAAACCTGTATGGGAGGGGTAGAAGTAGTATTAGGAGGAGGTGTGGTCACTGTAGTAGTAAGCTCATCTTCTTTAGACTCTCCAGAATCATTAGTGGTAATGGTAGAGGGTATATCAAATTTCTCATTCAACTTATCTCCCACATGATTATCAATCTCTTTTTCTAATCTCAAAGTTATGATAGCATTAACCTTCCTAAAAGTGTCAGGAGCAGAGTCAGAGGATGTTCCACCCTTGGGGTTGGTCTCAGGCTGACTGAGAAAGGTTCGTTTCTCCCTATTTGCCATAGCAGACTGGGAGAATTGTTCAGTTGTTACTTTAAGAATTCTATCATTATTTTCTTTTTAACATTCTTTCCATGTCACTTTTACTTCTCCTCTCATATTTATCAAATTCACTATAACCAGGAGGAGGCTGAGACTTGCATTAGATGCCATAGGAGGAGGAACTGGTTGCCTAGGCCCATTTGAAAAACCTTGGTAATTAGGCCTTGGCATGGTTTGGGAGGGGTTTGTAGGCAACCCTTCGTATTGATTAGGCACTAAATTAGGTCCATTACTCCAAGAGAAGTTAGGATGAGTACGCCACCCTAGATTAAAGGTAGGAGCATATGGGTCATTCTTTGGTCTGTGGTAGGCCATGTTCACAGGTTCTTGGCCTGAGGCCAAGTGGTGAGCAAAGTAGGGACGTGTGCTCAAAGTATGATCCAATGCATGGCATTGGGAGCACACTTTAGGAGTTTAGGAAGGTTGGGATTGTTGTAGAACTAATCTTTTCATCATATTTTCAAGGGTAGCAAATTGAGATTCCAGGTCACTCAATTCAGACACAGCATATATGCCACCCCCTGTCTCTTTATACCTAAAGTTCAAGCTGTCATCTCTAGTGGTTTCCCATTGCATGATCTTTTCAGCTAGATCTTCTAGGAATTCCCAAGCAATAGCAGGGCTTTGGAAAGAAAACCCCCTTGACACATTGACTCCGCTATTGTCCTATTTTTTTAGTCAAGACCTTCATAAATGATTTGACATAAACGGGTTTGGTCTAAACCATGGTGAGGACATTGAGATAAGAGGTGTTTTAACCTATCAAGGTATTTCCAAAATTATTCCCTATTAGCTTGCACGAATTGATTAATTTCATTCCTTAGCTTAACCGTTTTGCTATTAGGGAAGTACTTTCCCAAAAAGACACGCACAAACCCATCCCAGTTTGTAATGGAGTTCACAGGTAAGCTATACATCCACTTTTTAGCATCATCTTTTAAAGCAAACGGAATGAATTTCAAATGCACTGTATCAATGGGCACATTAGGGTAACAAATCATGGAACAAACCTCTTCAAACTCTCGTAGAAAGAGGTAAGCATCCTCTACACCTGTAAACTTAGGAAGCATATGGGCATATTGGCGTTTAAGTTCGAGAATAATATTTTCTAGGGTCGG
The DNA here is from genome assembly GCA_017589665.1 of Selenicereus undatus. Classification (NCBI taxonomy): domain Eukaryota; kingdom Viridiplantae; phylum Streptophyta; class Magnoliopsida; order Caryophyllales; family Cactaceae; genus Selenicereus; species Selenicereus undatus. The sequence continues at coordinate 19,858,788 of JACYFF010031959.1, forward strand.
TATATGGTGCAGTGGTCCAAGGCGGATAAAAGATGTCATTAAGTGTTATTGGTCTCGCTTCATCCATCTGTTTATCCTCAATTTCAGGTTTTGATTCACTGTTGTTTAGGCTAGTTTCCACTCTATTTAAATGTTTGGTATTAGGATCCCTAACCCAAGCACTCATGCAATCAGAACCCTCTTCGCTTTTATGATTTTTCTTTAAATTTTTTTTCCTTTTTTTTGAAAGTAATAAAGTTCAAACTTTTAGGCTGATGAATGTAATGAAAAAATAAAAACACAAATAAATTAAACTACTAAAAGTAAGCAATTCCAGCAACTACTCTAAATTTAAGCTACTAAATCAAGTAAACAAATTCAAAAAATTATTTAAATTGATTTAACAATTAAAACTAATAATCAATTTCAAACCATCCCCGGCAACGGCGCCAAAAACTTGTTTGTGCTTCAAAACTGTGAAATAAAGCCGTAAGTTTACAACCGCGGTTATAGCACTTTACGGGTCGTCCACAGAGATGGGTTGAGTTTAATTACTAGAATCTAACTATTAAACTAATCAAAACAAACTAAAACTAATTCCAAATAATAATCAAGAATTTAACTAAGACAAAACACTTGGAATTTAACTACAACTAATTGAAACTAAAATTAACAACAAAGAAATAAGGTAGAATTAATATAACCCAAACATGAAATATGAAATTTAAATGAAAGCTAGCATAAAGTAAGAAGGCAGAAAGAACTTACCTCAAGAGAAGAAATTATGAGCTATAATCAAGAAATCCATGAATAAATATGGAATCTTTGAGAGTCACCTTTGAACTTGAATCTTGAAAGAGAACTCTTATAGAGAAATTCCAACTTCAGAGTAGAAGACTCGAATTGAAATAAAACTAGAGAAATAATATTTGAACTAATAACTTGAATGACAACTAAAACTCGAAATTTAAATTGAAACAAAAACTTGAAATCAAATCTCAACTAAAAATTACAAGAATTCTCAAGAACTACGCCAATACTATAAGAGAAGAAGAATTGATGAATTGATGATCACCAAGAGTCTCCTAAAGCCCCTATTTATACTAATGCTAATTTCCTAATTACAAAGATTTTCCAAATAAAAATCAAAATTTCAACCTTCCTAATAATACCCATATTCCAATTTGCACCCAAAATCCTAATTTGCTTTTCAATTTCCAATTTGTGGCTGCTGAGAAAAGGAAAGCAGAGAGTTGGGAAGGTAGGAGGCTGCAACTGGGTTTCTCTTCTGGGCTGGGTTCTTCTCTTTTTTTTTTTCCTTATTTCTTCTTCTTCTTTTATTTGGCCCAATCAATCAGATTTTCATTGCAACATTATTTCCTACAAAAATCAAATAATAAACAAATAAAACTCAAAAATAATCTCGATTACGAACAAAAACTAAGTGATTAGAAGTACTTAATTTGACACTTTTGGTGCTCAAATACGAAACAACTTAACGTCTTACTACAACCCTTTCCTATGAATAAAACAAGTAGTATTCTCATTTCTTGTCAAACATGTTAAGGATCAACCTCTAATTTTCAATGAGGCCATAGCCGTAGTGGTAATGCATGGTAGATTGTACTTGATGGAATTCAATTATGTGAATATAGAGGTCGATGCTTGCCCCCATTTGAGCGTCTATGGGCTAAAAACTCTCTAGAGCATTTACGAGAATTCAGGTATTGACGTAGACACTTTTATGCGTCAACATTTGCCATAATCTGTGATATTAAGGGAGCATGAGTATGCATAGTTTGATCTTTACAAATACCAGTCAAGCACAGGTTTTTCCCACCTTAATGGATGTAAGACATACTTGCAAACACTAGATATTAATTCAAGTCAAAAAGAGTATATGTACATTTTTTCTATTTTTACTTAGAATGCCCTATTCTATCATTTGATATAAATCTCATTGAATCATGTGGGGAATGATGGAGTTGCTTCAAAAATGGAGAGAGAAAGCCATGTTTCATTAGATTACGTTTGGTGTCCTACATGAAACTCTTACAAACAGTTCCTGAATTACATTTGTATACTTCTGTCTCCCACAACCTCCTGGAAAGCCATGTGGTTAAAGGGAACCTCAGACACCACAAGTGCATAGCCGTCCTGCTAGGCATGGTTATTTTTTGTGAGTAATAATTACAATATCTTATTTCCATCTCCATAATTATATTCTCTATATTATTGCTGTTGATTTTTCTCTACCAAATCAGCCACTTTTGTTTTTGTCCTTTTTATAGTCCTCTTTCATCTATAAACCAAACATCTCAGCTATAGGTTCATACATATAGAAAAGCACTAAACATTGCTCCTAAACTCTATTTTGGATTTCTGGGTAATTGTTCAAAGATTCTCATCGTTGTTCGATCTAACTAGTATGTCATTGGAGCAACTTGCCATGTATCCTTGGAGATCGATTGCTTACGAGTCCTCAGTGTACAATTCAACAAAAGAAATTCAGTTTTAGGGTAGTGGACTACTACGCCACAACTTCCCCTTCCATCCTTCAATCAAGTTAAGTTTGTTACTTCATTGTTAGTTGCACCCATTAATTTTTTGAAGAGGTCTATCAATTTATGCAGATCTATCATAAGTCTTCTTTGATTTATGTGATTTATGTACAACCTTAATGTTGATGATATAAAAGGAATATGATATTGGGGATATATTCTTGGGTAGATTGATTCTAGAATCATATATTATTGTATAAGATTATTTCGGTTGCCTTATTCATAGAGCTTCTCACTTCTATATAATCCCATTGTACTAGAATATTCGAGATAGAAAACACGTGCATAATTTACTCCAATTCTCTCTTCTATCAATTGAATTAACATGGTATCAAAGCAATAATTTATTCTATAGCACGCTTTCCTAATCATTTAGGACTCATTTGAAAAAGAAAAAAAAAAGGCAAGTTCTTTTCTTTCCTATCAGCCACTTTATTGAAAGTTTCAAAGCCCCATTCTTAATTCTCTCTTCGCCATACTCAATTGGGCTCACCAAAGTTCTCTAGAGAACTCTACTCAGTGGCTTTGCCTTTTTTCCTATGGCCAATTTTCTTGTCAATCTCAAGATTCAAGGTCTTGGTTATTCAACTTTGTGGATTCATCTCACAATTAACAGGTTTCATTCGTTGAATTGAGCGAGAATTCAGCTCAATTATTGCAGAATTGCTACTGCGTTGATCCTTATCGGATTCTTTCTAGTTCATAACACATTTCCAGGTGTGTTCTTTCTATTTATGCTTGCTCCGTATTCATTTTTCTAAAATTGATTGATTATGGAGAAATTTGATATTGTTCAACCTATCAGGACCATCTTAGATGGTTCTAATTATGTCATTTGGTCTTGATTCCGCAAGGAATCTGTTTCGTGGTTGTGTTGATGACGTCGGGCGAAAGAACGGGTTTATCTAATAGCTGACGATCAACACGACGTCGTCCTCGTCTCTTTGTCCTCCGATCTGCAAAAAAGGCCAACCCCGGGATGTGGTCCGGGGAACGCCTCTCCGACGGTCAAATCAATTAGATGTTCCAAAAGGTGTGAATGCTATAGAAAGTAAGTTCCTAGTGGTCAGCCTCCCCCTTCCCGAGGAAAACAGGTCACTATTTATAGCCTGTTTGTAAAAAGGGGTAAAAGAGTAATCTTACCTTAGCTGCTTGCTTGAGTCTCCGGTCCTGTAGCCATTGGGCCTGGAGGAAA
>JACYFF010031959.1:19922522-19952395 GCA_017589665.1 Selenicereus undatus
AACAGTATACTTCCGCATTCAGGTTAGTCCTGTATTTATTTCCTACAGTGGTATCAGAGCCAAAACTGTTCGGATTAGTCCCGATTGATTGGTTAATAATCTGCTAAACCTAAATTGTTCAAAGCATGCTCGTTTACACGTTTAATTGCTTAATTTTTGTAATTATGCAACTCTAACATTCCATTCAGCATGTTTTTACAATTGAAATGCCCAAAACTAAGTTAAAAAAATTGCACCTTTGGTTGAATATTTCTGTTTTGTCAATCTGTATCTTTATTGGTAAAACAGACCCACTATATGTGCATTAAACTATGCCCAGATTAGATACGCATGATACTAATTCTGCCAAGCATGCTTCAATAACCAAAGATTGATTTTATTTTTTTTCCTGATAGTTCGGTTTTGCAATAATATACAAAGCATGTATTCAGTATAAATCCGACTGGCATATCCGATTAAATTATTCTACTATCACGTTCAAGCTGTGTGCTATTAATAAATCGGTGGCATAAATTAATTTGCCCTAATTCCCAAAATAAAAATAAAAATAGCGAACTAGAGGGAGAACACGAAACTCTAACCCTAACCCTAACAGTCTCCCTGTCCCTCTTGACTTTGAAACCCTAACCCGACAAGACGATGGTGGCAGTAAAGACCTTAGTGGTCTGCCACCAAACAGTCCCCACCACTCACGCCTTTGTGGCGGTTATGGCGGCAGGGCCTCGGTGCCCCCCCCTCCCTGGCACTATAACCGACTATTAAACAAAAAAAAAAAAAGGGGGGGAGTGTAGAAAATGGAATTAAGCGAGCCGAATCATACCCATCAGAAACCACCGAGGAGGGGTGGCGCGTGGCCGTCACGCGCCGCCAACGAAGGTCGTTTCACGATCTTCTTCCTCCCAGAGCCCCTCTCCATCGCCGATCTACGCAACCTTGAGAAAAAAAAGCCGAAAAACACCGACTGAGGAGGCGCGTGAAACCACGCGCCACCGCCTCAGTGGCGCGTTCGGCGCATGGGCGTCTTCATTAGGCTTAGATTCGGCCGATCTACACCGTAGTACCCTTGGTTCTCGCCGGTGTAGCATAGATCGAGGCTCAACGGGGTCGGTGGTTGGGGGGGTTGCATCATTTGGGTATTTTTGGGGACAATCGACGACGGCGGTGATGGCCGCCGAGGTCACGACGACCAGAGCCCAGAAAAGAGCTTCGTGCTCCTAGCCATGGCGTCGAGAGAGTTCGAGAGCTAGAAAGATAAACCATGGGCAGAGAGAAGTCGAATAGAGTGTCGGGAGAATCGAAGGCAGGCAGGGGATCAGTAAAGGGAAGAGAGAGAGGCAAGGGTTAAAAGAGAGAGAGAGACAACCAAGGGTTGAAAGGCACCGAGTCTGTCTCGGTTTTGGATTCTTTTTTTTATTTGGGTCTGATATTTTTTTTTAATGTGATTGATGTTCATATAATTCAAATTAGTTTTGAATATATGAAATTGGCATTGTTATATTAATATGCTTAATATTTATGTCAATATAAATTAGTTTTATATTTTAAACAACAAACTGTTATCATAATATTAATGTGTTTAATATTATGAACATGCCTAATTGAAGTATAAATTTATTTTATATTTCAGGCAGCATGTGAATTTGTTAATGGAGAAATATGAATTTGTTTCGTATACATGTTTGAATTTGCAATTTCAAATTAGTTTTGATTGTGTGAACTTGTCACTAAATATTAATGCATTTAATATTTATCACATACCCAATTGAAACATAAATTTGTTTTATATTTCAAACATTATATGTGATGTGTACAAGTTGATAAAGTTTCATGCAGTTAATTCATTCGTTAAATCCGAATTTTGAATCAGTTTCAATTCTGAATGCATGAATTCGTTATAAAACATTAATATGTTTAATGTTGCATATAAATTCGTTTTATATGTTTATCAACTTAAAATTTTCATGCCAAGTAACTGATAAATAATCAATTGGATTGAAATTACATGAATATGTTTCATGATTTAATAATTTTATGCAAGAAACATGAGCAATTTTAAATCAGTTAATTGTTCTGTCATTGTTGTAGTTAACAAAATGATTCATTGAGTTTTAAATGAACAAGTTTCTGGCTATTATTTGGATATATAAGATATTTGATTCTTATGGATTAGTTTCATAAATTTTAAATTTGCAATATTATATGAATACGTTTTATATAATTTGCGAGCTTTATTATGAACTCGTTTCATCCAAATTCTAATATTATATGAATATGTTCTATATATAATTAATTGCGATTATTATTTGGATATATAGTATATTTGATTATTTTATGAATTTGTTTCATGAAATTTAAATTTGCAATATTACATGAATACGTTTTATATAATTTGCGAGCTTTATTATGAACTTATTTCATCCAAATTTTAATATTGTATGGATCTGTTCTATGTATGATTAATTGTGATTAATATTTGGATATATTTTATGTTACAAAGTATGTTGCATTCGATGCATGAATAGGTTTCATGTCAGCCACCAATTAGTAGTATTATATAAATGCGTATTATATATATGAACTACATAGGTTGTAGTAAACTTTGCTAAATTGTTTTAGCGCTTGCTCCTTGCCCAAATTAATGGATATGCATTCGTTTTCATGTTACCTGCTAATTATGTAACTTAGCGGTATTTTATGAATTAGTTTCGTGAAATTTAAATTCGTAATATTATAAATGTGTTTATATTTTTGCGATTTACATTTGAATAAGTTTCATATAATTGTATATAAATGTGTTTTATATATTGCTATTTGGGCATTTTATGAAATTCTTTTGTAACATATTATCATTCGAATATGTTTGGCAATATAGATTCATTTTATTATATAGATGCGTTTCATATAATAATCTGAATTTCACGTTTGATATGTCATTTATAAAGTTCTAGATGACATATTAGTAGTTATATAATGAGATAACTTAATGTAAATTTGATTTACATAAAGTTAGATATCTTTGTGATATTTCTAAAAAACGTTAATTAGTTTAACCATAATGTTCTCCATAAATCCTGTTTTATGGAAAATTGTGATAAATAAGTTATAAAAAACTTCTAATTCATGTTTGCATGAGATGATTATGAGCTTAGCGAAATTTTCGATCATACGACATGGATAATGGAGTTTTTTGATAATTTATTTATTTAAAAATACGCCTAATGTCCACTTTTACAGAGTATATACCCTTAGCTATGGCAATTAAAAATAAGGTTGGTAATTTGTTTACCAATAAGAAAACTTGATAGCGCTGACTATGATACATAATATTAGAAGATTCAGTTTCTTCTAAATGAACGTGAAATGTTAGGACACTCATTAGGTTCTAGGTCTCATAGGATGGCAAAAATGGTACTGTTAGTGAACAGTTTTTAGAAAACTTAAAAGCATACCAAAAGTGGTTCGAAAATAGATCGACCAAGATATCATACTTTGCCGTATTGCATCAATGTCGATCTAGCGGGGGAATTAAAAGTCATCCCACTGTTGAGTACGTGTGGGATTAGCTTAACATCAGGTTCGTCCGGATCCATTCCCTCAAAAGATTCTGGACCTAAGATTGGTATTGCAAAAGGGAAAAAGGATAAGGAAATAAAGAGAAGCATATAGCACGTGTGAGTACTATAATTGTGGAAATTAGACATCTTATACTTAGGATTGTCCTAAGTCGATTAAGGTACTTCCTTCCACAGCCCCTCCTGGATAATGTGTGCGCTCCCAAACATTTGTTGCTAACTATGATCCTTAGTGGATTGTAGATATGGGAGAAATAAAGTACATAGTTCGGGATTGAATTGATCTTTGTGAATTTTCACTACTACCTGGTGGATTCACAAATTGTCGTTTTAGATAACAACGATGAAAGGTGTCCTTGAATTAAAGACGAATCATTCGAGGCCCCTTGAAGGGACTACGTTGTCTTTTCCCAAATACTCTTTATGCACCTGGGGTGCGATGCTTCCTTATGTCTTCTGTCCCTAAGTTTAGTTTTCTTTAATTTTCGTCTAGATGTCTTGGGCATCACATGACATGGCGATTTGTTTGGCCATATCACATTGAAAGGTGTTTTCAATGGACGAAATAGAGCATTTTTCATCCTTGTCTCATTTTTGAATCTGTCTTAGACGTGCTCATTCTGACCATAAGGGTCAAGATAGAGATAACTAGCTAAAGATGGCCTTTTAAGACCAACTTACTAGGCTTAAAGTGCAAAATGTGAGTTATGTCTAGCTAGTAAAGCAATAGAAAACCCTTTTGTAAGGTTTCAAGGGCATCAAATCCCTTAGCGTTCGTTTACTTTAGACATTTGCGGGTCCATGAATATGGAAGCACATCATAGAGCCATATGCATCCATGATATAGGTATATGTACCTACTATCTCACCGATATTAAGTACTTGATGTGATCATATACTTTATAACGGTAGTAGGATTCAATTGGGACGAAATATTAAAACTCTTCGAACCAATTGAGATCATGAATATTTTCTTTGTGAAACAAAATCCCGCAATGTTGATTTTCTTAAGGATGAGTTTCTTAGCATTTGGTGAAAGTTAAAAGGGCCTCAATTTGTATACGTTACAATAAGACCTTCAACCACCTCTCGGTGAGGGGGAGGATTTGAATTCTCACTAAGGCACCGAGGGTGGTACACCACACCTTCCTCATTTGATAGGAATGGTGAAGGTTTGTCTGTTAAGGAGAATGAGATTCGTCCTCAATCTCCAAATGTTGAGGAGAGTCATTCCTGAACATGTAGTTAGTCCTCACGTTCAGGATCCCACCTCCAATTGATAGTGGGAGTAATCTTCTTTCCCTAATCAGGGTTCCATACCTCTTAGAGAAAGGGGGAGAAACTCTTGGTCCCATACCTCTTAGAGAAAAGGGGGAAGGATTTTCCACATAGGCAGACAAATAATGAAGGTCCCAGGATCCCAAGAATTTTGCATGGATAAATTCCTCGATGATATTTTCAAATCGAAGAGGAAATATTCCTATGCACATCCCTTGGGAATTGAGGGATCTACCTCCTGTGAAGAGACGGTTGGTTCACCAAATTACAAAGAGTGATTGAATGCAATAAGGGATGAGATGGACTCACCGACAAGGTTTTAAGAACTCATTGAAACTCCACCCCGATGTAAGTCTTCAAGATAAAACAACAGGTGGATAGTTCAATTAATAAGTTCAGGCCCAGATATCCCTAGCCCTGGTTGCCCATTCGGACTTTGAGTTGTTCGGAATGGACGTAAAGGTTGTCTTTCCCAATGGTGACCATGAGAAAGAGATTTATACGGACCAACCCAATGATTTTGTATCAAAGGGATAAGAAGACAATGTGTGTCATCTTAAAAGGTCCACATGTGACCATTGTGTATGTTGAAAGATCAACGTGGGGATTACGTTCCTTATGTTGATAACATACTATTAACTAGGGAACAACTTGGAGATGATCAAAGCTACTAAAAGGTAGTTATCCCATGTCTTTGAGACAAGGGACACGGGTGAAACTAGGTATGTCCTAGGAGTGGCAATAATCCAAAAACTGTCCCAAGAAGCATGCGTCAAAGTGGCTTGGAACAACTTTTGGGTCTATAATTCCTACCCCATAGATACTCCAATTGAGAAGGGTCCAGCCTTGAGTCTTGCTCAATGTTCTAAAACAGATGACAAAAATAGAGATAGTGAACAAATGTCCTTAACCCTAGTATCATAGTAAGCTTAATTAAAGTCATGTTATGTACATGACCTGATATTGCTTTGCGGATAGTTTGATAAGTCGTTATCAAAGTAACCCAAGGCTTCCTGATTGACAAGTCATCAGGAGAATCAACTGCTAACTTCGTGGCATTGATAACTCAGTGTTTTGCTATCAAGGAGCAAACCTCAAATTGAGAGGATGCTCAAATTTTGATTGGGGTAGTAACTCGGATAAGTCTAAGTTAACCTCAGGACATGTCTTCACCCTGAGTGGGAGAGCCATGTCATGGTGCAGCAAAGAAGCATAGCTGCACAACAATGTCGGCTATGGAGGTAGATTGTGTATCTTGCACCATAGAGACAAAAAGCATTGCCATTGGGTATATATATATAGACTAATAAGGTGATTATGTTCACTTAACTAAACCCATTCCTAGTGATGTGTCTAAAACTCGTTGGTTGAGTCTTGGATTTCATAAGGTTTGGCATCTAGACATGTTCTGTTACATGATGGACATGTTTTCTTCTATGAGCATGATGCTCATTGTCGTACGTTAGGCATATTGAAATGTCACAGGCTTCTGATTGACCTAGTCACACAGGCAATCGCCCTAACGCTTGAGTAGCGAGCAGGATGAGACGTAATCATATTGGCACTAGGTGTGCAATATCGATAACTCATACTAGAAGTGTATGAAGAAGAAGTAGTCGCCTTAGTAAGACTAAGATGAGACTCAAGGGAGTCGAGTATGAAATAAGTTTTCATATTGAAGCCTTAAAAGCCGAATCTTGAGTGTCAAGACCAACATTCAGTATATTGATCTAGTGGCTCAGGTTAGATTTTTGAGTGAAAATCTAGACTGACGATTCGCATGGCATAAAGAGTGACGAACCCAGCTAAGTGGGAGCTATGCCATGACACACATCTCATACTGTGTGTGCTTGTAAGACGACCCATATGTGGGGGTGACAATTGAATTCCCTTTCACTTGTCACTGTGTGACCCTATGGACGATGACCCTTTGACTTAAAGCTATGATATTAAGTCAAAGCTTAATGATGCTACTTTAATGTGATTCTCAAGAGCCATGATGTATACGGTTCAGCGAGAACACGTTAGGAAAGCAATTAAGCTAAGATGAGATTTCATGAGTGTTTAAGGAAAATTTATCCACCATCACCATATCAGCCCGGGCGATTATGTTGAGAACATAATCGTATGATATATCAGGCATAAGGGACTGAAGATGCCACTGGTGATGTCTTGGGATATTTTTGGGGTATCGCATTTCGTGAAAGTGTTATGTTAGTTGGATGGTAACTTAATATAACACTACTTGTTATTTTTGGTCGCACGTTCTATTCCCGGTATGAAACGTAAGGAGTTGTGATACGTAGAGAATACGTGTTTTACGGCCTAAGTGGCCGAGTGGGAGCTGTTGGACGGGCTTAATTAGATTAGGCCCGACGGCCACTTAAGTCGCCTAGGGCGACAACCCTAGCTACCCCCTAACCTATATAAAGGGGTTTTAGGGGGTTAGCCTCAAGTGTGATGAATAGAACACTCCTCTCTCTCTCCTCACGGTTACACTACCATCCTTGTCGGTATTCGGGTTTAGGACGTGGACGTTATAAGGCGACTCTAGTAGCCGCTGAGATTCCTATTATTACTGAAGAACTGTTATTCTTATTATTGTGGACTATCGCCAACAGTATACTTCCGCATTCAGGTTAGTCCTGTATTTATTTCCTACAAAGTAGATTGAGGTGGCTTGAAGTAGGTTAAAGTGAATTGAAGTAGATTGAAATAGGTTAAATTTTTTTGTGATAAATTAAACTTAGTTAAAATAGTGAAAGTGAGTTGAAGTGAGTTAAAGTTGATATTTTGAAATTTACCAACGAAAAGAACAAGACCTTAGGAGCACAACATCATCTTAAAATTGTTTGTTCCTCAATTGCCCTAAGACTGGAAGCACTTCTAGAATGGGATCACCTCTATGATTGCCTATGTTTGGTAACGTGAAGCAATTTGCTCGTGACATATTTAGGATCTTCTTTTGATCAATTACTATTGTACTTCACATCATGTTACTCACAGAATGAAACTGAAGGGAAAAGTTAAACGAACTGCATATAAATTTCCATGCCCTTTTTTCTGTGATTAGCTTAATGTGAAAAATAATCAATGATGTACCAACTAATTAACACTATCTCTTCCCTTTTGTTCCAAAGAAAAGTCATAAAGCCAGTAGATAGGAGACTAAAGGGTTCCACATTTTTGGCATTCAGTACCTGTAGATCCGACTTCACGTACCCTCATTAGGTGATATCCTCATATATCAACTACTAATTGATTCCGAATGCATTACGCAAGAACTTAGGGGCCATTTGATTCAAAAAATAGAAATGAAATGGAACTAGGAATGATATCGAACAAATATGAGAATGATTTTTGATTCCTAATAAAATTTTGTTTGGTTCAACCCTTGGAACGAGGAAATTTTATTCCAGATGCATATGGGTTTATATAAATTCAGTTTACCAATCTCAAACAATTTCAACCCACTTAACTAACTTTAATAAAAAAATAACCACTTCAGCCAATTTCAACCTATTTTAATCTATTTCAATTTACTTCAACAAATTTTCCACTATTTTAACCAGCTTACACTCATTATATAAAAAAAATATCAACTTACTTCAACCAACTTCAACCCATTGTAATCTATTTCAATAAAAAAAATACCTATTTCAACCCACTGTGTCGCTGATATCAATTACACATGTATCTGTCTTATCATCAGTGTCTAAAGATATTTTTGCTAATACTCGTACACTATTTGACAGCTTTTAAGACAATTTTTGTCAACCAATTATCAAATTAAGATCGACTAATCAAAACTACGAAGCCTATGAGGAGAACAGAGTAGATGCAATTATTCGATGCCCAACTGATGATATTGCATGTAAAAATGGAAGCAACGATGCGAGCCTAGCTAGCCATCACTGAATCATGCTTAAAAGTAACTGTCGGCCAGTTAGATTAGAAAATAGTCCACAAAAGAAGAAAGTGGGGTCACACCCCCCTGTCTTTTCCCCTAATCACAAAGATATTCTTAAGATTACCTCTTTGAATCAATACCATTACCCTCTATAACAAATAATTAATTACCTAACAACCAAACTCTATTTAATTATTTAGATGGGATGGGGTACTGTGGAAAAAGGGGCTCCTATTTTCAAATCCCTCAAATCTTCCTATGGTTCAATTACATCTGCAAGAAACATCAAATCAAATTGGAAAAAAAAGGCTGACAAAAAAAAAAGGACATTAAAGAAACATCTAATCAAATGTCATTGGTCCATGCCTAGATGACAGCGAGCAGGGAAAAATCAAACCATAGATGCATGTTTTTGTATTGGTCTTTTTTTTAACTAAAAAAAAATTAAAATATGAAAAGATGTAGATGAGGAAAGTTTTAACTTATAGTTTAGTATTGTTCTAGAAAATTTATCAATTGAACAGAATTGACATCTGATATGAAATGTGAACTTTAGAAAGAGTTTTGTGTTGTAATAAGTAGGGCTAATGTTTTTCGGTTTAACTTTATCAGATATTTTTCAAGCATATTCTATGTTTCTCATTCTATTATTGATGATATTAAGTTAAAGTTACGAATTCAAAGAACTATTCTTACCTTCTCTAAAAGTCAGAAAGTAATTCAGGTTGCCTGTTGCCGGATATTAGAATTTTTCTAATTAACTAGTTAGAAGGGAAAATCCTTATACTCCGGACAATGTAAATTATGCTCATCGAAAATGCTATATCAACTATGAATTATTATTCATTGTATCATAAAATGTTTCAGGACAATAATTCTTAATATCTTTTGAGTTACCTTATCTCTTTCATGATATATTGATTCTGTTTGACAAACAGCTGTTACCTATTTGTATTAGTTGTTAGCTGTTTGTATTAGCTGTTTGAATTAACTGTTTGTTGAAAAACTGTTTGATAAGATTAGCTATTTCTGACAAAGTTGTAAGACAAAAAGCTAATTCTTTAAAAAGCTCTTTCAAAAAAGCTAATAGAATTAGCTTTTTAAAATTAACTTTTTGGACCCAAAAAGCTCTTTCACCAAGCACCCAAATTAGCTTTTTTATTTGATCAAAAAGTTAATTTTAATCAAAAAATTCTTTTTGACCAAAAAACTCATTGCCAAACAGGATCATGTGTAAATCTATGCTTTAATTTCCCAATCAACTAATTATTGGGAAAAAAAAGGCAAATAAACTGCTTTTTTCTTGTTAGAAATGAATATTGATGACTTGATACATTATATTACATAATATGATACATTTTTGTGAATACTTTTGCACATCCTCGGAGTTTTTCCTCAATCAATCAATGTAGCAGTCTTGTACATGACTTCCAATAATTGTGTGATCCCATGTTTGCTTGATTTCATTGTTGTCATGGAAAATTCTAGATTTCTCCTTCATTTAGCCATCAAAGTGTCCAACAATCATCACAAAGCAAACATGTATAGCATGAATTTCTTGCTTCTAGACTTAATTAACATTATTACAGACATTGAAATATTTTCTTCATGTCTATGATGTGATTTGCACTGTTGAAAAATCCTCATGATTTGATTTCCAAAATGAAGAGCGCAAGAGTAGCAGAAGAATAAAAAAAACAGACTGCCATAATTAAAAACTCTCACCATATATATTTCATGATCAATCTCATTGCACATAAACAGCTACCAGAGTATATGTTTAGCCTCATCTTCATCAAACTGCTCCAACCTCATATTCAACATTATTATACCACACATTAAACATCCTTAGGAAAATATATGATCCATCTAGCTAGATTAGCACTAGCTAATTATAAGATTATACTACATACTAAATACATTAGAGATTATGTTCGGAGGTTGAAGCATATATATGATGAAGTGAACTTACTCCTTGAAGAAGAGTAGACCACATCATGACCATGATCATGATCGTCTTTATCTTCAGGGTTCGGGAAACATGTCATGAGTCATGGATTAGCTTATTTTTGCTTAGGGGGAGGCTTCTTCCTCTTCTTCTCGTAGCTCACTCCTCTCGCCTTAGCCTGGTAATCCCTAACCTCCCTGAGGTAGAGGCGGATGGCCCGAGCCCCGAAGGGATTGTTCTCGGGCCGTCCGCCGTGCTCCTCGTAGGCTGCACGTAGACGGCCTACAAGAGCATCCAGGCTGCCCCATGCCTGACGGAGAGGGCAGGGGCAGGGGGCCGGGGGGTTAGGGATTCCGAAGTAAGGGCAGTTGTGGTTGTGGACCTTTGTCTTCCCGAACTGGTCCAAGTACCTGAGGAACTCGAGCACGTGGGCCGCACTGCAAAGCGTCATGGGCAGCGGGGGCCGGTGGTTCCTCAGGTACTGGCTGAACGTGTTCCAGTCCCTCCTCTTCTGGTTCTCGTACCGGCTGGGGAGGGCCGAGACAGGTCGGGTCGGAGACGGCTCGTTGCTCCTGGACCCTCCCGGGCCTACCACTGTAAGAGAGGTGGCGGCCGCAGCGGTGGTGGTACTGGTGGCGGTCATGATGCTGAAGGGGCTCGCCTCAAGGGCAGTGTACCCGTACATGGAACTACTACTCTCCCCGTGATTCGCCATGAGATCCATCTAGTTCTACTGTCTTTGAATGTATACTCGAGATTTGTGGACACAATTAACACCTAAAACAGGCACTAGGGCACACGCCCCGGTCGAACCCAAGGCAAAGATCTATCCAAGTAAATCAAAGGCGACGACGAAGCAAAAGAAGGTAGGCCTTGAATTTATAGATCAAGAAGACCCAAAAAGAAGGGATATTTGGGAGAAAGATCTGGTATGGGGCATCCAGTGTAGAGTATCTCCCATGAGTCCTTGTGAATGATACAACACAGCTTTAATTTAGGGCAGGTAGCTAGGCAGCATATATACTATACTGAATGGGATGTTTGTAAGAAAGAAGGAACGACAGACAGGAAGATGAAAGATATAAAAGGAATTTAGTTTTCCTTTTCAAGAGAGAAAGGCATGGATACTAATGTAGGCAAACAGGAGCCCAGATTTGGAATTGGAACCAAGAGAGATGTGGGGGCAGAAATAGTAACTACTAAGAAGAGAGAGACGTCGGCAAAAATGGTAAAGAAGAAAGAGAGAGTCAGTAGTAGTCGTACTACCAGTAGTAGTAGAAGTGATTATCTGGAGGGAGACTCATCAACTCTGAAGCAGGGGGGATTGGCTTTATTGCTCTCACACTCACCACCTTCACTGTCTATCAGTCTGAGAGTCTTACTGGCTACTTGTACCGACTACTCGGGGCTACTGATTGATTTAGACAACATCATTTGTCACCATTCAATTCTTTTTTCTCTGTGACTTGGTAGCTCTCTCAGTCGCTCCCATTAGCACACTGCGCGTGTCCATTGGGACGTAGCCCTTAATTATTGTAGTCCCCCCACCCCCCACCATGGCTCGCTTCGCACGCACCACGTTTGGGTTTCGCCTCTCTGGGGTTTTTTGCCTAATGTTTCTACATCGTACCGGATGTTTTCATTAAAATGGCATATTCTGTGTCGGTATAAATTTTTGGTCTCACACCTAATTTAAAATAAATCCAAAAGCTTTGGGCCGTTTTCTCCATGGCTAAGACCCCATTTTTTCAATTATTGCTTTTAAAAAAATCCAACTCTTTATAGTTTATACTCTCCATGCAGAAAAATTTTTAAAAAAAGTGATTCGTTCTAGAAAAATCTTACTCTTTTCTATTATTTTCCCCCATTCCAAAAAGTCCTATTCCATAGTACTTCTTTTCAATTCTCACCCCAAGTTACCCTCAAAAATAGTAGGACTTTTATATGACCTTTCATGCTAGCATTGATGTATCACTTGCTGTCTCTTATTGCCTTTAGCCACTTCCAACTACTCCACTCGTAATTGAAGCATGATTGTTATAAGCATTTTACAATCGCTATCAACTCTAAATTGCTCGGAACCGCTCTTAAGTGTTCTAACCCACTAAAAGCCCTTTCTAAATGCTCTAAAACGCTACGAACCACTCCAAAACACTTCCTATTGCTCCTAAACGATAACCGCTCAT
The DNA here is from genome assembly GCA_017589665.1 of Selenicereus undatus. NCBI lineage: Eukaryota > Viridiplantae > Streptophyta > Magnoliopsida > Caryophyllales > Cactaceae > Selenicereus > Selenicereus undatus. Next base: position 19,935,417 of record JACYFF010031959.1, read on the forward strand.
TAATCATTTTAGAAATACCAATGCGTTATTGTTAACAAAAAAAATATTTTTCTTTGGCATGAACGATCAATTGAAAAAAAAAAGAACAAAGATTTTTTGGATATCTGAAGAATATTATCACTGAGAGCAAATAGTTATTATATTTTTATATATCTAAAGAATATTATCTCTTGGCACAAAAATATCACCCTATGATGCCTAACGCTGTGACTTGCTTCCTAATAATCTCAACCACTAAACTGACACTTGAGAGTGTATTGTAATGATCAATTCTTTAATTGCATAATTTTTATAGATGTAATGTGAACTGATATTACAAAAATCACAATCATTGCACAAAAAAGATTTCTCAATAATCATAAAAACTCGAAAAATGCTCCATCCAACTCTAACTATTAAACCTAAACGCTCTAACCACTTGAAAACACTTCAAACGAGTTCAATCCGCTAAACATTACTCCAACATGCTTATAATGAAGAAGCCCTTATCGTTGTTACCACATTGTACTGTTTCATATCTATTTACAATTGTTTATACCACTCTTCATTACTCTTTATTGTTTACCACTTACCATTACCACTCTTAAGGACTAATTTATTTTATTGGAGTTATATGAAAAAGTGGAAGGTCTGTATCTATTGAAAAAAGCATAGTTGTAATGAGCTCAAAACAAGTTTAGAATATAGTTTAAAATGAGCTCACATAACTTTAGCCAAAAAAAAAATCAAAAGCCTTCATCTAAGGCCTGTTCTTTTCGTCAGTGAATCCACTTTTATCAATTTTTATTAACTCTCACCAACTTTTACCAACTTTTATCAACTTTTACAAACAATTCCAATCTTTTTCAGCTCTAACCAGTTATACTAATTTATACCAACTCTTAGCAATCCTCTTCAAAAAAATCCCCACTAATTTGTTAGAAAAGTAGAGTTGTAACCAATAGCGAATCAACAAACTTATTTGGTTTGGGAACGAAATTCGAAGTCATGGCGCGGTAAATCACTGCTCTAAAGCCAAATTTGCTTCCCAACTATGCACCGAGGACTTGTGAGCAATAGATCTCCAGGGATACATGACTAGTTGTCCGAACGGTGTACTGGAATGAACAACGGTGACGATCGTTGATCAATTATTCAAAATGAAAATTTTAGGAGAAGGTTTACGAGTAGGGGCGACAATTTCACCGCATCCGATGGATATCCGTTCCACCCGACCCGAAAAAGCGAGTGAAAATCGAAAATATATGGATGAAGGATGGACAATGGATGATGGTTTGATGGATTGAGTTGGAGGTGGGTGATGCCCCATTTGACCCGTTACCCGATTCATCTCTCGCTTATGCATTTACTTGTTTATCCTCTATTTGTAATTAGTTTACTTTTTATTTTTATCATTTAAATTTTACCCATTTTCTTTGTCAAAATTAATATGATAAATATGATATTTATTCATTTCTTTTGCCAAATATCTTTTTAGACTTTTCAAAAGGCAAAACTTATTTTTTCTCATAAATTTGCTAACGTATTACACCTAAACTTTCATCACCCATCATAACCCGATCCATCTATCCATCCATCGCCCGCGGATGGTGGACAGATGGATTGGATTGAAATTTTACGAATAATAAATAGATTGGATGAAGCGGATGATGACTCATTCGATCCGAATCTGATTCGTTGTCACCCCTATTTAGAAGGAGTGTGTTTTTCTCTGTGTCTGAAACTATTGCAAGATGCTCAATTTATAGTGAGAGGGAGACAGCAAAAATGGCAAGAATAATAAACGTTGATTTGGTGGAGAAAACTCAGAACTAATTGTGCTAATTTGGTAGGGAAAATCAGTATAATTATGTTGAGAATAATCACAATAATCAAAACAGAATCAGTGAAGATTACTCACCAAAATTAATTGTACTAATTTCTCTCTTCCTTTGAATCAACTCCAACATCATTTGCATTTCTTACCAGCATTCTCTAACTTGTGTCAACTTTTTCCAATATTTTGCAACATTAACGAACTTCTACTAATCATCTCCCCCCCCCCCCAAATAATAATAATAAGAACTTCTACCAGTTTCTCTATAAATCTTTACTAATTTCATTCATTTACCAACCTTTATTTACCAAACAAAAAGAACGTGCCCTAAGAGTTTGAGTAAATTACCATCGTTCTACACTGCTTTGTCAATAGTTATTTCCTTTGGTTTTAATAATTTCTTTCATTCACAAGGTTAATTGATCAAACACAACCTCATACAAATATCCCCTCTACTAGCAAAGCCAAAAATCCCGATGGTGATGCAGTTTTCAGGATGAAGAAGAGTGCACATCGGCACACAGAGTATGTACGGGTGTGTGTTTGTGTAAGTTGAAGTTGTTCATGTTTTTAATAGGATATGACGAAATGGTATTTGTATAATTATTTTCTTGTGTCCTAGTTTACCTAGGACTTCATCTGTAATTGCCCACTTAATACAATATCAAGGCTCCCAATTAATTGAGTAAGAGCCTCACAATTATTTCACACTTTCCATTTTATGAATGTATCAGAAGTTGTTTTACTTCCGGAACTATGGAAAGCACGAGATGAGCTTGATCATGGACCATTAAAGTTCGGATCATAAATTTTAATGGGACTACTCAAATTGTCTTGGATTTTTATATTGTAGGTCGAACATCAGATTACGAGGATCCACTAGGAACACTCTTTAAGTAGGTTTGCTTTGACAATTCTATCATCTGTCTTCTGAATGCTTTTGAGTCATTATGCGGCGATGTTTTGTTTAATACGTGTTGATTGTAGGCCTAGTATTAATCGCTAATATAAGTGACCATTTGTCGGACTCTTCTCAAGCTTAGTATTTTAGATTTTTATGCAAGGTGACTATATTTTTCAAATTATATTGTATTGAGTTAAGTACTGCCTAGGGAAAAGCTAGTGGAAGTTACAATTTCAAGGGTATTTTGCTCCTGCCACCCTTCAAATTTTTAGCATTGATTTTTTCAACTCTATTTTTAACTATCTTGAGGTTTTACATTTTTAATTTTTCACCACTTTCTGAAGTTTTTTTTTTTTTCATACTTCTGGCCCAAAACTATTGAAAGTTATAGAATGATCCCTAATTTGGGTAAGATATGCGATAAAACTAATTTTGGAGTTTGCTAAAAAAAATATGATTGTTTTAAATGATTAGTCCTCTTGTAATGATTTTACTAGTACTAATTATCACAATCTACTACTTATATCACAAATATTATATTTTATGTGGTTAGAGGCCTACCATGCTTAGCTAAATAATTAAACCTTAGTTAAAGAGTTTCGACCAATAACTAAGCTTAGTCGGCGTTGAAACCTAGTGCTCTTCTAGCTTCTAGTTTACAGATATTGCTAATCCCAACCGCACATTCCTTATATCAAATACAACACGGACCCGGTTTGTTTTTTTACCTCGGATCGTAGTCACTAATAAATAAAGTTTTTACATTTTTAAGGATATTGAGACTTTAATCAAGAAATCATAATATTTAAAACATAAGGTTCGATTGAATAATATTCCCCACTGACAAACTTCTTTTATTAAAAGCTTGAAAGTGAGAATATTACAATGTAAAGATTTGAAGAGAGACTTAAGTTGCGAAGATCATCAGAGATGTTTGCTCATAGAGAAATAGAGATATCCGACTTCGAGATACTAGCACAGTTATATATCAAAGAGATAGTTCGACTGCATGGCATACCAAAGGATATAGTGTCGGATCGAGACCAAAGGTTTCAGGCACGATTTTGGCAAGCTTTGCAAAAGGCTTTTGGCACTGAGTTGAATTTTAGTAGTTCATACCATCCTGAGACTGATGGACAAACTGAGAAGGTGAATCAAATCCTTGAGGATATGCTTAGGGCATGTGTACTTGACTTCCAAGGGAAGTGGGAAGACTATCTACCATTGGTTGAGTTCTCCTACAATAACAGCTATCAATCCACCATTAAAATGACCCCTTTTGAAGCACTATATGAGAGAAAGTGCAGAACTTTTGTTATGTTGGAGTGAGCTACTGAGCTTAATGAGGCATTGACCTTAGGGCCTAAGCTAATTCAAGAAACCATTGACATGATAAGAAAAATTCGGGAACATATCAATGCAGCCCAAAGCAGACAGAAAAGTTATGCGGACAAAAGGATGAGACCATTAGAGTTTCAAGTGGGATATAACGTATTTTTAAAGGTGTCTCTAGTTAAAGGAGTCAAGAGATTCGGGCCCTGTTCTATTTCGCGTTTTTTAGGATTTAGCTAAGAGCTTACATCTCCTTACAACTTCTTGCATCTTCTTACATCTCCTTACATCTTCTTATATCTCCTTACATCTCCTTACATTTTCTTACATCTCCTTACATCTTCATTTTATTTATTTCGTATTTATTTTGTATTTTGTATTTTTTTTATTTTTTTATTTGTAATTGTTAATTTTAAATTTTAAATTTTAAATTTTAAATTTTTTTGTTCTTTATTTTTTAGTATTTATTTTTTATTTATTTATTTTTTTTAACTTTTTTAATTCTTAATTTTTAATTTTTAATTTTTAATTTTTAATTTTTTAATTTTTAAAGTTTTTTAATTTTTTAATTTTTTAAACTTTTATTTTCTAATTTTCTAATTTTTAATTTTTTAATTTTAAATTTTAAATTTTTTTTGTTTTTTCTTTTATTTTTCATTTTTCATTTTTTTTATTTTTTTTATTTTTTTTTATTTTTTGTTTTTAGTTTTTAATTTTTAATTTTTTAATTTTTTAATTTTATATTTTTTTATTTTTATTTTAAAATTTTAAAATTTTTAATTTTTAATTTTTAATTTTTATGTTTATTTTTAATTTTTAATTTTAAATTTTAAAATTTTCAAAATTTTCAAAATTTTTAGTTTTATTTTTTATTTTTTATTTTTTATTAAAAAATTAAAATTAAAATTAAAATTTAATATTAAAAATTTTAAAATTTAAAATAAAAAAATTCTGAATTAAAAATTTAAAAAATAAAAAATAAAAATAAAAATAAAAATTACAAATTACAAATTACAAAATTATAAAATAGAAAATTAAAAAATAACAAAAATAAAAATAAAAATAAAAATAAAAAATTAAAAAAATAAAAAATTAAAAAAAATTGAAAATAAAATAAATATAAAGAAATAAACAAATAAAAAATAAAACAATAAAATAACAAAAATTACAAAATTACAAAAAATACAAGAAATAAAAAAAGTAAAAAATAAAAATAAAAAATGAAAAAAAAAATAATAAAAAAAATAAAAATACAAAACACAGCTTCTTAAGTATATTATTTTAATATTATTATTTTTCATCTAAAAAAAATTATACTATACAACTCTTTTACAATTCAACAACTCCTTATATCTATCCTTACAACTCCTTACAACTTCTTACAGCTCCTTACAGCTTCTTACATCTTCTTACAGCTCATTACATCTCTTTACAGCTTCTTACATCTCCTTGCAGCTCCTTACAACTCCTTACAGCTCCTTACATCTCCTTGTATCTATCTATCTATCTATCTAAAACGCGAAATAGAACAGACCCTCAATCTCAATGACAAACTAAGCCCTAGGTATATCGGGTCTTATGAAATTATCGAGAAATTAAATCCTGTGGCTTACAGATTGGATTTACCCACAGAACTTGAGCACGTGCACAACGTTTTCACATCTCACAACTCCGAAAATATGTTCCGAATCCGAATCACATCATCATAACAGAACCGGTGGAAATTGTGAAGAACCTAATGTACGAAGAGCATCTCATACAAATATTAGACTATAGGGTTAAGCAGCTTCAAAACAAAAGTATTTCTCTAGTTAAGGTTCTGTGGGCCAATCATAACTCTTCTAAAGCTACATGGGAAACCGAGGAGGACATGAGAAACAAGTATCCATATCTATTTGAGGTACGGATAATGTTTCTTCCAAACTGCAAGTTTCGAGGACCAAACTTATTTTAAGGGGGGGGGGGAAGGCTGTAACAGCCCAAACCTAAAATTCTCGTTAACTATTTCAAACTACCCTAATTACAAATTAATTGAGTTGGGCACCGCATTTCAATTTCGCATTTCAAGTACTCATTTGAAATTATCATTTTATGTGTATAGACATAAACAAATAGACACTTATATGCTACAGTAGGATTTGTGGTACAAGTTTCAAATTCTTGTGGCAATGCCATTTTGCCATAGGAATTTTTTTAATGAGTCTCGTGGCACAAGTGAGTGTGGCAAGATTATTGCCACAATAAAATGGTTATCGTGGCAATAGGAAAAATTGTAGCCATAGGCATGCCCGAGGCGAAGTCCTTTTGTGAGCCACAGGAAGTCCCATGGCAAATCTAATTCTAACCACTAGAGTACCCGTGGCAACATATTCTTTTAGCCACAGGAGCTCCCGTGTCACAGTAACTTCTGGCTATGAGAACATCTATGGCAAGTCATTCTTTCAGCCACGTGAACACTCGTATGGCATGCGCAATTCTTGCCACAAGTTCAATTGTGGCGAGCTATTAATTCATTCATAAGAACACTGTGACAAGTACACTCCTAGCCACAAAAGCGCGTATGGCAAGTCAACTATTAGCCATGAGTGTAATGGTAGGAAGCTAGTCCTTTTACCCAAATATTACTTATGGGAAGTGACCATTATAAAGGTCGTTACATAATACCAAAAGACATTCATCGATAGCAACTTCTTCTTTAGCTCGTGGCATGATCACAACCAAAGAGGGAAAAAAAAAAACAAAGAAAGACCATTATAGCAAAACAAATATTTGTCGCTAATAGCTTGATGAGCGTCATAATAAATTTCCCAGCACAATTATTACATGATTATAACCTATTATGCTATAATTAACAAAATATATGCCATATACAAGTTTCGTTACATAATACCAAAAGGCATTCGTCAATATGTTTAAGTATTCAAAATCACCCCTAAAGTAGTACGTATTTATAAATGTCGTCACTTAATCTAAATTACTTTTCATAAATCACGAGTAGATGATCTGAGAAACTCTTCCAGCATGTTCTTCATCTTTTTTTCCCACATCTTATTGTTTGCTTCAATCATGGCATCCACCTCTTGTCTTGTTGTCTCTGCTTCTTTCCTAGCTTCTTCTGCTTCTTTCTTCGCTTGTTCCGCTTCTAATTTAGCATGGTCTGCTTCTTTTCTAGCTTCTTCTACATCTTTCTTAGCTTCCATAACACTTTCATCAACTCTTTTTTTTAGTTCCATAACATCTTGAGCAAGATCCAAGCGTGAAGGCTTAACTCCAGAATAATCAGTAATGCTCTTACCCCTGCCATATGCATGCAAATACCTATGTGTGTCCTTACCAAGAACCTCTTGGAATATTTGTTCATCAGTTTTGTCGTTAAGGCATTGTTCTCTTTCATTTTTCAGTTTCTCCATTGCAGCCTACGTTTGACATCATAGCACGCTAAATATATATAACATAGGCATTTGAAGTGAATCATGAAGACTAACGCAGTCATATATTAATGTATACATTATACATACTTACCTTTGCATGCATGTTGTTTGCAAGGTTTTCAGCATTGACAGGTTTATCGATGTCCTTGTACGAGATTTAAGCATCAAATCAAGTCTACAGCATTCCCTCCCATACTTCTCTTTCTATAGTGATTAAATAAAAAATATAATGTCATTCAATAGAATTAAAAAAAAAAACTTGAAAGTGCTTAAGGATTACATGCACGAAAAAATTTGAAAGTGCTCACAAAATCATGTCTTAGACGAGTGTAGCTTTGGGTGTCATTGTAATGAGGCATCTGCTGACGTGCTCTAATCTGTAAGCTTTTCTCACTTTTTGCCTATCAAAGTTAGTACACGCATAAGCAATGATAATTTTAATTCGTAGGTAATTTTCATAGATAATTTTTTACCTGAAACTCTGGAGAACTCCACAAGTTAACCAAGTACTTCCAATCTTCATCTGACATATGCTATCAAGATGATTGTCTTCCTCTGAATCTTTCCTGGGTCGTTTAAGAGGAGGTTCATATTCACCATGATAAATCCATCAAGTATACCTAGATACTATACCGTTTATAAAAAGGTCTTCATTAATCTCTTTCCTTGTCTTATGACGACTATTGTTGCACCGGTCACAAGGACAGAGGACCTTATATTCTTCTCCATCAGTGCTAGTAGGTATATTAGAGAAAGCAAAATCGAGAAACTCCCTGACTCCATCTATGTATATGTCACTTTGTCTATTACCACACGTCATCCATTATACTCTCTTCTTGACTTGTTCTGAATCATCTACCATTTGTTTTATAATAAGGTAAAAATAATCTACAACATAACATTTAAAATAAGGATAAAATATTAGGATTTTTATAATGAAAAAACTAAAACAGCAACATACAATCAGCATGCAGCAGTACCTAATAATGCATAGAAAGGTAAATGAACAACTAGCAAAGCAATAAGCAAGTAACATTTAAACGGAAAAAAAATTCATCTGTCATTGTGTATCACTGCCCACAACGACAGCGTAGATACGGAAAAAAAAAAACTGACAAAGAAAATTACAAGAGAATAGGCAAGCACCAAAAGCAAACTGAAATTACAAGAGAATAGGCAAGCACCAAAAGCAAACTAATAACAGAACTAATTACATCCTATTTCTAATTACGTTAAGTCAAAATTGACTTCAACACTAATAACACATTGTATGTATTCCATCATACATATAAATAAGGGGTAAAATTCAATACTAATAAGCAAACATATCAAGGGAACATTAAATGAACATAGGACTATATGTATTCCATAAAGAGTTAATTATCTCATAAATTGTACCTAAGAAGGTTAGAATGCACTATCGTAGATGAGAAAGACACCACTAAACCCAATTAGGCAGCTAGAATATCTCCTCCTACAAAACGGGGTAAAAAGAAGACTGACTGATACATCCAGCTTCAATACCAAAACAATAGTGTCAAATAAGAACCATACATAAGAATTTCCCAAAAGGAAAAATATGTGCTCTTGACAGGAGAACTCAAATGACTAGATTTTTGTAAGGAAAACCTCATACAACACCTAGCTTTGGCAATACCCAACTTCAAAAATATCACAACAACCATGACTAGATTATCTAACAGAGCCATGTTCATAGACATCCAATCAAATAATCTGATGTATTTGCTTCTCAATATCTATTGAAATTATCCAACAAAAAGGAAAAAAAAACTAATTCTTTCAACTATCCTACTACTAATAACTCTTGTAGTTGGGTATGCACACAATTGCCAGTGCCTCTCAATTGTATTCATATATAGCACTAACAGTTCACATGAATATACAAAAGATTCTCACAGCAACCTAAATCAATTGATGTACATGAATTAGCTTAAACATGAGGAAACCAGTGCTAGGTTGGATAAAACTCACAAAAGGCCCTTCTGTCATGTGACATTGATCTCACCCATCATAATTATGTAGTCAAATTTGCAACAAAGTAAACAACAAGAAAGTTCACATTATATATCTTCAATTTTTGTTCAGCAAAACTCGAGATCAAAGACACTCACAATAAAGTAAGCACTGGGGGGGGGAGGAGTTGAATATCCAACACAAGCATCAGTTAGAAATTAAAGCTCTACAACATTAATAGTGATGCTCTACAACATCAGTTAGAAGTCACCTGAAGAAATATTACTTTTATGACATCAACTTAGTCTAAAAATCTCACAAGAAAAACACATGTTCTCTCGGCATACATGGTCCAAATAATTAATGAAACAAATGTGGCAAATGCATAATCATGTACACCAGGCATTAACACTAAAGAGTTTTCTTAGCTTAAGTTGCATAGGCATGTACAGTTGTCCTTCATCACAATTTGTAAAGCATGATAAAATTGAACCACCTCAATAATTTCATAGGCTCAACGCAGGAAATAGCATCTCAGTTGAAGAAATAGTATCTTGACCCAAACCCAAAATATCATCTAAGTTGAATAAATACTATATAGACCCCAAACCCATGAACTTCCATGCTGATAAACCCCAAAAAAGGACGATTTAGCAAATAGCAATACAGGAAATTCATGAATGAAACATCAACTTACCTCAATCAGTTGCTCTTGAGAAGAAGTTGTAGATGGTCGAGATGAGAGAGAGAGCAATTATATATCACTGCCAAATCCTCAATTGCAGTCGCGAGTAATTTCTGAATTTTAACCTAATTATATGCCGCTTCCAACTTTGTACTTGTGGGCTCAAATTTAGAAGGTTTTGTATCTTTTTTTAAAAAAAGCAACAAAATTGGAAAATTATTCATTATTTTTTCCTTTTATTTTGGAAATTTTCTTTTCTTTCGTTTTTTATGGAACGTAAGCTATAGTTTTAAAATTTGGGCTACCGACATACCTCTAAGTAGTATTTTATGCACCGTTCTGTTCTCTGGCAAGGCATTGTCGATATACTTTTTCGATTAGACGGTGGTTGCTTTGCTAGCGGGGTTGGGGACGGCAGAGATGTTGATGTAGTTTTCCAATTGGACCTCCATGCCTACTGCAGAGACATTCAGATTAATTTTAGCTTGAATCTTCAATTTGGCCAAGCAACCGAGTAGACAGAATGAACGGCTTGCATTGTTGGGGATTTCTAGCATTTTTCAAACATGATGAGAGTGAAACCAGCAGAAGACATGCGTGAATCGCTACAGCTTGTCACTTTGTCTCTCAAGAGGAAGGAGATTGAGATGCCCAGATAGAGAGAGATGACAGATCGAGATGCCCAGCAAGAGAGAGACGACAGATCGAGAAGCCCAACAAGAGAGAGATGACACCCAGAAAGAAGGAGAGACATGAACCACTCTATGCTTTGCGTCAAAGAGAATGAGCACATAAAAGAAATCCCATACATTTTTGGGGATGACTGATTTAGAGGAGAAATGCATAATTAAAACAAATGGGCATGACATATCTAGAGGGGAAACGTACAATTAAAACAAACACATTTTGGGCATTTTGTCTTTGGGTATTGTACATGTTTTTAATGTCCATTTCATTTATTAGTTAAACCTTCAACTAAATTTGTTACACATTTTTCAACCACTAATCTAAATAGGAACCTACTACATAAATAGTAATTCGCTACTTATAAACACTATCTGCTATCCAATTAAACAGTTAATGTTATCGAACAAGACCTTATTGGTGTAGACCAAAAAAAACTATTAAAATCCTGCTTAAACACTTATATATTCAAATTAATAGGACAAGAAGTACAAACTTGTCACCAATTCATGGCCAATAATAATAGAATATCATAGAATTTGTGGTTAATTGTAAATATATTAGAACAAATACTACAATCAAATAATAAAATCTAATTCAAATATAATATTAGGGACCTAGCATAAAAAAGCATGATGAAATGTCAAATGATATATATATTTAACATATTAATGAACTTGATAAAATTAATTATCATCCAAAATTTTTTTGATAAAAGTATTCCAATAAACTAAAATACAGGGGAAAATGGGAAGTAATTACTAACCCGGCCCCCCCCCCCCCCAAAGTTAACAAAGATATATTGAGATGATTAAAAACTAAAAATATGTGATGACATTGATATTTGCTATAAATATGGAATGAGATGAAATTATAACTATGTGATAGCTTGAAAAAGACAAAAACTTATTAGAAGAGATGTGGAGCATAATCAAACCGGTAGATTGATACTTGTCTTTTACATAAATCAAATGTTTAGGCGAATCAAATTATTAAAAAAAAAAAAGACGATCTACACATATCCTAAACTATGAACCTAGCTATCCCATGCTTTTTTGATTGCTAATTTGCTACTGATAATACTTGCTTATGGCATAACTTATTGCCACCCATTATATTTACATTTGGCACAAGTACGTTTTTGTCATGAAAATTCTAATTCGTGGCATACGATTGCCACATATACTATTTACTCATGGCACAAGTAATTTTTCATTGCAGTACGTTCTACTCGTGGCTAAGTGTTGCCATAAGTAATATTTATCCATGGCACAAGCAACATTTTGCCACTGAAATTTTTAAATGTGGCATACTAATGCCATGGGCAGTATCTGTTGGTGGCACAAGTACTTTTTTGCCACGAGAATTTTAATTCATAGCATAATTTTTATGTCATCTTTTGGGAAATAATTTTCCCATGGCAAGAATAAAAAATGGCCACAATTTTAAGTTTCCCATGGCATGAAACGTGGCACAAGTGACAATTTGTTGTAGTGGGCTTACAGATTGGATTTACCCACATAACTTGAGCACATGCACAACGTTTTTCACATCTCACAACTCCGAAAATATGTTCCGGATCCGAATCACATCATCATAACAGAACTAGTGGAAATTGTGGAGAACCTAATGTACGAAGAGCATCCCGTACAGATATTAGACTATTAAGCAGCTTCGAAACAAAAGCATTTCTCTGGTTAAGGTTTTGTGGGCCAACCATAACTCTTCTGAAGCTACGTGGGAAACCGAGGAGGACATGAGAAACAAGTATCCATATCTATTTGAGGTACGGACAGTATTTCTTCTAAACTGCAAGTTTCGAGGACGAAACTTATTTTAAGGGGGGAAGGCTGTAGTAGCCCAAACCTAAAATTCTCGTTAACTATTTTCAAACTACCCTAATTACAAATTAATTGAGTTGGGTGCTGCATTTTAATTTCGCATTTCAAGTACTCATTTCAAATTATCATTTTATGTGTATGGACATATTTGTGTGTTGCAAGTTGAAATGATGACGTGGTTTTGACATGAACTTTGTAATACTTCTTAAATAAAATTCCTTCAAGTTCTAATAAATATTTGAATGCTCACATAGAAATATCCATAAATAAATAAATAAATAAATAAAAGAGCCTAATTATTAAAGGACTAAATTGTGAAGTAATAATAATAATAATAAATGAACAAAAAATAATAATAAAAATGTAATAATAATAATAAAAAGGAAATGACAATGTCCTGACACAAAGGATGTAACATTCAAATTTATTACCTCTAGCTAAATTACTACTTCAACGATATATATAATTATATCTAAGATTATATACATATGTATGTGATAAATAAATAAAAAAAAGTAGGATAAATATGAGGAAAAACCTAGAAAATGGGTAGGTGTCAAGAAATAAAAAGAAGAAAAAAAAGGGAAAAGGGTTAATCACTAACTAAATTAGATAAATTGAAGCAAAGTAAGGGTCTGTTCTATTTCGCGTTTTGGATAGATAGATAGATACAAGGAGATGTAAGGAGCTGCAAGGAGATGTAAGAAGCTGTAAGGAGATGTAAAGAGTTGTAAGGAGCTGTAAGAAGATGTAAGAAGCTGTAAGAAGCTGTAAAAAGCAGTAAAAAGTTGTAAGGATAGATATAAGGAGTTGTTGAATTGTAAAAGAGTTGTATAGTATAGTTTATTTTAGATGAAAAATAATAATATTAAAATAATATACTTGAGAAGCCGTATTTTGTATTTTTATTTTTATTTTTTTATTATTATTTTTTCATTTTTTACTTTTTTTATTTCTTGTATTTTTTGTAATTTTGTAATTTTTGTTATTTTATTGTTTTATTTTTTATTTATTTATTTCTTTATTTTTATTATTTTTATTTTTTAATTATTATTTTTTATTTTTGATTTTTTAAAATTTGTAATTTTTATTTTAATTTTAATTTTATTTTATTTTAATTTTCTATTTTATAATTTTGTAATTTGTAATTTTTTTTTATTTTTTTATTTTTAATTCATAATCTTTTATTTTTTTATTTTTTTATTTTTTAATATTAAATTTTAATTTTAATTTTAATTTTAATTTTTTAATTTTTTAATTTTTTAATAAAAAATAAAAAATAAAACTAAAAATTTTGAAAATTAAAAATTAAAAATTAAAAATTAAAAATATACATAAAAATTTAAAATTAAAATTAAAAAATTAAAAAATTAAAAAATAAAAATTAAAAAATAAAAAATTTAAAAATAAAAAATAAAAAACTAAAAAAAAATTTAAAATAAAAAATTAAAAAAAAAATTAAAAAAAAAATGAAAAATGAAAAATAAAAGAATAAACAAAAAAATAAAAAATAAAAAATAAAAAATATAAAAATTATAAAATTACAAAATAAAAATTTAAAAATTTAAAAAATTAAAAAAATTAAAAAATTAAGAAATTTAAAAATTAAAAATTAATAATAAAAGATGAAAAATGAAAAATAAAAAAAATTTAAAAAACTTAAAAAATAAAAAAATAAAAAATAAAGAACAAAAAAATTTAAAATTTAAAATTTAAAATTAACAATTAAAAAATAAAAAATAAAAAATATATACAAAATAAATAAAATGAAGATGTAAGGAGATGTAAGAAGATATAAGGAGATGTAAAGAGATGTAAGGAGATATAAGGAGATGTAAGGAGATGTAAGAAGATGTAAGGAGATGTAAGGAGATGTAAGAAGTTGTAAGGAGATGTAAGCTCTTAACTAAATCTTAAAAAACGCGAAACAGAACAGGGCCTAAGATAAAAACAACTAAGGGTCTGTTCTATTTCGCGTTTTAGATAGATAGATAGATGTAAGGAGATGTAAGGAGCTGTAAGGAGATGTAAGGAGCTGTAAGAAGATGTAAGAAGCTGTAAGCAGCTGTAAAAAACTGTAAGGAGCTGTAAGGATAGATATAAAGAGTTGTTGAATTGTAAAAGAGTTGTATAGTATAATTTGTTTTAGATGAAAAATAATAATATTAAAATAATATATTTAAGAAGTTGTATTTTGTATTTTTTTATTATTATTATTATTTTTTTCATTTTTCATTTTTATTTTTTACTTTTTTTATTTCTTGTATTTTTTGTAATTTTGTAATTTTGTAATATTTGTAATTTTATTGTTTTATTGTTTTATTTTTTTATTTTTTTATTTTTTTTATTTTTTAATAATTATTTTTTATTTTTTATTTTTTTAAATTTTTTTTTTATTTTTTTTATTTTTTAATTTTCTATTTTATAATTTTGTAATTTTTAATTTTTAATTTTAATTTTAATTTTTTAAATTTTAAATTTTTTAAATTTTAATATTAAATTTAAATTTTTAATTTTTTAATAAAAAATAAAAAAATAAAAAATAAAAAATAAAACGGGAATTTTTGAACATTTTGGAAATTTTAAAATTAAAAATTAAAAATAAACATAAAAATAAAAAATAAAAAATAAAAAATAAAAAAAATAAAAAATAAAAAACAAAAAATAAAAAATAAAAAAAAATAAAAAAATAAAAGAATAAAAGAATAAAAGAATAGACAAATAAAATTGAAAATAAAAAATTACAAAATTACAAAATTACAAAATAAAATTAAAAAAATTAATAAAATTTAAAAATTTGAAAATAGAAAATAAAAAATGAAAAATGAAAAATAAAAAAAATAAAAAAATAAAAACTAAAAAATAAAGAACAAAAAAATTTAAATTTTAAAATTTAAAATTAACAATTTAAAATAAAAAAATGCAAAAATACAAAATACAAAATAAATACAAAATAAATAAAATGAAGATGTAAGGAGATGTAAGAAGATGTAAGGAGATGTAAGGAGATGTAAGAAGATATAAGGAGATGTAAGGAAATGTAAGAAGATGTAAGAAGATGTAAGGAGATGTAAGCTCTTAGCTAAATCCTAAAACACGCGAAATAGAATAGGGCCTAAAAATCTCAAACCCACCTGCTTTCGGCCCCTGCACCCCGAAAACCCCATGCCTCCCTTGCTCTGTTTTCCGCCAGCCCATCTGCCGCCTTCCACCATCGTTCGTCGGCCACCTCGCCGGATTCCGCCGTCAACCGTCGAGTTCCGCTGCCCAGACCAGCAACCATCCTTTTTCTCCATCTCTTTGGGTTGTCTAAGTGGGTGAAAGGTGTGAAACCCTAACCCCTAAAAATTTGAGTTTTACTTATTAATGCTAGTTTCTTGAATTAAATGATGTATTTGGGCCTAAGGAATGCAGATTTGTAGCTTCTTGAATGTTGATTGTAAATTCTATTGATGAAGAAAAATTCGAATGAGCATGGTATTAAGAGGAGTGGTTTGGTGTGAATTATGGGTTTAATTGTGTTAATTTGATGATGCTTAGAATTATGGTCATGAATAAGTAAAGGAATTTGTCATTTGTGGGTCTGTATGTATATAAATATATTAGATATGTCTGTTATATGTAAATCATGGGTTGGTGATTAGAAGGGAGGTTAAATTTGTTATGTTGATGTAATAAAGGTTAAGGGGATGCTAATGTAGATGTGAGTGAGATTAAAATAAAAGTATGTTGAATGAGTGAGATGTGATTATGAGATTGAAGTATTAGGGTTTAGGGCTTGAATAGTGTTTAAGGTAATTTTATCGAATTAATAATGAGGTAGTGGGGGATTGAATAGTGAGGTATGTATAAAAACACATAAGATTAGTACGTGTGCTAAATTGTGATCATAATTTGGTTAATTAGTGATTGGGGCATGTAAGGTGATTACGGATTAGATGATGGATGAGGTTGAATCCTAATTGGGATGTTTAGCGTTTAAACAAATCTTGATGATAATTGAACGGAAATAGGGAAAAATAAGCATGTATGTTATGCTATTGTATAAATTATGGCGAAGTTTATTTCCCAAGTGAAGGTAATGGAAAAAGGAAGGAGTAATTGCGCATTCAAAGCTACTAAGGAATATGCCTTTATAATTTTATTTCGCTAATAAACAATGTTATGATTAGAACTCGTCTTGAAAGTGCGCCCAAAGTCATAAAGTTTGAGCCGCCTTAAAATATATCGCAAGCAATGAGTCGTTAAAAAGAGGAAGGATAGCCATAATAATAATAATAATAATAATAATAATAATAATAATAATAATAAT
>JACYFF010031959.1:19954235-19970761 GCA_017589665.1 Selenicereus undatus
GGACTTGAGAGCTCTCTTGGACTTGTATGGACATGGCATCCGCTTCAGATGCTTAGCATAATGGTTGTGATCTTCTGTTGCTGCTCTTTTTATCTCAAAGTTGAGGGTTCGAATCCTGCTAGTGCGTTATCCTTCCCTTCGTTTTTGGGTCAACAACATTTCTTTAATTTGAACTTCAAAATTTACTAATTATAGTTTAGTACTTTAATTGACTTCAATTTGTTTTCAATCCTTAATTTGTAGATTAATTTATTTTTTTAGTTTAATTTGTGAATTTCATTCTAAATTTGTGTACTTTGTGGGTTTAGTTTCAATTTGTGGTCAAAATGAATAGATATTTCAAAAAGAATATAGCACTAATCCTTTAATTTGAGTTAATTTACTTTTTAACTTTTAATTTATAATTTTAATTTGCCAATTTTAATTTTAAAGTTGTTTAATTTGAATTCTAACTTAAAATGCATAGATATTTTAAAATGATAACTAAAAAATCATCATTTCCTTTGAGTTCTAAATTCGAAAACTTACTATTGAATGAAGAATGTGGGAACGACGTCCCTCAACCACAATTATCAACTTATTTCCGACCCCCCTCCCTCTGATTCTTGGCTTCGCCACTAAGTTATGTGCTCACTAAATATAGTCGTTGGCTCAATAGCGGTACCCATTTAACTCATTATATAAAAAATATGTTGTCCTGTGCTACAGAGTAGTTTTTAGCTCACTAAAAGAAACATTTGGCTCACTAGACCGATGTTGCATTATAGCTCACTACAAATGCTATGGTTGTTTTTTAGATGATATTTTCATTGTTGTTATGTACATATGAGAAACAACAACTCACCAATATAAATTATGTACTCACTAAATATAGTCATTGGCTCACTAAAGAAATACATTTAGCTTACTTATATTGAGCTTGTATTGAGTAATCATAAATCAGTTCTTTGCTCACCAAATGTAATCACTATAATTAATCTTGTGCCTAATAGGGAAAACAAAAGTTCACTATCAGTATAACTCACTATAAAAAATATGCTGCCTTGCACTACATTTTATAACTCACCAAATATCTATCATGACTCACTAAATAAATGGCATAACTCACTAAAAAGAATAGTATAGATAGCCAGCAAATAATATTGTGAAATTCTTGAGTTATGTTACAGCTCAATCATTTTTTACTATGACATAAGGGTATTTGTATTATATTTTGTGAGTATAATAGAAATGTAGTGAATTAATTAAATATAGTCCAACTCACTAAATATATGCCATAACTCACTAAATATATGTCATAACTCACTAAAGAAATGTAAATAACTAGAATATAGTTTAGTGAGTTTCAGATAAACAATAACATTTTTTTGGTACAATAGCACATTTTAATAAGTTATAGAGTACTTTTGCTAAGTGAAACCCATGGTACATAAGATGCATTGGTTTGATCTTCTTTGAAGATTGAGTCAAAAATAAGACAATTATGCCATTCACTCACTGAAAGTATGTATTAACTCACTAAAATTGTGTTTCAACTCACTAAGTATTGTAGTGGGCTATACATTTTTAGTGAGCTGAAATTCGATTGTACAACTTCTTCTGTACAATCGGTTGTATGATATAACAACTCAGTAAATAAATATCATAGCTCACTAAAAAAATATAGTCAACTAGAACACAATTTAATGAGTTTCATATTTAACATTTTTTTTTTAGTACAATAGCACATTTAATATACTATATAGTATTTTTACTAAGTGAAACTTCAGTACATAAGATACATTAGTTTCGGTATGTCTGCTCATTAAAAGTACATATTGGCTCACCAAAACTGTGTCTCAACTCACAAAAATATTTTAGTGAGCTGTACATTATTTTTAGTGAGTGAAACAAGATACACAACAGTATATTTTAGTGAGCTACAAGATATTTTTAGTGAGTCGAAATCTGACAGTTTTCTTTGTGGGCCCAGTTGTACAATTGCATTTGTACAACCTGGTGAACGATATAACAACTGGTGAGAGGAAGAAGAACACAAAAACAAAATAAAATGGAATCCAATTGAATTAAGAATAATGGCTACATGCATAATAGGAAGAGAATTCAAGAAGATTTAAAGCATGTAATAAACCAAGAAAATTTAATAAAGTTGCCTTAATCTTTCACTAATCAAGGAAAAATTTACGTATTGGGAGCAGAAGTGAGACCACATCGGCCGCTTCAGGCTGCCAGCAAATAATTTTCAGTAAGACAGAGAGAGACTTTCAAAGACCAGGTACGTACATTGCTTATGCTTCTCGAAAATTCACATGTTTCTCAAACTATGCAAAATCAATATGATAATCAAATAATGAATCGTTTTATGCAATGTTTTGTCACATAATCAAGTGGTCCCATCAATTCTCAATCATCAGGACTTAAGCCCTTCAATTTACCCGCGTGACTGCAACTCAGGCTCCCCGATCGGCCTGGGAGGTGTGCACCTATCTCAAGATCGCTGCAAACATCAAAAGGGGTCTACTTCCAGATAATAACCTGCAAATCAGTTTTAATCATACATTCTCTCTCTCCTGTTTGCCAAACAAAATGTTTTGAAATGCGGGCGCCGAACTAATTTAACTCAAAACTTATTTAAATGCATATAAATGTGCATGCTGAGCTTCGGCTCATATTTCGATTATGTTTTCTGTTTTCTGCTTTAGGTAAGGGCTCAGTGAGTAGTCCTCCGGGCGAGCCAGAGAATAGCAAAAAGTGAAATAGAGTTCTAATTCTTTTTGCTGAGGTTGCGCTAGCCAAGAGCTCACAGTGATTCATAGGCTAGCACCTTAAATATCTAAGGGTTGTGTAACCTTTTGAATATCGCAGATTATTAGTAAATTGTGATCGTATTCTTCGGTTGCAGGTACACCACAACTTATGTAAATGCTTGAGTGTATGCCATTTCAATTTTTTCGTGAGACGGGCAATTAAATGGGCAACACCATGGTACCCGTAGTTCAGTTAGCCTTGTTCCATTACAGAATAACGGTAATGCCTCTAACCAAAAGACTTCTACTGCAAATCAACAATTGTGAGTAGAGCTGATAAAAAATAGGGTCGGGTCGAGTTGAAAGTCGGGTCATGAGGTAGGATTTTCTCGACGCTGACCCTACTCGACCCTCATGCGGGTCAGCATACCCCCTGACCCTGACCCTGCGGGTACCCTCGGGTCATCGGGTCAGACGGGACCCTTAAACCCTCCGATATAGAAAATGAGATTTTTCAATAAGTTTTCTTTTTATTATAAAGGTCAACATTAAACATCTTACAAAATAAAAAGTCAAACAATAATATAATGCTCCGATGAAACATATCACAACTACAAACACTTTAATGCGTAAGTTAGTCATTAAACCAATAGACTAATTAGTTCACTGAAATGACTACTTAGTCTACCCCAAACATCAGAGAGAGCGTTAGAAGGTTATGAACCAGTGAGATTTGGTGAGATGAATGGGAGGAAGATGCTAAGAAGAGATGGGAAAGTGAAAGCGAAAAAATTTTGAACAAATGAAACTAAAAATATTTTATTTTTTTTTTTATTTTTATTTGAAAAAGTGAGGGTTAACGGGTCAAAACCTTTACCTAAGTCCGACCCTCATCATAGTAGCGTACCCTCAATTTGAGGGGTGGGGCGGGTCGGAGACAAAAAAGACTAACCCTGACCCTCATTTTTGAGGGTCGGATCGGGTTGGGTCGGGTCGGGTGGGTCCCCGACCCGTTGATCAGGTCTAATTATAAGTAATTAGGTTAGACTAATCTGGCATTAGGAATGGGGGGCGTTACAGACTTATTATGCACACTTTGGCTTCTTCTACTGGATATTACGTCATGCAGAGAAACACTTGTTAAACGATAAAATGAAAGACATTATTGTGTCAAAAGAAGCTGTTTGCAATCAAATTGAGTTTCAGCCTGCTGTTTATTCCTTAGGCAGAGTTATTCTGTGTACTAATTGATAAGGCGTTGTTGGTAAGTGCTAGTAATCAAACCTTTTCAACAGTGTCCACGACTAACCATCTTAGTTTTATGCTTCTTGCTTTGATTCATTTGGTGTTAATGCACTGGATTGTCTACCTCGAAGTGTGCATAAGCTAAACTCTCGGATTGCCACCACCTTTGTTTTTTTTTGGACAAAAGTTTAGATTGCTTTCATTCCTTTCCTCCAAAAACATTACAAGAAAATCCCAGACATACCTGGGCAGAACTGTACAGCCTTAATAACTATACCCCTGCATCGACTTAAAATCATTCAGCCGCATTCTCTAATCAAAGTAAACAATCCCTACTTGTTTTCTAAAAATCCTTCTGTTCCTTTGTTGCCAACACAAATAAAAAATCACATATACAACTATATACAATTTGCTATTTTATTTTTTGCTTCCTTTGAGTGAGCTGACTTATTGGGCTCAATTCTCCCATACCCTGCCTGGCATTTGAATTTGCAGCAAATCATTCATGATCTCCTTAAATATCTCTCCTATAAACTACATGTGCGTGTGGGTTTCTTCCGCAGACTGGCAGAAGACAACCCCGCCCAATCCGGAGACCAAAGTGTTTGATCACTTGGTCCTTGTAAGCAGCCTCTCATGTAATGTCATCCACTCCACAAAGGCACAACTTGGGATCCTATTTTTATGCCAAACTAATGGCTACTACTAAACAATCACCGTTTTTCTATAATCAATTCATAACCAGATTTGGCTGAATAATTCCCACTTGGATCATGTAGCCATTTAGGTCGTGCAAGGTCAAATCCATGCTATATTATATCTCTTGCTTTGAGATTCCTCCTCCAGTACCAACTATCTTTAGCTGATATCTTACACTCCCAAATACTTTGCCAATTTAAATAGTAGTGGTTCACGACCAATATAGGCTAATTCAAGTGTTTTAACACTTGTTCCCCTTAAGCAAGGTCTCGGGTTTGAGTTTAGTGAATGGAGAAAATCTGTAGTAGGAGAGCTCTAACCCTTATTGGGCCAACAGCAGCTCGACTCCAGTGAAATGGAGGATTCAAGACCCCAAAAAAAAGTAGTGGTTTACACACTTCACCCATAACCCCTCCCTCGACTTGGCCACATGCCATACAAGCTTTGTAATCTTTGCAATGTTCCATTTATAAATATCTTCGATCCCATGCCCCTTTCCTTCTTGGGCATATAGAGTGTGTTCCAAGTTAAGCTGATGGCTTCTTTGTTGCAGCTTCAGCATTCCATAGAAAGGTCCCACAAATTTGTGTAACTCTATCCAAAGCATTCTTTGACAAGATAAAGATTTGACTGTAGTAATAAAACATGCCAAGTAAGACAAAGTTAATGAGCGGCATCTTCCTAGCATAAGACATCCTTTGGACAAGCCAAGCTGTAATTTTTGCAGTGAGCCTTTCTACTAGAACTTAGCAGTCTTACGTGTTAAGTCTTTGAGGTTTAACTACACTCCTAAATATTTGAATGGTAGGATCCCCAATTTGAAGCTTGTGTAATTAGCCAACTCTATTTTCAATTCCTAGTCAATCTATCACACACAATTACAAATTTCTCTTGGTTGGCCTCCAACCCAGAGCATTCAAAGAAGTGTTGAAATGCTACCATCAAACACGAAACACTCTTCTTCTCAGCCCTTTAGAACATCAACAAATAATTTGCAAATGTCAGGTATGTTAATTGAAGGGAATGACAGACTGGATGAAACTTAAATCCATCTTGCATTGTTGTAATTTTTAGAGATCTTGCTAAATAATCTATAACAATGACAAAAGTTAGTGGTGATATGAGATCCCCTTGTCTCAACACTCTTTTACTAGGGAAATACCCAAAGATTTCTTTAATAAACTTAATAAAAAATCTAGCACTTTGTGATGCATACCATAGTCTTTTGCACAAAACTGTTTAGAAACCTGTACCTAATCATAGCTTCTTTATAAACTCCCATCTCACTGAATCATATGCTTTCTTGAAGTCTATCTTCATGATAGACCTGGGAAATACATTTTTCCTACCATAGAGTTTAATAACTTCTTCACATATCATGATATTGTGAGGAATGGATTTCCACTAACAAATGCGCCTTGTGAATTATCAATTATATCTGGCAGCACAAGCTCTATTCTCTCTCTTAATATCTTGGTTATACATTTGTATCTAGAGTTACAACAAACAATTGGTCTCAGGTCTGAAGGCTTCATAGGATTGAGCGCCTTTGGTACCATAGCTAATATGGTGGCATTTACTTGTTGTAACAATTGCCATGGATGAAGATGTCCTGGGCTTCTTTAAACACATCCTTCCCAACAATATCCTATGATTTTTTGAAAAGTAGCCCCCAAACCCATCTAGCCCTGGACTCTTGTAATTGCCAATAGAAAACATCGCATGTTTGATTTGTACTGTGGTCACAGGTTCCAGTGGCAGTGTTTGCTGTTTTGCAGTAAGGCATCTTCCTTGCATGCCAGGTGATGTTACCCTAGAAAGTCCTGGAAATGTTTGATCAGAATCTCTCCAATTTCCTTTCTATCCATGGTTACACACCCTTGCTTAGTTTGCATTTATGAGATAGAACTGTTATAATGTCTTTTTGCAATGCATGCATAAAAGAAACCATTATTCTAGTCTGCCAAGTTTTATCCACGTCTCTTTGGATTTCTGTTTAAAGGAACTTATTTTCAGCTTTCATAAGGAACTTATAGTGTGCAATAACCTCCTTTTCATTCAAATATAAGTCATTATTGTGGGGGGTTCGCAGACAGTTCTCTTTGAATCTTGAACATTTCTGTTTGAGCGCCTACCACCTTGCCTGGATATCACCAAATTAGTTTTTATTAATAGTCCTTAAAGGCTGTTTCAGAGCTTGTAACTTCTTCACCAATCTAAACATAGGGGATCCCTGCACATTCATATGCTAAACAGTCCCAACAACTTGCTTAAAGTCAGGGATACTTACCGACATATTAAAGAACTTCAGCTGTATCCTTCTAGGTTCTAGGTTCATTTATAGATGCCCTAGTGAAGGGAAGTGATCAGACACTCCTTCTAGCATCACCTCATGACAAAATGCCTCTATCTTAGCTGCAGCACTAGATCACCCCCAATGCTCTTCTCAGATCTCATTAGACTCTTAAAGTTTTGTCCAATAATCCAATAGGTAGTTACAGTTGTTCCAAGTGTCTGTAGCTTATCCCAAAAACAGCCTTGCCAGCAATATCATTCACTCCATATGCTGTATTGACATGTAAGATTATTCCCCCAATATTCAAAACTGCATGTGTGAACTGTGGGTGGATCCTAATTATATTCACTTGAATATGTTGTGTGTCCTATAAGATCAAAATCCTCCCCTTCACATCATCAATTGCATTAGTAGCCATGCCCCAATAAAGACGTATAGCCTGCTTAATACTACCCTCAGCTACCCTCTTTACTTCTGTCTCAACAACGCCTATAAAAGGACATTTATATGCTGCAAAAAACTTTTAACAACTCCTATTTATTAGGCTCATTCATGCTTATAATGTTTCAAAATGCACATCTATCCATTCTCCTTAGCTAAGGAGTCAAAACTATTTTGCAATACTATACCTACTGGAGGAGTGATGCATTGCAACATTTCCAAATGAGGTAATAGGGTGTTCTTCCACATGTGTGGTCATCTCCCTGTCTTGGTCCAAATTTGTTACATCTCCTCGGCTGGTTCTTTTGTCTTAGCCCCCTTAGGATCACATACTTTAATAACAAGCTCTTTGCGTCTCAAAACCTTCCTCACCTTCTTCCTACATCCCTCCTCATGATGGCTAAACATGTAACGGAAATCACACTTCAAAGGCTTCCACTCAAAATCCACCTTCTGCGCAATTATGTCTCTGTCTTCTTTCTCATCCATGAAAGTGATAGTATCAGGGAATTGTTTGTTGATATCCATTTCAATCAAAACTCTAGCAAACTTAGCCTTAGCCTTCTCTTAAGTGTGTTTATTTGTAGCTAATGGCATCCCTACGAAGCTGGCTATTTTGCTAGCTGTCCCCAGACTTTCAAATCTAAGTCAGGGAATTTAGTCCACATTAGGATTCTAGTTATTTCCTCTTTACTCACATATTGGTCTACACACCAAACCCTCATTACCTAAGCCTTTTCTATCAGAATGGATGAAGTTGTATTTCAACACATCATCCCGCTTCAGAGCAAAGTGGAGTCAAACAATGAAAACCCCTTCAGGTCTCATAACCACTTTTTCAAATTCTAATGCTCCCAAAATTCGCTTACAGAACCCCTCCATCACTTGGATGGGAGGGTTAGATCCTAATACGAAGCGAGCAATAGATGATGCCTAATACTCAATTTCAGATTCAATAATCAGATTCATCAATGCATTGAATTTTCATTGCATCATGTGTTAATGATGAAACATAATTCAACTGTAATCCCTAATTTGGAGCAGACAAAAACGACTCACCATCCACTTCACTCTATTCCATCTCCCTTTCCTAGGATCTAGATTATTGTCGTTGCCTGAAAGCATCAACCCAGCTCAAGAAGCTTGCTCGCATCTCCTTTGTTCACCCACTGAATCCATCTCCCTAGTTAGATTCCTTGCTTCACCCCCCCCCCCCCCAAAACCAGATGCATTAGAGTTACCAGAATGCATAGGAGATTGACTATACTTTGGTTTCCTAGCTTTCCTCGCCATTGATATGAAGAAAGATCTCTCTCTCTACATTACTTATAGAGAAAGTTGAGATTCTATCATTAATAATTTTACTCAATACCACCTTTCTTTTTCCTTCAGTTAATTGTCAACCTCGTTCCATGCTTCTAGTATAACTATGATGCTTGATTTCGCAGACTGATGATCATCAAATTTCACCTTGGACATGCTGTGCTGTTAGGAAAAATAATTGATTAAATTTGAGCAACGTATAGGTGGAAGCGTAGAAAGATGTGGATATTCGTGAATATAAAAGCAAGGTCAAAAATAAAGGATAGACACAATATTTTTACGTGGAAACCCAAATTGGGAGAAAACCAAGGGCGGCAACAATAATACAAAATCCACAATGATAGGAATACATCCAAAACGATCTCAAAGCAAACGCCTATGGAAGAGATCAACAAGAGAGATAAAGATCTCAAAGCAATCGTTCAAGGAAGAGATCAATTAAAATGAAAATCTCTAAATACTAGCTCTCAATAAAAAACAAAAAGCGGAATAGAAATTGGACATAGACGACGAGCCGACGAGGGGCGGTGCCAAGAGGTACTCCTAACTGCCACTTAAAATGCTATTAACTTGCCCACCGAAAATGCTTAATATGACTGGGATAATAGTCACGCCAAATGCCTAAACCAAATGCTCAATTTATAGAGTTGGAAATGTAACTCTTATACTGAGGGGAGATGAACCAAGAGTTGGAGTCAAAAAATTACCCAAATAATGACTCATGAATAAGGTGAGTAATGAAGATAATTATTCTCTGAGTAATGAAGTTGATTATTCTCACATAACAGCCCACATAACTGCTCCAGCAATAATCTTCCATTAACCTTGTATTAAGCATAATAATAATAGCAGAAATGGCCAGGAAAATGAAGGAACTGATCAGTCGGGCCATGCAACGGCTGGCCCGTGGACCTCACTGGGTGAAACTGGACTAGACATGCGTGCTCGGAGCTGGGCGTGCTGCTAGGCCGCAGACTTGGCCCAGGCGCCGGCAATGACTGTTACTACTATTTGCTGGAATACATTTTGGGCCATGTATGAAAATAGGCCCAGAAGCTAAAGAAAGAAAGAACTGGTCAACGCATACGTCAACTGGCTTTGGAAAGGCCATGCTACTGTACTAATGCTGACGATGGGCGGATGGTCTCGCTGGGCCGCGTGAGGGACGAAACAAGCTGAAGTTGATTTATTTTTTTCCCTTCCTTTTCCTTCTCGTGTCTTTATTTCTTGGTCCAATCTTGGCATCACCAAAAATTAATTTTGGTCCATACCTAAAATGTGCTGTGACGAATTATCTGTTTCTACTTTTCTTAACTTCCCAAACCATACAGTTTCCCTACATCCCACCTAAAGTGGATGTGGGATGGGTCTTTCTTAGGGCCTGTTCATATCATTAGTAAATTTTAAAATATCAACTCCAACCCACTTCAACCTAGTTCAACCCAGTTTTATTATTTTAATCAAGTTTAATTTATCACATTAAAAAAATTTAATCCACTTCAATCCACAACAACCTACTTCAACTCACTTCACCTTTTTACCTACGTTAATTTACTCACGAAAAGAACAGACCCTTAGTGGGTGGGTAGGGGTGTTCACCGTAGTCGACCCTAGATTTGTAAACCCATAGGCTGCCTCATACTTCATAACCCTCTGCGTTCTTCCTGCATTTGGTAAATCATGAGAGAATTCTATTCATCTTTTTATAACTCATCACTTGTTATCTAAGTTGTGCTTTGATTTATCAGCTAACTCATCAATGACACAGATCTGTGTGGTATACGAAGGAGAAGCCGTATATAGTTTGATTAATTATGAAAGCAGTTCTAAGATGCTGCGACGTTGCCTACATGAGCATCAGGAATTTAGTCACAGAACTACTTTGATTAATGAAGTTGAAGAGATGTTTATTTTATTAAGGAGGTGAATCCCATTTGTCACGGTGGTCTTTTGAGGTGCAACAGCGTCAGACTAAAATAGGCTACACATTGAAAATATTTGTTCACAATCAGGACTTGTTTGGCTAGCATATATACGGAAACGAGAGCAGTCACTGCATCTTTAAGAAATGGTATTTTGTGCTCGATCTATGTTTTGGGCTCTATCTGCTTTTTATGTACTAATGTTTATGTTTTTGGACCAATAGATAACAATGCGGAATAATTGCTATCATGGTAAAGGTGTTGCTACCATGTATGATTTCTTTTGCATCGATGAGTTAATTTGCAATGGTGATTTGAGTTTCTGTTCGTGTGCTTGTTTTGAAAATTTGTATTATTGTTTGTGTTACAGTCAATGTGGGTATTTTGAGATAGTTGACCAGAACTACTGTTAACTAGAGAAGGATACATGCTGCAGTTCTATATGGCAGCCCGACTCGTTGTGGTTTGTGCAGACTTGCCATTTAAAGTAACATACAATTCTGCATAAGAAGATGCTCTATTCATTTGGAACTTGGAAGTGTCTATCCATAGGGTGCACAATGAAGCTTTTGATTTGGGAAAGCCGGTGTACCATGGTAGGATTTTGTTGCTCTTGTATCGCATGGTTCATGGTAGCTGCCAGAGTAATATTTTTGTATGTTCTCGTTAATTTACAGTGAAAGAGAAGTTTCATCGATAATCAGCCATGTGTTGTTGCTCTTTGTATCGCATGGTTCATGGTAGCTGCCAGAGTAATATTTTTGTATGTTCTCGTTAATTTACAGTGAAAGAGAAGTTTCATCGATAATCAGCCATACAGTGTGCACGTACATGATAGACAGAATTCTAAAGTTCAAGCACAATAATGTGCTCTAGAGGGCTAGGGAGAGGGAGAGAAGGAAGCAAGAAAGTCGGCTGCCAGGCAGCTATCATATTGATAGTTCTTGATCCCATCACAAATTTCTCATCTGAAGTTTAATGGCTGAAATCTAATATCCTAAATGAGGAGACTAGCTCATGGACGTTAATTGCTAATCATTCATTCATTCATTCATTCATCACGCTTATACATAAAAGTTTGTTTCGTTACAAGTATGGTTACAGATGATATAGGGAAATTGTTTCTGGGTTATGTTTATGGCTTATATTCTGTTTACTGTGCACAATCATGGCTTATGTTCTCTCTGGGTTATGTTTATGGCTTACTAGTTACTACCGCTAGTGGAATCTTTCGATCACATGGATGGTGCTATGATAAAATAAGAAATTGACTTATTTGCTATTATTCTTGCTAGTGGGGATGGATTTTTCTGCAATATCTAGTTTAATCTGCATTTTCTTGCTCGAATAGCACTGGATGATTTCCAAGTCATACACTGCATTCTTCAGACTCCATAGCTCCCCTTGAGTGCTCCATCCGTTGGCTTTCAGGTGGAAATTTCAATAATGGCATGAGTTCGGAGAATATGAATTTTGCGTACTGAAGGAGACGTCAGATTGATGCAGCAAAAACCAATGTTGATTCATTCTTTGGTTTGGCTGAAAATAGCACATAGATGCAGAACAGGGCTGGCACATAATTCATGTGACAAGTTAGTCCTTTATGCTTACTTGAACAAAGCGCAATATTGTTGGACTTATTAATCATATTGCATATTTTTGTTCTGTCGAAGGTTGGATCACAACTCAAGCAATATGGTTTGGCAGGCAAAATGTGCTCTGTATATTCAACTATATATTGCTGATTTGAATGAATTTGCTGTTGCAAATGAAACATATGAGAGCTTTGATGTATATCACTTAGATGTCATCCTCTTAATGAAGTCATCTCAGAAGTCTGTCCATCCTCATCAAACAATAAGAGAGGTTTCTTGATCGCCAGCTTGGTTTTTCGAAAGCCAGAGTTGAAATAGCTGCTGGCTCGAACAGCCATTGTAGTAAGAGATGCTTGCTGCTATGAAGAATGCAAGCTTGGCAATAGAGATTCTCTATAATAATAGGCCCGTCTAAAAATAGTGGGAAAAAGAAATTGAAAATTGCTGAAGAGGCTAGCTTGCAGACGGTTGATACTTTAACTGCAACTTACTTCAATACGTTCTTTAGAGTTTAGAGTCTAGGCAAAGTTGCTTATCAGACCTACTGTAGTGTACTGCATCCCACATGGTTAACGTGCTACATTTTAGCACTGGGAAAGGAGTAAATGGAGAACAGTGTTCAGCCACCACCTTGGTGGCATAGAAAAAAACAAAGTGATCTTTCCTTCCTGAATTGATTTCAGATGAAGTTGAATTCTGAAGAGTCGGCCCATGATGAGATACATTCTGTTTGTATTCTGGAAATGCAACGGAGTATGGAGGAAACTTAAACTTTCCCGAGGTTTCAATAAATAACTGACCCAGGGTAGAGACCTCGGAATTCCAGCAAATAATGTAATTTCATGGTAAGTGTTTTGAGCAGATTGGCAATTGACGATTGTGTACATTCATTTTGCAATATGCAAAGCTTGGGCAATTCTAGAAGTGTGACGAACGTTATCAGAACTCAAAAGACTTGCAACACAAATTAATCAGTCTTGAGTATTACAGGCCATAAGGAGGGTAGTAATGGCTGTCATTTCCTTCACAAAAAACTGTCAAAACCTCAAACCAAAGATATCAACATATAAAACACACACAGGAGCAGCTGTTCTTGATTGGGTAGCAGATAGCCAGAAAGGCGAGTGCAGTTGCATGAGAAACAATCCATATGCAGCTGAAGAAACCGGACAAATGTCTTAGTCTTTGAGTGAGGCCTAGTGCATGTGTTGATCCAAGTGTTCAATGACATGGCAATTTCGCAATAGTAGCAGAGCACAAAGAATCATATGGCAAGCCACGCACAGCATACCACCACAGAAAACCCAACTGGTCAGTAGAAGCCATACCTGAAAGCATTTCAATTGGATGCAAGCGACAAATATGACTAAAGGGGCAAAGCCTTTAAAAATCTCCTTGCATATTCATTGCCTAAAGGAAAAAAAATGTAGCAGTACATGTCCGTTGCCAAAGAGAGACTAAGAGTACAGAAGCCACTAACAACAATCAAAGAGTGAAGCATAGCACAAGAACAAAATCGACGTCACTAAAAGCCCACAACTAGCTTCCTTAAAAGACCAATTCATGAGGCTTCATGCCTGCCTTGAGCGAGAATCTTGCCCCTAAGTAAGCTTTCAAGTCTGCCACTCCCTCAATCGCTTTGATCAATGGAGCATCCACAGCCTTCTGGTCATCCTTTTTCTCTTGCGGAAGCACGTTTACCTCCTGCATTTTCATAACAAGTGTTAAAACCCATGCACAGCGAAGGAGACAATGAGAGAACCTAATTCATCCGCTCCCCCATTTCCCCCTCCTCCCAACAAAGCATAATTACCAACCTTCTTCTCAGCCTCGAAGAACTCGCCTTCTCCCTTCTTCTGCTTCTTCTCGTCCTTCTTGGCAAAGTACTTGTCATCAAATTTCTCCACATTGACCCCAGAAATGTCAACCTTGGTTGAAGTGCCAATGACATAGGCTTGGTTCACACGCCTCAAAGGGACACCATTGACCTTAAAGGGACCTGTAAAATAAGAAAATTTCACTCAAATCACAATGACAATGACGAATCAAGCATTCTGATTTCTCATTCTTGGACAAAGCAGCAGATGTAATACAAACAGGCATTTTTGCAACAGCCCCATAATGACCAGACAAGGGCAAATACTGAAGCTAGTCTGAGGACACTAAAACATTACTTGAAATATTATCAGAATACTAGAAATCAACATTCCAATCGTTCAATCAAGAGAGGCAGCCATAATAGAATTTACGCATGCAAAACCAAATAAAAAAGGAAGGCCCTCAAAGTCCAAGAACAATGTGTTACAAGGTACGCCCACAAAATGTGGAGAGGCAATGAAATACCAAATAACTGGGCAACTAACCAATTGCTGCAGCATAACACATACCATATCACCAATATCTTCCTAGGAGCCAACAGTAATTGTATACAATCAATCAGTTACTGTTTTCAGGAGCCCCTCTCAACCATTTTTACATTTTCCTTAGTATGCATAATGTTTTATTATGATAAATATACCTTCACTTACCTATCTCCCATTACCTACCAGAGAATAGATCTCAGTTTCCTGTCTCTCAAACTTAGCTAGTCAGTCGACTTACAATAACATCTACGCATCAAGTTTCATTCTTGTTATTCTGTTGGGTCCTTCCTAACTTAAAAAATAACCACCATTTACCCCAATCCGTAAACGGGCATTTCCAGAGCATTCTCAATCACAGTATTCAGCACGAAAAGTGGGGTAAAACAACCAAAAAAAACAATCCCAGCATTGAATTTGAATCTAACCCACCTACAACAAAAGAAGAGCAATACTAACCAGTGACAAGAAGCAAGCCAGAAGGAAGCTGCTTCAAGAAGACCACCCTCTTTCCCTTAAACCTCCCAGCTAGAATTATCAACACAGTTCCTGGAGTAATGCTAGCCCTGCAACATCACATTACATTACATTTTTCAAACTTCAATCCAAACCCATAAAAACAAGACCATTTGACATTGATATGAACCAATACAATGCAATATGCATAAGAACTGAAATTTGAAACCTGAGCTTGGCAGGCTTAGGCTTGCGCTTGTTAATCAAGGGCTTCTTGACATCGTCGGCAGGGTAGAACTTGGGGGCCTTCTCGGTGGGCTTAGCTTCGGCAGGCTTAGGGTCATGGCGGGGGAAAACGCCGCCGTTTTTGGCCTTGATTGCCCAGAGACCACGCTTGTGGTACATCTTAGATCGGGAATATTTGCCTATGCCCTTAACCAGTTCTGGGTTGCGGTTCACATGGGGCTTCCTCTGCTTTGGTGCCATCTTCTTCTTCTTCCCCTCGCTGAAACTCTTCAACTCCAAGAGAGTCTGTGTGTGTCTGTGATGAAAAAGATATATGACATGCCGAAGGAGCGGAAACCCTAGTTTAGGGTTTCATACATTCTTCCATTTCCACGTTTTGTTGATGGGCTGGCATAACCGTCTCTCTATTGGGCCCAAATACCTGGCTATCCCATCGATACATTGGATGCATCAATGTACCCCACTCACCCTTTTTTCCTTTAAAAAAAAAAAAATCCCTTTTGGGGGTCGAATTTTGTTTGGTTCAAGCCAATTGTTAGGCCTGGCAACGGGTCGGGTGTGAAGCGGGTGAGCCCCCATCCGCATCCATCCAGTCCACCTGATCCACCCGTCACCCGCTCACCCGCATCCAATCCACCCGTCATCCGCGGATGAAACGAGTGATAAACGGGTGAAACGTGCTCTATCTCATTTCATTCGTTTATCGCTGAAATAAATTTCAATAGCCTGAACAATTACATATTTACATACAACACCAATGAGTCTGAAACCGCATGCCCGATTCTTAAATACAATAATTGCCACAAATGATAAAGATAACAACCATCAATTGTCTCTAATTTGGAGGTAAGGGAAATGATTGTCCAAAGACTAAATGTTCTACAAACAAATAATTCGAGAAAAAAGAATGGATCAAGTCAATCAACTATAATACAATGTCTGGAGAGACAAAGACACAAATCTTCAATTCTCTTCAAGACTTCAACGAACTACTAAGTGCCACCCATGTAGAGATCATCACCAACCAACGACTATCATTTAAAAAAAAATAGTTAGTAATC
Organism: Selenicereus undatus; assembly: GCA_017589665.1. Taxonomy (NCBI): domain Eukaryota; kingdom Viridiplantae; phylum Streptophyta; class Magnoliopsida; order Caryophyllales; family Cactaceae; genus Selenicereus; species Selenicereus undatus. The sequence goes on from JACYFF010031959.1 coordinate 19,970,627, forward strand.
ATAATTCTACTAAACATATTCAAATACTCAAAAAATATATGTTATCCAACTAGCATACCAAATCAAAAAATATATGTTAACCAGGCAACAACATATATATCAAACGGGTGAAACATATATGTTATCCAACTAGCA
>JACYFF010031959.1:19990761-20003991 GCA_017589665.1 Selenicereus undatus
ATAAACTAATTCAAAACTTGACAAGTTTAAACTTGTTACACTAGTATTGGACATGTCCAAGAAAAATGGTGAAAGCAGCACCATATTCATTACCTTAGCAACATCTAAACAAAGTCAAGGAGAGCTCCATAACATCCAAAATTTCCCGAAAAGGCATTAGGAAAAAAAGTTCATATGCCCCAAATGGAAAATGTTTGGCTCTCCTGGGTTGAGATGACCTCCCCATTTTGATAAGTCCTCCTTTGTACTTTCTTAACCGAGAGTTTTCCAACTTGATATTCATGAAATGCATTAGCAGCCCAAGAGAATTGGCCACTAACTTTAGCAGTAGGTGCTCCAGCAGCAGTGTCAACAGTAGGTGCAATAGACTCAGCAGCACCAATAACAGCAGCAGCAGTTGGTGCAGAATCAGCTAGAGGAGCAGTAAGAGCAGCATCAGATGCAAAGGAAATTTATATGAGGAGCAGCTATATTATTTACAACCAATACGACAAATATGAAAAAAAACAATTAAGATATAAATGAAGGAAATTAAATAATATCATTAATAGCACCTTTTGCTTGCATTTATTTATATGAATGTGGAACAAATCATACTTTTATACTGCAACATAGACTTGGATCCTGACCTATTGCTAATTCTACTACAGCCTCACAAGAATAACAGCAAACCCTGCACTAAGTGGATATTCCGAAGACGGAAACACTTCAGAGGCAGTCCTCAATAGCAACAACACTTCTTCTAGGCTATCCAAAAAAAAAAAAAACAACACTTCTAGGATTTCTGCAGTAAAAATAATCCAAACTCCTTGTACATGGAACTATTATTTGGTGCAAGCATATACATTATGAACCTCCAATGTAAAGTCTTCCCTGCCTCTGTATAAGTGGAAAAAACGGTGATAAGAACTATACTTAACAATGTACAAACCAGATGCGCACATCTATACACAAACAAGCAAAATTGTGATTGAATTTACACCCTCGGATCCTCCCTTCACCAAAACCTATCCTTGTTGACACTCAAGTACCCTGCCATGACTTTCCCTCCAGTGTTCCTCATCCCATCGATCAAGAAACTCCATGTGGACCCCAATGCCCCAATGAAGAAATCGGCCTCAGTTGCCATCAAGAAGTTGACGAGAGGGTACTCTGTGCTTGTCCTCCTCCCGAGGCTCGACTCATAAGCGGCCATGCTCATGTTGCTCACCTGCCTCCTTACGTTGGTGAAGTAGAAGGTCCATCCCAAGGGGGTGTAGAGCTTGGTTAGGTCAATGACTTCTTGCATCTCGGTGGATAGCCAAATGCTCTTTAAGTTTGGGAAATGGTTCCTGAGCCGGTTAGCAAGCCGCATGTACTCTTTGAACTGCACCACCTTCATTTCAGAAGCCTTGTCCCCCATCCTCACATGCATACTTAGGAGTGGTCTTGGGATCCAGGGTTCGTGATTGGACCATACATACCTTTCGATCTCAGATGAAGGTTGCTCTGCCTCCTGCTCCAAGCAAGGTTAAAGGTCAATAGCCAATCAAACATTGTGGGTAGTGTAAGTAATTTGGGAACTAGTCGTCACACTAGAGAATACTTCATAAATGAACTAAACTTCTAAGTTCTATCCTTAATAATATAAGCAAAATACTGGCTACGACCCTTTATGCAGATGGCCCCAAGCCTAGATGGAACGTGTGTTAAATAGTCATTACTCATAGAATTATGGTGAATCCATTTGAGGGTACGGTTCTACGAGCATAATACACCAGATAGAATCCAAACTTCAACTTTAAGCAAGCTGAGGTAAGAATAGTACTAGTAGTGGCCGACCTACAACACCAAAGCTGTTGCAGGGCAATTGATCCTCTTTAAAAAAGAAGAAAATGAAGTCCTTATGATTGACAAGTGGTAATTGAGTTGGATGGTTAAAGGCATACAAAGAAAGCATGAAGGAAAAAACCACTAGCAAAATAGTGAGTAGTCCTTGCATAAAAACAAAAAGAAACCCTCCCCCCCCCCCCCCCCCTTTTCCCAAACTTGACCTATTTTTCAGTTTAATAGCTATCTTATCATCTCAAAATTTATTTTGAAAAAAAAAAACAGAATAACCAAAAGATCATAAATGAAGCAGCCTTGATCAGGAGAATCTAGAAAAACTCGTTCCATACCCCAGTACTTGCCCCATCTCTTGAGTGAGATTGAGAAACAAAGTTGACTGAACAGGATTTTGGGCAAAATGAAGAAAAAAACACCATCTGTAATAAGTTTGATGGTTCAAGAGTTTCCTACCCCAGGCAATTCTCCATTATTGTTTGCAAGCACCATTTCAGCTGCCTCCCTTCCAAATGCAGCATGTCGAGCAACATTCATGAGGTGGCATGTGTAGTCAGTCGGAAACCTCATTAGATATCGGACAGCCTGACAATCATCAACCAAAATAGTACTATCATATGCCGAACCATACCATCATGCAATCAAAACAAATCATAACATCACATTTTTCAATAGCTGATTCTTCAGGAAACAGAAGTTTGATGAAAATTAGAACTGTAAGAGCCCAAAGATTTCCATAGCTGCATGAGGTTCTCTATATTGCTTTCTGGATGCATATAACCATTACAAGTGGAATTACATAGCTTATGGGTCCTAAGAAGGAATTTGCGTCTTGCAGTACAGATAATACCTTCAAATCCTTTTGAGCTCTCTCAAAATTGATCCTCTGTGTTACAATAATGAAGTCAAAATAGTCTTTGTTATATGTTTTTGGTAAGCTGCCCAATTATTGCTTCAATACTAGCTAGGACAATGGGAGTACAAAAAGACGAGAGGGAGGAGTGACCCAAGTAATTCCATAATCCTCTGTTCACAGGAATCAACATTACTATGGAGTCCAAATGTAATTGACACGCCATCTAGATTATGCATAGCAAACATGAGAAATCTGTGCCTATGGGCAATATTTACCTGTGCTCGCCACCATCTTCGGTCCATTTTCCGATGAAATGCAGTAAAACTCCCATTTATTTCTGTCGTGGGCTGCAAATAACTCCAAGGAGTACCCCAGTTCCTGTAGTAATTCATTACACCGATGAATATTTTCATAAGCCACATTTGCGGGAGATGAAGTAAAAGTAATGACTTATTCACGACCTTGGAATTCGCCCAGCCCACATTTCTTTAGAAGTATAATTCTCTTTTGCTTTTATGATACCATTGTCCCAGGCTTCTTGCTGATTCATGAGTTCAAAAGCACGATCTCGGCATTCTTGGGATGTCTCTGGAAGGAAGTAACACGACCAACTTGCACGAGATGAACCTATCAAAATCCAAGAAAAACTCACGTTGGCTTTGATTTTTTTTTTGGTTTAAATAAAAAGCATACTTGATCCATTGATCGTGTATTCCAAGTTATTGGCAGCACTCACTTCCCCCTGGCACTGGTCCCATTCTAAGCAACCCACATAGAGTGACCCCCATCCAGAAGCCTAAATTGGTCTAAATTTGCGTAACTAAATACTGAATTCTGTTCAGTGGTTCACAGTCATACTAGATATGACCTCAATGATGTTTTTCCTTGTGAAGAATATCAAAAAGGGGAGGTTAGCACTCTAAACTCCATGCACAAAAAGAATGTGCAAGTTAATTATTACCTTTGCAGCCATCATGATCAGCACGGTTGTAGTAATTTGTTACGAGAACTCTGTTCTCTGTAATGGCAATGGCAAGAAGTCCACATATCCCAGCAATCTGAGCTCCAATGCCAAATCCGGGAATTCTCTCCCAGTCAGCCACAAGAAACTTCACCTGGGGATCACGGCAGTTCACCGGATGCTGATGAAGCCATATGTCCCGCTGCACTTTCCTTGTTAAGGGGTAATTTTCTTCATTGGGTCCTGTAACCTACCCACGGGGAAAAAGGCAAATGCATGTAAACTCGTGATGCTATAGAAGAATCATGAATTAGTTCAGAAGGGGCATTATTTACACAGAAACATACCCAAGGAGGATGAGCACCTTCGGATATATCCTGATGCCTCAAATGATTCAACTCCTTGTCCTCCGCAGTCTCGGAGTAGATGTCCAATGATCCTTTCCAAAGGGTCCAAGGAGGGAATGTCTCATTACCAAGACGAGTATCAAGCCTCTTGTTTATCTCCGCGTTTCTTTTGCAGTTCTCTATATGAGGGGCTTTTGGAACTCTTGCTCCCGAGCTTGCAAACAGATCTTTCGATTCATTTAGAAATGCAGTCCATGATGAATACAGATGTGAAACCTTTTCCTTCTCAGAACACCCTCTTCTTTCATTTGGATTGATATCATTGCTTGCCAGCCCTCTTGCTTTAGGAGTAGTACAACCTCCCATTGCAACCATGCCTATCAAGTGAAGCAACAAAAGAAAGAGAAACTTTAAATACAAGCACAAATAGCGAAATAAGTGCTGGTCATATCATATTTCCGTGATGAAAAGTGATACCCCAAAATTTTTGCATTGGCCTCACAACCAACCGTATCCCAGATTTTTCTGTTGAAATTGGCCCCAGGATCAATTGTCTAAGAAAATAGTCTTCTGTTTTTTTTTTTTGGGGGGGGGTTGTGATTCTGTTGCAAAATTAGTTTGGACCCCTACAGCTATAAGAGATGGAAATTAATTTTCTTCTCACCATACTCATCTCTTCAACTAAACCAAACCAAAATCCCAGAGTCCTATCTATGCAAACCCCCCCCCCCCGGGGGGGGTTTTTTTTTTTTTTTTTTTTTGAGGGAGGGGGTTTTTTGATTGTTAGATGTACACAGCCCTACCTTTGAATTACATAGAGGTATACAACATGTCCATGAACATACAAGAATTGCTTTCCCAAGAGTTCAATAGAACACTTGCCTGTCAACAACCACGTTCTTTTTACAATTACAAGTTACACACAACTTCCTCATGATCACTAAAAACATGACAATAGAACTCAATTCACCACCACAAACATTGCTTTCAACTACCCTTATCAAATTCCATATCCCCCCCCCCCCCCAAAATATTCTAATCAAGACAGCAAACATAAAACAGATGGAATTATGAACTTACTGATAATTGAAGAGCTCGAATTCCATGGCGAAACTGAAGATGAAATGTGGCGAAACGAAATACCCCCGAGTGCAAAGGAGCCAAAGGAAGTGAGGCCAGCAAGGAACAGAGAAGTGAGGCAAACTCCACACAGAAAACCCACCACACAAATTTGGCAAGGAAATGAGCTGCTCATCGACAAGGCCTTCTGTGATAAAACCTTCTCTAGACGCCTCTGTTCCTCTGCTTCCATCCTCTTTCTCTCTCCACCTTCTTTCTGGGTTGTGAATTCAATTGGATTGGAATGAAATTTTTACGCAAAAGGGCAAATCACAGCAATCTTTTCCCGTCCAAAATTTTTCAACCACTTATCACATGTGATTTCTCCCACTTGGTGTGTTTCTGTTAACATCATAGAATTGGCCACAAAAAAAAAACCAGAGAAAAAAGAAAGAAAAGACCCATATATCAGAAGAAAGAAACTGCCATAATATTATGAGTGTGATTTTGTTTGTCATCAAAGACAAATGAGTGACTGTCCTTTTATGTAGTATTCATTTTCATTTTACTCTTTGTAATTATTTATTTTTTCTAATTTTCAAATACAATTCATTGATACAGACCAGAAAATGAAGCATTAAAGAAGTGCCAACCTCTTCACATGCAAAAAGCTTTCCCAATTGGGTTGTTTTCACTTTGTTCTTGTTCCTGCAAAATTCAATGAAGTGCTATAAAACATCAACTTTTTACAAAGAAATTAAAGCCCACATTAGGGTAAGGATGTTGATGATCATCATTCACTACAGACATCAAGGACCAGATGAATTTAGATCCAATAATTCACTACAGAATAACAGCATACAAGAAACAGAGAAGAAGAAAGAAAAATCACAAGGATTCTCAAATTTTTGTTAATTTTTTCAAAAAATAAAAATTACCCAATTCGATGATTTCAATATAACTGCCATGGAAGTGAGTAGAATGAAGACATCAGCAACTCTAGAGAGAGAAACTAGAGAGAGAAAGGACGATGATGATGATGATGATGAAGAAGCAGAGAGAGACACCTGGGAAGACTAATGGAGAACCACCCCAGTGAGTGGAATTGGAATACCGCCAAACAAAGAAAAAGAATCTAACAAACCCCTAACTTACTCACCTCCAAAAAAATTCAGGAAAAACAAAGCATCTCAAAGTGCGTGCACTTTTTCTGTCAATATTTTTTTTCTAGGTAATTGTGAAATTTGCAAAAAACATAATTCCCCATTTTTTATGAAAATGGAAAGGGGAGGGGGAGAGATGATCAGAAATCAGAAGAGGGTATTGGGCTGTCAGAAGAAAGAATGATGATCATTTTTCTGGAAAAAGGGTTTAAAGCTTACCAAATTTAAGCCCCTCTTAGGAAGAAACACATCTGACAGAACATTATCTTTCCTTCTGAACATTCTTCATACAGACCTTTTCTCTCTCTACTATCTGTCTCTCTCTCTCTTCAGCAGTACTCTTCACTAGTACCAGCCTTCTCTCCCCTCCTTTCATTTACCACAGGAAATCCTTAAATATTTTACCCAACATAAAAATTATCAATAATTATACTTAATTATAAATTAATAAAGATAAATATACATCAATTACTTATTAAATAATACAGTGATTAAATTAATTATATTCGCGAAAGCATATGATGCATGTATTTTAAAAATGTGGTTAATTATGAATAGAATGTTGAATTTATCGATTTTGTAAGGGCTTGTTCTTTTCGTGGGTAAAAGAGTGAAGTGGATTGAGGTAGGTTAAAGTAGGTTAAAGTAGGTTGAAGTGGATTAAATTTTTTTATATGATAAATTGAACTTGCTTAAATTAGTGAAAGTGCGTTGAAGTATGTTGAAGTGGATTAAAGTAAGTTAAAATGAGTTGATATTGTTATTTCAGAACTTACCTACGAAATGAACAGGTTCTAAATTGTGATATACTTTTACTATTTAATTATATTATTTTTTTCAATTTAAAAAGTAGTGCCTTCTAATAAGACGATTATTATTTTGCTTTTATGAATTTTTTTTTTTGGGCGTGAAAGAGATATGTTGGAAAGTTTGTGAAGAAGTTTATTTTTAGTATGGTGGGTGAGGTGAGCGTTGCGAGTTTAATGAAGAGCCGGTAAATTTTTCAAAGATTCGCGTTTGAAGTCTCTTTCTTCGCTTTGAAATCAAATTAAATTTAATGGGTAGTTTAAGTGTTAAGTGAGATTTGTCCCATCTTCTAACAACGTAAATAAATCTTTCAAGGTAGATAAACTGGATTACAGACTTTCTAAATCTCAACCGCCCCCCCCCCCCTCCACAATTTTTAAGTTATTATTTTTTACCGATATATCTCGTAAGTTCTTTTTCTTTTTAAGATAACAAATCCGTACCTATCATACTTTAATTTTGGAAGAGGAAAGGCCGCCTTCAAGATTTTAAACGGGCTAGTGAGGAAACGTATCAATCACATTTGATTCAATCCTTTAAGAGAAGTTATAACATGAATCAAGGAATATAATGAGTATCGTAAACTCAATTGTTTATGTCAACCTTTTTATTGTATTTTGACATGCTTACCCTTATTTCAACTAGTTAAGAGGTCCCCAGTTTTCCAATGCTATGGACACCCATTCTTTGCTAGCTTACATTATTGGTAAACTCCTGTTTATCGTAAACTCATGGGATGATGTGGATAAAGTAAACTATCACTCGTGATCAAAAGATTGGCTCAATATTGGGAATGCTCTGGGGGCAACTTACAAAAGGATATATCCAGATTGGAACTTGAAGTAGTGCATTATTGGTAACCGCCAAATGCCACTAGAGTGCAGGCCGAATATATTCTGATGTGCTGGAGAGGACCCCCCATGCCCGATGTTTGGTAAAACCATTGCAGTGCAGCTGTGCTTTGCCAAATTCACGGATCAGTCCATTGATAATGACGGCTCACCAAAAGTAAACTATATACTTATACCATAATATAACTATCACCCTATATTCATCCTTACCACTTTTAGTTTTATCTACCCCCAAAAAATTGTGATAGATTTAGAAAATTTGTCGGATGATTTTTTGTTTTAAAACTATTTAGAATTCAATTGTATCCATTATTTTTTGTGATTGCATGTCTCCTTTAAATTTAAGGATTTTTTATATATAGAATTTTGAGAATTTTTCTAAAATAATAATATTTTGGGCTACTTATATATATAGTTGCATATTCCCAGTTACCTTCAGAGGCATTGCTTGACTAATATAACTTGTTTTTGTTACTTTGTATTAGCTCACTGAATATTTATGATAGAGTGAAGAAGGGGTCGTGCTATGTATATAGTTTGATAAATTAAAAGAAATTATTTTATAGTAAGATCATTTCATAGAAATATGTGATGTTACTCTTCTGATTATTTTTTTCTAATTTGCACCACATTTAAAACAATAATTTAGGATACCTATAGTTTATTTTTTAGGTACTTTTATTTACGAATTCCTTACAATTTAGGCATGAAATTATAAAAATACCTTACTATTATCCTTTTTGGTTCTTTTTTTAAAAAAACCAACCCCTGTCTTTTAAGTGCCCAAAACACTACTGCTAGACTATCCAATAGAGCAAAGATAGTTTGGGGGGGGGGGGTTGCTTTAAAAGAGAAAAACAAAAATAACAATAGTAAGGATATTTTTGTAATTTTAGGATGAATTATATGGAATTCATAAATGAAAGTACTTAAAAATAAACTCAAAAATGTCAGGTCATAAGAATTAATACATCAAATTTTAGTGTACCTAAAAGTCAACAATTCTAAAAAATACTATTTAATTAGATTATACTCTATCATAGGAAGACAATCAAATAATTTAAGTTTTCAGCATAAAGGATTAAATTTGGTGGCTACCATACCTAATAAAGCTGGGGAAAAAACACTATATAGACATTAATTTTCTTTTTGGGTTGGTAAGATAAAATAAATTATGGTATACTTAAAACAGTACGTACTGAAACAAAAACAAAAAAAAATCTACTGACATATCAAGATTTATGTACTTCAAGAGCATAATAGTTGAAGCAAGTTCGGAAAAAGACAAAAAGAAAAATTATAAATATCCACAGCTATTTTTTTTTTTTTTTAAAGGCCTTTCTGCATCATACTCAAACACAGGCAAAGCAGAAGACAATGCAACAGCTCTTGCATTGTCTTCTGCTGTGGCTGTGTGTGAGTATGAGCTTCCTTGGAAAATACACTATTTTTAGCGCAATAGATTACGAATATTGTTTTAGCTAGTGTTTTGAGTATATTAAAAAAAAAAAAATAGACGTATAGGTACATGTGATCTTCTGTTAACTGGTGATTTAAATAACTTGAATTTGTAGTAATGTTTAATTACACCATAGTATTTTTAAAAAAAAATAATTTAAATACCTTTAAATTCAAATTTGAAAGTAGTATTTCTTTCAATACTAGTTCTTGAAAATATAAAAACAAACCACTTGATCACTGTATTAAAATACATCTTGTCATATAAGAATATGTATCTATCTATCTATAACTATAATAAAAGAAGAATCATTTTGACCCCTCTTGTCTTAATTTTAGAGTTAAGCTTATTTATTGCCATTGATTTAATGAGGAAGTTGATCTCATCCATTGATTACATTGGTTGATTTAGTTGTTTGCACATCGCACCTAGATTTTGATTATCAAAATTACAGTTGCAAACCAATGGTTGGAGAAACTACCCCCATCCCCTGTAAGCCCACGTGCATACTCTTCAAGGATTGGACTCTCTCATCTTCAAGAAATCACATCCATGTCTATCCTTGTTACAATGTTACCCCTAAATTTCTCTTTCAATTTTGTCCTTGCCTCTCTAATCTCCAATACTGTGTGAACTGTGATCACCTCCTATGAGATCATCTTCAAGGATTTAGTTATTTGGATTCCATGTATACCAAGACCCTGTTCTTTTCGTGGTTTAATGAACCCAATCTACTCTTTCCCACACACACCCACTCCTTTCCCCCTTCCCACTTTTTCCCACACTTAAACAAAAATACCACTCCTTCCCACTCTCACTCACTCCTCCCTCCCCTTTCCCACACTCCTTCATTCAACTCCTGCCCACTCTCACCCACTCCTTCCCCCCTTTCCCACACTCCTTCATTCAACTCCCGAACTTCATTCAACTCCTACCCACTCCTTCCCCCCCTTTCCCACACTCACTCATCCCAAAACCATTATTTTCCACTAAAAAGAACAAGACCTAAATAGTGAAGAGGGAGAGGACAGAGAGTGAAGGTTTATTGAAGGGGCTGGCAAATTTGGGGAACATGGGATTTTAGTATTATACAAATGATCTAGGTGTGACATTGTTTAATTTTGTTATTTGGATTTAAATTATGTTTCCCCTTTCGTTTCTTGATTTTTGTTTCTATTATTATCGACTTTTACTATACAATGTAATTTATAGCTAACTATCAAAAATGTTCAATAAGGTTGTTTTCTGGACTGAAAGGGAGGTTTGATTTGTAATTTTGAATTTAAATGCCTTAATCTTTTTGTTCGTAATAGTCTTCCTTATGATCCATTTGATTCCAAAATTACCCTTTAAATTTGTAATCACTTCACCAAAGTCTGTACTCCACAATTTGTTTGATGGCTAAATTTTGTTTGTCAAGCTCCTATTATTCTCATATTTCTCGTTGCCTCTTGATTAGATGCCCATTGTCATGCTAGGAGGGATTAGAAAAGGATTTGACAGCGTCCTTCTCAATCTAAGAATGAAGATGAGACTATGAGAGTGTTACGGTGGCCATTAGTTTTACTGAAACATTGAAGTTTAGAAAAGTAAGTACAAATGATAGAATTTTTTTGGTTGGGGGAGGGAGGGGTGGGTGTCATTAAATATCTGTGAAAAAACTAAAAAAGGGGGGAGGGGAAGTAGAAGTCTAGAGTTAGTCACCATGTATCATCCGTCGTCTTGATCATGTTGTTGTTGAAGTCAAGGCCAAGAAATAAAAGGAAAAAGAAAATAAAATCTCTTTTTACATGACATTATTGTCACCTTATAAGTCAGTCTATAATGCAATTCCACTTAGTTTTACAATTTCTTAATCATGGGGTCAATTTCATTGTTGTAGATTGAACAGATTATATTAGCTCAGTAGTTTGCTCTTATCATTAATGCTACATCGTTGGTTCTCGTATTATCAAACATAATAAGGGAAAGTCAAACGGGCATACACTATTACGATTAGGGTAAGATAGTGGTAAGTTTATGGCAATTAGAGGATATGGCACCTGTGTTTGAACAACATAGAGATTGAACATTGGCTTGAAAAATGACGTGATTTTAACAAAGAAAACGTACCTTTTTTATTTTTGGTGTGAATTCTTTTCATTTTATTTGATTCAATGAACTTTTTTTTCCTTTTAAGTATTACTCATTAACTTTTTACATCTCCTACACCCAATCAGGGCCAAAAGGGATTTGTATGTACACAAATTACATAGTAGAAGGGTGTAATAAACATCAATGAACTATAATCGATGGCTCTCTAACAATTTTTTTAGCAACTAAAAAATGTACATGACACTTATGTGCTGCAAGTTTCTTCATCCAAAAACAAAGAATAGCATGCCCACTTATCACCATTCAAAATATACGTATTTACTAAAAATAGGCATACAAAAATACTCTAAAAAATAAGAAAAATTTCAAGTAAATTTTTTTTTTTGCATATTTTTCCCAAAAAGATCTGTAAAATATCATTAACTACAATAATATTATAGTATGTTAGTTAATTAGAGGGTTCTTTGGGGGGGGGGGCCCGCGGAAAAAGGGAGGGCAACATGAGGGATATAGTGTATGATAAGAAAAATGGCATCACTTTTGCCAATTGTTTCTTAGCGTGAAGGCAGATCAACTATGGATGTATGACATTGCGGGAGTGTTATCAGTCGTGGATTAACTAAATATGTTGGAAATAGGCTAAGGGCCTGTTTCTTTCGTGGGTAAATTGGGTGGGTCAAAAGGATGAAGTGGGTTGAAGTTGGTTGAGGTGGGTTGAGATAGGTTGAAGTTAATATTTTTTTTTTAGGTGGATTGAAATAGGTTGAAGTGGGTTCATGTTGGTTGAAGTTGGTATATTTTTTATGTGGTGGGTTGAAATGAGTTAAAATAATGAAAATGTAATTAATGTGTGATAATTTATGAAATTATCCAAATTTTGTGAAATTTTTGTTTGTTATTTTTTATGTTTTCTTTTTTTGATTTTTTAATTTTTAATTTTTAGTTTTTTATTTTTCATTTTTTTTGTTTTTACTTTTTTTTAATTTTTTTAATTTTTTTAATTTTTTAATTTTTAATTTTTTAATTTTTTAATTTTTTATTTTAATTTTTTTGTATTTTGTATTTTTTATTGTTTTATTTTTTTATTTATTTTATTTATTTTCTTTATTTTATTTTTTATTTTTTATTTTTTGTATTTTGTATTTTGTATTTTTTTTATTTTTTATTTTTTATTTTTCTAGTTTCTTATTTATTATTTCTTATTTTTTATTTCTTATTTTTTAATTTTTTAGTATTTAATTTTTTTATTTTTTAAATTTTTTTTTTATTTTTTGTTTTTAATTTTTAATTTTTAATTTTTATTGTTTTACTTTCCTATATCTTATTTCTTATTTTTTATTTTTTTTATTTTTTTTATTTTTAATATTCCATTTTTAATTTGTAATTTTTTAAATTTCTTATTTTATACTTTTTTATTTTATATTTTGTATTTCCTAATGTTTTTGGTTTTTTTAATTTTTAGTTTTTTATGTGTTTATTTTTTATTTTTTATGTTTTATGGTTTATGTTTTATTTTTTTAGTTATATCTTTTTTTACTTTTTCATTTTCATTTTTTTTTATGTTTATATTTTTTTTATTTTTTTAATTTCGTATTTTTAATTTTTAATTTTTTAAATTTATTTTTTATTTCTTATTTTTCAAGTTTAGTTTTTATTTTTTTATTTTTTTATTTTTTGTTTTTATTTTTATTTTTTTATTTTTAATTTTTTATTTTTTTTTATTTTTTATTTTTTACTTTGTATTGTTTATGATGTTAGTTTTTTAGTTCTTTATTTTTTATTTTTTATTTTTAAATTTTCTATAATTTT
>JACYFF010031959.1:20008991-20055597 GCA_017589665.1 Selenicereus undatus
AACCCACCTCAACCTACTTCACCCTTTTACCCACCCAATTTACCCACGAAAACAACAAGCCCTAAATCTCACATGATACTTTACAAATTATTAAAATTATGAAAGGGGTGGGTTGAAGTTGGTTGAAGTGGGTTGAAGTATGTTGAGATAGGTTGAAGTGGGTTGAAGTTGGTATTTTTTTTTCAAGTGGGTTGAAGTAGTCTGAAATAGGTCGAAGTAGGTTGAAGTAGGTAAAAATAGATTGACCCACGAAAAGAACAAACCCTAAGTAGAAGAATATAGCGATCGATGAAAAAGAGAAATTCATTTTTTGTGAAGGGCTGGGTTGGAGGTGATAGATAAGTTCTAGAGGTTGTGAAAGCAATACAATTAAGGCAGAGAATTGCAGATAGGTAAGGCAGGGACAAAGAATGCAGTGGGGGGAGGGGAATGATGCATAACACATTGGGGGTAAATAAATGGCTAATGTTATTAATGTAGAAAAATGGTGCTAAGAGGGGTAGGTGGGTGCTGAGTAGTTCAATTGATTTAATTTTGGTTTGTTGATTGAATAGGCTCATAATTACTTTAGTTTGCAGATTGAATAGGTTGAATTTCTTCACAATTTTAATCAATTTTTCCTGGTCTATTTGTCAATTAGAAGTAGTTGAAGCTTTCATTCATTCATTGATATGGACGTTAAAGTGACACGAGAGACCTTGAGCAAAGGTATCAAGCAAGATAATAGTATCACAATAATTATGAATGAGTTGCATTTTGCGTTTTGCGACGCTTGGGCCATTATTGGGGTAGGAAGCTAATCTGGATGAAGAAGGATGCAACATGGTTTTGTAATTTGTATTTTGAGGATTAGTTGAATGAATGGGCCTATCATAGCGAGGTCCACTTTCATAAGTGGTGGAGCCACAAGTTCAGGCAATGATTTTTAAATTTTTTAATTTTATTGAAAAGATTTATAAAATATCAATAAGTATAATATAATAGTCTTTCGTATAGCAAGAAAGGAAGCTCATGTCTTAATTGAAATTTTAATATTGATTAAGTAAATTGCGGAATAAGAAGCCAAAAGACATGTAAATAGGTATGTGGGAATCTCACATAGCTTATTTTCAAGTATAATGGTAGAACAAGCTATTTTCTTACAATATTATAAAAATTATGTAAATAATTTATCATTTTGGATTAAGAAAGAAGTATTAACTTAAATCACAAGTATTTCATGTGTATTGCACCAGGGTAAATGTGATGTGCATTCTATAACAATGACTATTCCATGCATTCACTTTGAGTTTGTTCGTCCAAAGTATTCATAAAAATGGGAGATTAATTTCATTGTCCTTCTCAATTAAACAATTTGTTAATGATATTTTCAAAATACTATCTATTTATTCAAACAGTTAACTCTAGGGCAGTGCGCGAGTATTGACTAGTATTGATTAATTAGTCAAAACTCACCAATTCCGGGACAACTCAAAGGCCTTACCTTGTTTTTATTTATAATTAAATAGATATTAGATATAACCTTGTAATTTTTGTTGTCTTGTGAATTTGCATCTATAAGCTAGCTTATGACTAATTTTAGTGAATATATTTTATTCAGTTTTGTTGCTTAACAAATATGGGCTAATGGCTAAAATATAGCAACTATATAGTACGTTTTTGACCGAAAAAAGAGGGTGGGTATTATATTAAGTTGGAGGCAAGAAAACCATACATATCATCATAGGCCCGGTTAAGTACGGTCTTCGCGACATCAGATTCCCATAATTTACCTTCTAGGCACAGAGGTTGCGAGTGGGCTAAAGTATGGGCTACCCTATTGCCCTCTATTTTAACAAAAGACCAGGAAAGGAAATCGAACTTCTCAATGAAAGATAAAATGTTGCGTACGAAGAGGCCAATAGCATTGTTGTGGGTTGTCTTGGCTTGTAGCATTTGGATCAGAGCAAGGCTATCTCCTTCTACAATTATGTTGTGGGCTCCAAATTCGTAAGCACAGCAGAGGCCATGAAGGTAGGATCGTGCTTCCTCAATAGCTGCATTCGCAGGGTTTCTTCCATGTTTGGCTCCGACAAGTAGGATGTCGCCATCTTGGTTGCGAAGCACAAAGCCTCATCCCCAAAAGGAATTCCCCATCCAGCCACCATCGAAGTTTAACTTAAGACACCAAACCGTGGGTGGAGACCAAACGGTAGGATGAGGGCTCGAGCTTATAGGACAAACTGGCTCGTGATGGGCACGAAAAGAGTGAACAAACTCAATAGCTCTCTTACTAAACACATGGAGGTTCTTATCCGGGTTCTTGAAAATGAACCTATTACAGGCATTCCAACATTCCCACATGACCGCTAAGAATTCCTCAAACCTATCATCATCAAGTCGTGATCTAGCACTATCAATGTAGTCCAAAAGGGTGCGAAACCTGGTTGCCGTGAGGTCCTTGTCGAAGCAGCATCCATCCCAAATTGAGATATCTAATGCACAGTTGAGAATTGCATGAACATCTAATTCTTCGGGGTGACCACAAACGAAGTAGGCCATGGAAAAGTTTGGCAAGCACTTGGAGATGTTTAGGGTTGTGGGGAGGATACCCGTGCACGCTTGCCACCCGATGAGCTTGACTTTAGGGGGGATGAAGCAACCCCAGATAGCTTTCCATAGATCTTTGCAATTTGAGGGGATCTTCCACCATTCGAATGATCATCACCTACGAGCATATGATAGGCGAAGCGGACTCTGAAAATACTGCAGGAGTTATATTGCCAAATCAATATATCACAGGGCCAAGAATCACACATAGGGATACCTAGAAAAATTTCAGCATCACATGGTAAGAATGTTTGTCTCACAAGCGTCTCGCGCCAGCACCCGTTGGCATGGTCTATTAAGTCACTAACCCGGGTGCAAGTTGCGGATTCTGGTCTGGGTGTAATAGGCTTAAAGAGCAATGGCCTAGGCAGCCATCTATCTTCCTAGACGTTAAGGGATCGACCGTCCCCAATGAGCCAACACGAGCCACGGACAATAGTTTCCCTCTCACTTAAGATAGACCGCCAAGTGAAACTGGGCCAGTTGTCGAGCCTAGCATTGAAGATGTTTCCATCAGGGAAATATTTAGCACGCAGGAGCCTAGCCGCTAGGGATCCCGGATCATGGAGAAGGGGCCAGAATTGCTTAGCTAGAAGTGTTCAGTTGAAAGTCAACATGTCCCGAAAGCCAATGCCACCGTCGTCTTTACTACGACACAATTTAGTAGAACCAAGCCAATGGATTCTCCTATCTTCTTGCTTGTGACCCCACCAAAAGCGATTAATAATGGATTGAATCGTGTGAGTTAACTCACTAGAAAATTTGAGCACATTCATGAGGTAGGTCGAGATGGCTTGAGCAACTACATTTATTAGCACCTCCTTGCCTGCCCAATAGGCCAATCTATCCATCCAATTTGAGAGTTGCTTTTTAATGCGGTCAATAAGAAACAGGAAAGGTTTCTTACAAGAACGACCCACGAAGTGGGAGCGCTGAGGTACCTATCAAGTGATAGAACCTCCCGGATGTCCAAGGAGATAGTAATCTGGCACCTGCACACAACTAGAACACCCTTACTGAAGGTGACATATGACTTTGAAAAATTAACAGCTTGTCCCGACGTCGCTTCATATTTTGGCAGGATGGCTTTGATCATCTGAGCTTCATCAAGGGTTGCCTCGCAAAAAATTATAGTGACATCCGCGAGGAGTAAGTGAAAGACAACAGAAGCGTCAGAGCATAAATAATAACCCTTCAAAGCCCTCCGTTCAACGACCTTCTTTAGCAAGCAAGATAATCCCTCTAAGCAAAATAAAAATAAATATGGGAAGATCGAATCACCTTGTAGAATCCCTCTGCTAGGGATGATATAGCCTCTAGGGAAGCCATTAATTAGGAACAAAAAGGACGCTGATTTGACACATCTCATGACTAAGACAACCCAACTTCTACGAAAGCCCATCCTCAACATAATATCAACAAAAAAGGCCATTCGACACTGTCGAAAGCCTTTGACGTATCAAGTTTCATGGCCATTGAACCCTTAATAGAACTATCACCACACATAGCATTCAAAATCTCAAATGCAATCAGAATGTTGTCAGATATTAGTCGCCCATGAACAAAAGCCCCTTATGTATCAGAAATAATGGAGGCCAAAAGAGGCATCAATCTATTAGAAATAACCTTTGTAACCAATTTGTAAATTACATTCCAAAGGATAATTAGGCAGCCATCAGAATTCAAGTCCGGCTTCGGCTTCTTTGGGATAAGAGCTACAAATGTGTGATTTAGCTTAGGAGGAATGGCGTGCCCATTGAGGATCGAGAAAACGACAGTAGCAACATAATCACCGATGATGTCCCAAAGTCTCTAAAAGAAGAAGGGATTCATTCCATCGGGGCCTGGTGCTTTATGCAGGTGCATCTGTTTCAAGGCATGGTCCACTTCTTCACAAGTGTCGGGGGCACATAAGGAGTTGATCATAGTTTCTGTGACACACGGGGTAACACAATATAACACTTCTACAAAGCCATGTGGTTAGGAAAATGTAAATAAATGTCGATAAAATTTTGTAACCATGTCCGTCTTCACTATCCCGAAGACCTGAGATTGTATTCTTGGCTTTTCGCATACTGGCCCTAGAGTGGAACCATCAGGTATTTGCATCTCCATATTTAAGATAATCCGAACAAGCTCATTGCCACCAAAGAATTTTCTCCTTTTTGCGCCATTCTCGGATCTGTCTGAGTATCTGTTTGTGACTTGGAGAGTCATGTTAGCTACAGAGTTAGGCTTCAAGCTTCCGGATTTCCACACCAAAGTCGCCGAAGGTTCTTGATTCCATTTTTTGAGTTCAGCTGAGCATCTATCTATGCGGCCAGGAGATTATCAACAACATCAGGGGTAGAAGTGGATGCCGAGGCAGAAGTAACAACTTTCTTCCATGAGGGTTCGGTAAACCACATGTTCTCACACTAGAATCTCCTCTTTCTTTCTCCTCTAGTAGCAACTGGAGGGGTACACTTCAGAAGGATAGGGAGGTGGTTGAACATGTCAAAGTTCACATGGGAGACTGACGTCGCTGGGAAGAGCACGAACCAATCTGTGTTTGTGCAAAGGCGGTCAAGACGCTCCTCAACTACAATGTCGTTTCTTGAAATTAAGTGGCACCAGGTATAATCATAACCCGAGAAGTCCATGTCGAAAAGGCCATTATTTAGAAACGCCTCACGGAAACTATCAATGGTGGATTGGGATTTCAGAGGTCCCCCCTCTTTTCACTATGGTAAAAAATTTCGTTGAGGTCTTCGCCTACGAGCCAAGGGAGGCTCAGGTAAGATTTAAGGTCCGAAATGAGCTACCTGGTTTTCCACTTCTGCTGAGATTCGGGCCAGCCGTAAATCCCACTAAAGCGCCATGTATTACTATCACCATCCCATTGAACTGTGACGTCGATGTGGTGGAGGGAACTAGATAAGAACTGAACGTTGGTCTTCTTGTCCCATAGGAGGGCCAAGCGTCTAGCATGTCCTCTAGCATCCACAAAAACACCAAAATAGTCGCCCAGATTTTGCAAAATAGCTTCCATTTCAGATATATTTCTCTTGGTCTCCGATAGGAAGACCAGTTTTCGGTGCAAGCCTTCGTAGCAAGCCACGAAGGTCAGCAACTGCCTGGGTCGCGCCAAGACCCCGACAATTGAAGCAAAGCACACTCATGGCACTTGGTGGGGTTGCTCCGCAACCTCTGTTGAAATACAAGAGACAGACTGTTCATTGTTCATCGAGACGAGCCTGATTTTACATTCATCTCCTTTATGCAGTTGAATATCCCCTTGCTTTCTTTTGAATACTTCGCACCCAGGGACTATGGGTGTGGCCTCATCTATGTTCATAGTAAAGCTATCAATTTTCCTCGAGCCTCGCCCATTCACTGCCGTGTCCATGAAGGTAGGGTTATCAAACACCAATTTAGTCTTAGCCTTAGGTTGAGCTTTCTTGTTTTGAAGGGCCAAGAACAACTTTTTCTCTTCCAAAATCTCAGATACAGCTTTATGGTGATAGGATTTGAGTGGGAATGCCCTCAACCAAGGTCTGTACTGCAGGCAGCGGTCGTCTTTCCGAGCTTCCACCATATCACAACTAGCTAGGATATGCCCTAGCCACCCGCATCAGTAGCAAAAATTAGAGAGCTTTACATATTTGAAATGAATCGACAGAGGCTTTCCAGCAACCTGAACATGTATCCCCCGATGAAGGGGCTTATTAATGTCTTTGTCAACTCGGAAACACAATGTTTTATCAACCCAATATAACGTCGCTTCTTCACAGCTAACTACCTCTCCAATAGTCGAAGCAAGTAATCGGGCAAAGGTAGTAATTTGCTTCTTACCAGGGACATCATAAGCTTTAACCCATAATCGAGCTATGGTGAATTCAATATCCGATGGTATCTCTATTCTGTTCATCTATTTGAGCAACAAGATATGCCCATCAAAAGTCCACAGTCCTTCGTTCAACACATAATCTCTGTCAGCCCCATAGAAAAATTGGAATACGAAAAGGTTCAGATCCAGATTCTTTATGACATGCCCTTTATCCGGTTTCCAAATGTTACATAACACCGACTTCATGGCTTGAGCATTGAAGGAGGACTGTGTATGTAAATAGCCAAGGAGGTACATGGCAATCTGTTCGTCTTTCGTATTGTCTTTTTCATCATCCACCACCACTATCTACTCTTTGTCCGCTGTCAATTTTAACCTTTGCCACTCTTCTTCTAGCCCGCAAGCCATTCATCTTGGATGTTTGGTCTTTCGCTAAGCAAGCCAAAGGGGCTGAGATCCAAGAGAGCACCAATGTTGAGACCAACGCTGCCCACACACCAGCGAGATACACCAACGACCGACAAGCCTTACCAGAGGAAGGCAATAAACTCACACAAACTTAGGGTTAGGGTTCCTAGTTTTAAAGAGAGGAAGGCAAAGCAAAAGGTTATTAGAACTAAACCAATGAGAATATGTTCACATCTATTTAGTACTAAACTACCTATTAGCAATCCATTATCACCACCCAATTAAAATTAAACCACTGCTTTGTTAAACAAGGAAACCGTGACCTACTTTCCATCTCTTTTGTTCCGTATTGAGACAATTTGATTTAACCAAAATAAACTCAACTAAAATAATCTTATCCTAAAGAAAATAAATACGAATGGTGGTCTTGTAAAATGCTAAATGAATGTTACTATCATCTACAATTAAATAAGACAATTACAAAACTACCTCATATAAAAATTATTTCTTTCCCAAAATTTGATATTGTTAGCAAATGTAAATTTGGACAATAATCATTGATTTTATTTTTCCCTGATTTTAGGGTCTAGATTATTTTTCCTTCCAAACTTAGGAAGCTTAGCTTGTGTGTGTGTGTGTGTGTGTGTGTGTGTGTGTGTATATATATATATATATATATATATATATATATATATATATATATGTCTTGTACCACCATTTGTAAAATGGACAGTGATAATATAAAACCTTCTTCCTTATTTTAGCTAATATGGTATCAGAGCATTAATACTAAAAAAAAAAGGGAAAAGAAAAGCAAACAAGGAAAAGGACACAATTTAGGAGAGAGAAAAGAAAAGGTCTCTCTTTTACCTTTCTCTGTCTCAAACTCTCAATCGTGCTTTCCAGAGGAAAGCATTTCCTCCATTACATACTTCCCAAAGGAATTCAAGCAAATTCCTTTTTATCTCCTTGTCTGGTTGGAATTCGCAATTGTTTACCTACAATTATGTGCTCCTTGTTTAAATTACACCAATTTTCTTCACAAATTTGAGAAGTCTTCTCCGGTCTACTCTCATATTTGGGGCAGCCCTCTGTTTAGTCTCATCTTTGTCAGATCAGCACAAGGTTTTGTTACAGAATTGGATTTCTCTTGTTCTTTACCATATCTTGATTCTCTGCTTCTGAGTTATCGACGACAGGTCAGATTTTGCTTATCTGTTCTCATATTTTTTTTTCCAGCTAGTTTGTGTGTACTTGATTTCTCTTAGTTATGGAGAAATTGGATGTTTCCCAACCCATTAAAACTATTTTGGATGGGTTAAATTATGCAATTTGGTCTCAAGAGATGTCAAGTTTTCTCAAAGGAAGAAAACTTTGGCGAATTGTCTCTGGGGATATATCTAAGCCCATTAAAGAGAAAGATGAGGATGATAGACAATTTTGGGAGCGACTTGGAGATTGGGATAGTAGAAATCATCAAATTCTTACTTGGATACGTAATACATCAATTCCATCGATCAAAATTCAATTTGCTCATTTTGAAACAGCTCATGATGTTTGGAACTTATTGGCCAAGCGCTACTCCACAACTGATATTATTCATCAATATTAGCTACATGCCTACTAATGATTTCTTGTCCCACATGCAAGCAATATGGGATCAATTGGCATTAGCTGAGCCTACATGGGAAAATGCCAAGGATGCTGAAAAATATTTTAAGTTTCGTGACAATTTTCGGGTGCTCCATTTTCTTATGGCCCTCACACATGATTATGAACCTGTCCGTCCCTCAATCTTGCATCGATGCTCTTCGCCAACACTTGAGGGTGTGGTTTCTGAATTGCTATCAGAAGAAACTCATCTTAGCATCTTGAAGGATCATCCTATCAGCACAAGTATGGACAAAAATTCTGTTTTAGCTATTAACTCCTCTGGGTCTGATGTGACCTGCAATTACTGTAGGCGACCTGGGCATGTTATCTCAGAATGTAGGAAGCTAAAGTACAAGAACAGTAAGAGTTCGGGACCCCAGTTCAAAGGCTGCGTTTCTCATCATCACCCCCAAACTATAGGAGCTGTTACAGATTATTTGTCTCTAACCTTCTCTCTCAGTGACATTGAATCGATCCTCAAACAACTTGTTGGCACTTCAATAGCATCTACTTTGCAGTCTCAATCTGTTACTGATGCTGCTAATTCTACTCTATCTACAACTCCAGGTATTTCACAGTCTTGGTTCTTTGACTCTGGCTGCTGCAATCATAGGACATTGGAATCTGATATGTTTACATCAAACATTAGTCCTGTGAAAACATCCTCTGTTCATACAACGGATAAATCTAAGTTACATGTCAGTCATATTGGTGATGTATCAACTGCAAGTCTGTCTCTATCAGACACACTCTTAGTTCCTAAACTCACTTTGAATATGATATCTGTTGGTCAACTGTACGAGCTTGGCTATGGGGTTAATTTTTCAGAATATGGATGTATTGTATAGGAACCTCAAACAGGACACATAATTGGGACTGGCCGTAGAGTGGATTGTTTGTTCGAGCTTGTCTCTCTAACAGTACAATCTAAAGAAATTGGTCGTTGTGGTGCTGTTGTATCTCCAGAATTATGGCATTCTCGCCTTGGTCATGTTTCTTTTTCTAGATTAGGCCCCTTAATTTCTAGTGGAGTTTTAGGTCATGTTGATGTTAATAAAGTTGACTGTCAGTCTTGTCAACTAGCAAATTTTCATGCTTTGCCATTTAGTAATAATATTTCCATTTCTCAAGCTCCATTTGATCTTGTGCACTTTGATATCTGGGGACCTTCTCCTACTCCTACTATGGGTGGCTCACGTATTTTGTGATTTTTGTGGATGACTTTTCACGATACACATGGATCGATCTGATCAAAAATCGATCCGAATTACCACAAGTGTATCGTAGCTTTGCTGCCATGATTTGTACTCAATTTTCTGCTACTATTAAGGTCTTTTGATCAGATAATGCACAAGAATACAAAGAGAAGAATTTTCTAAAATTCCTTGCTGAGAATGGAACTGCGTCTCAGTATTCATGCCCCGGCACATCACAGCAAAACGGTCGTGCTGAATGGAAGCATCGCCATATCCTTGACATCGTTCGTGCCCTACTTATTTCTGCCACCTGCCTAGAATCTTTATGGAGTGAAGCCGCTCTCACTGTTGTGTATACTATAAACCGAATTCCATCTCCTGTAATTGCAAATAAATCTCCTTATGAGCGGTTATATGGCACTCTTCCTAATTATAATCTCCTACGAGTTTTCAGTTGTGCCTGTTTTGTGTTGTTGCAGCCTCATGAGCGGGCTAAATTAGAGCCACGAGCTCGATTGTGTTGCTTCATTGGATATGGGGTTGAACATGAAGGCCATCAATGTTGGGATCCAGTCTCTAAGAGGCTTCGCATATCACGCCATGTTGTTTTTTTGGGAACATAAGATGTTCTCTTCAATGTTTGGATTTCAACTTACAAGCAATGAATCCTGTTATTTCATAGATCCTGCTGTCAGCCTTTTTCCTGATGCTGATGAAACTCCTGCTGAGGTGCCATCCTCTACTTCAGATGAGACTCCTTCACATATCGATACACCAGTGTCAGATCCTTCAACAACTTTTTTAAATGTATCTCAGGAGCTGGCAAGTTCAAGCAATGACAGTGGCACTTCATCAGTATCTACAAAAAATCCAACGTTACGCCGTTCATCTCGAGTAAGTCAGCAGCCAACCTATTTACAAGATTATCATTGTTATTCTCTTGTTCCTGCTATTTATGAACCTCCGACATTCAAAGAGGCTCAAAATGATCCTAATTGGCAAAAACCGATGCCAGAAGAACTAGAAGCATTACATAAGACACACACTTGGGATATTATGGATCTTCCACCTGGTAAAAGGGCTATCAGTTGCAAATGGGTCTATAAAATCAAAATCAGATCAGATGGATCAATTGAACATTATAAGGCTCAACTTGTAGCAAAGGGGTTTCATCAAGAATATGGGATTGATTATGAAGAAACATTTGCACCAGTAGCGTGGCTTACCTCTGTAAGAAGTCTGTTGGCAATTGCAGTTGCAAAAAAGTGGCAACTTTTTCAAATGGATGTTAAGAATGTCTTTCTTAATGGCGATCTTCAAAAAGAGGTGTACATGAAACCTCCACCAGGATATGACCACCCACCAAACAAAGTTTGCCGCCTTCAATGAGCATTATATGGTTTAAAGCAAGTGCTGCGAGCTTGGTTTTCCATGTTCAGTTTTGTTGTTAATCGTCTTGGTTTTTGCTCTAGCCCCCATGACAGTGCACTCTTTGTCTGCCGTACAAGTAATGGATATGTCATATTACTACTCTACGTTGACGACATGATCATTACAGGGAGCGATTTCCAAGGGATAAAAGACTTGAAGAAATCTCTTCACCAAGAATTTGAAATGAAAGACCTGGGTTCGTTAAACTATTTCTTGGGGTTGGAAGTAACTTCTAACTTGAAGGGGTATTTTCTGTCACAAGCCAAATATGCCAGTGATCTCATTTCTCGTGCTAGGCTAATAGACAACAAAACAACATCAACTCCGATCGAGGCTAACGCAAAGTTGTCACCAACTAAGCTCCTTTGACAGATACTACACTATATCGTCAACTTGTAGGAAGTCTTGTTTATCTTACTGTTACAAGACCCGACCTTTCATATGCAATACATTTGGTAAGTCAATTCCTAGTTGCCCCTCGTACTACCCATTATGGCGTAGCAAGAAACAAACAGTTGTTGCTCGTTCTAGCACTGAAGCAGAATATCGAGCCCTTGCAGACACAACATCATAGCTATTATGGTTACGTTGGTTATTAGAAGACTTAGGAGTATCTCAGCATACTCCCACTATAATTTATTATGACAACCAAAGTGCTATCCAAATAGCTCACAATGATGTTTTTCATGAGAGAACTAAGCACATAGAGGTTGATTGTCATTTCATTAGACAACATCTTCTACAACATGATCTCACTCTTGCTTCGGTTTCTTCTGCAGAGCAAACTGCGGACATCTTTACTAAGTCTCTCCTACCGGGAAGGTTTCATCATTTAGCATCCAAACTCAACTTGACTTCAATGTCGTCATCTTGAGTTTGAGGGGGGCTGTTAGCAAATGTAAATTTGGACAATAATCATTGATTTTATTTCTCCCTGACTTTAGGGTCTAGATAATTTTTCCTTCCAAGCTTAGGAAGCTTAGCTTGTATATATATATATATATATATGTCTTGTACCACCATTTGTACAATAGAGAGTGACAATATAAAACCTTCTTCCTTTATTTTAGCTAGTAGATATGATAATAAAAATTAACGAGGGTTGAGAGGAGAGGGGGACAAAATAGATAAAGACTATATCTAGAGATTTCCTGGCCCCTTTAATTTGACAAAAGGAATAATGACCAAATGAATGCACTTTTGAATGTCATAGAAGAAAGCATAGATTTGATTATAGAGGACATTATGTTGTTGAGCTTGGAAGAAAACAAGATAGCCAAGAAAGACACTTTAATTGCCCAAGACGCAAAGCTAGAAGATTCAATTAACTAGAACTTAGAAGACTACGTTGGTACTTTTTAAATTTCTTACATTCCTCAATTGTTTTCTTTTTCTCTTTTTTTGGGAAGGGGGGGGGGGGGGGGGCCAGAGTAAATTGACAGGTATCTCTATATGCCACACCAGTATAAATCCAAACTATCCAGTGTACACTTATCATGACGCAGCTAGGGTAAACCCAGGGGCGGAGCCAGGATTCAAAGCAAGGGGGGGCGAGATTAATAATATACATAATATAAACTTTAATAATTTTAAAAATAAAGTGCGCAGCTAATACATTCAAGAAAGTTGGAATCGACGAAATCTCATATTTTGAAAGTAAAGCATGATATCGTCGTTCGACTGACTTTTAAAAAAATTAATCTCAAAATAAGTACAAGAATAAAAATAGATGAAACTTAAAGGGCACTCGCAAAAATTCAAAAGAAAAATATGTAGAGGGCAACATGAGGAGTTGAACACACAACCTTCCACACTTAGCAACAAGCAACCAACCACTCTGCTATGCATATCTTTGTGAAGTATTTAGGAACTAATTAATATATATCTATTATGTTTCTACTAGAATATCCCACATTTAATTTTTTTCTCTCAAAAACCTGGGGGGTCAATTGACCCCCCTTGCCCCTTCATGGCTCCGCCCATGGGTAAACCCCCCACCCCCCGACAACAATAAAATAAGTTTAAAAAAAACCCTCTTTGGCTCTTTAAGTTCCACCTGCTGCTCATTATTTCTTGATTAACTGGGTCATTCAAATTTAAAAAAACTAAGAACTATTAGTTAATAGTTAATACAGCCAAGATGCCCGGAGAAATCAGAAAATGATCAAAATGTCCTGCATGCCATTGTTCTCAAGAAAACATTCAGGAGTATTATATTTCCATGCACGTTGTTTAATCTCGATTTGCGGGGGTTTTGTATTAATCTTCACATACATGTTGATAAATAAAAATAAGTCAACATGTATTAAATATGCAAATATTTTAGTCAATTGTTTGAAAGCAAATACACTAGTGCTGCAAGGCTAGGATTCAGCATGTGAAATGTCCACTTTAATATGGCAATTTGCTAATTTCAATGTTATAATTTTGGCATATTTACGAAATATTTTTTACTTTTTAAGTGGGCAAGGTTAGGTTTGTGGGAATTTTTTTTCCTTTTTTCTGGGATAATTGGTTTGCATTAGGTTGAGATTAATAAAACTAGACGTCTCTCTGTGCATTTTTTTAATAGCAAAAGGGAGATTCATTAACGCAAAGTTATATGGCTTTACAATGGAAATCATCAGAGAAAATAAAGTGAAAACAACAATATAATTGTTAGGCGATAATTTATAGTATTTTACGTGCCCCTTTTACCCAATTTTAGCTCGTATAATAATATAATCCTTAGGGTCTTTACTTGTTTTGTTTGCTTTTGTAGGCAATAAACTCCAATCAAGCAAAACAAAGCGAAAAAAAGCGAAGGCGGACAAGAAGAGTAAAAGAAGGCAAAAAGGGACGACGAGAGAAAGCACCACCATGGCAGAGATGTGGCACGGCCCCTAGCACGGTCGTGCCGCCTCCCCCGTCACCCGATCGCCTGATTTTCTATTTAAACCCCTTTGGGCGTTTTTGTTCGGGGACCCCCGGGGGCTCTCTTTGGCGATGTTTAGGCTAGGTTTTAGGTTAGTTTATCAAATAAAAATCTCAATAGGAGGATTAGATTAGGATTGAAGATTGTAATTTTGGATTCAAGCTTTGGATTTCAAGTTCTTTCTATTAATCAAGACTAAGTTTTCTTCCCTTTCTCTCTTTTTTTCATGTGTTGTTGATGTTTATGTTTTGCTAGTTTAATTCTTGTATTTGAATTGTTCAGTTTAAATGTTTAGTTTTCATTATTAATTCATGTTTAGTTAGTTTGATTAGATTAGGTTTTCATTCTCTTCCCCATCTTGTTCATGTTTGCCTTCTTCTTTGCTAGTTTAGGTTTAGTTTTAGTTTTTGTGTTTTGTGATGTTTAGTAGTTAGATTGTGTTGCTTTGATTGTGATTAGCCACTTGATCGCTAATTGATTGTTGTTAGGCCTTTACCCATCTTGTTTGTACTAGAATGTAGAGTTTTTTTTTTCATGCCCGCTAAGTGTTCGATGAAATACTTGAAAGAACTTTCGTCCATGTTTTAGGGACATTCAAGTTGTGCTAAGAGGTGAGGTTGGTTGTCTAGTGTGGGTAGAGAGAATAGTTGGAATTCGAACATGAAAATAGTCTCAGTTGCTAGCTAGGTCAAGAGTTGTCAATCTTGTAGTTTAATTGCGTTAATCCCATGAAAATAGGAGGTTAGAACAATTAGACTAACTCATGGCCCTTGAGAGAGGGCTTGGGTGGTCTTTAATGATGCAACCGATCATATCTAAATATTAGCATAACTTGCGAAGGTTAAGGTTTGACTTGATTAATTGGTTTATCCCATGTTTAATCATAATCGAAGTCTTTGTTTTTGTTTTAGTAGTTTAGTTCTATTTTCTATCCCTTGTATTTCGCTTAGCTTGAGACGCTTTAATTAACTCTGATATTTGGAAATCCAACCCCCTGTGGATGACACCCCGAGTACTCAACAATGCATCTTGCACTTGGGGTTTATAATATTAAAATTTCTCCCTAACAATAATATAAATTCTCATTTCTTAAAATTTGATGGTAAATACAATATTGACCTCATCTAAAGTTGTAGAATCCTTCAAGCCACTAACTGTACTCTTCAATATCTTTGAATAAGTCTCGATCAGCGACGGGTTGTCGTATGACTCTTTGGATCTATATAACTATATTTAAAATTGAGTGATCACGCAATGTTTAGACACTTGGCAATCAATCATTGGATATAAGTATTTTTCTTTTTTCTTTTTTAAAATATTAATTAAGGTATTAATTAAGACTTATTAGCAAAAGTAATTAGATCAAATTAATGTAGGCATTCAACTTATAGGTCTAATTTTGTATTTGGAAAATTCTTTAAATTAAAAGTCCAATTTTGTGTTATGAGTTTTCTTTTTTTTTTTAAAAAAAAGAATTGGTATATTCTTAGAACATGTACAAATTCTATATTCATAATCTTAATATTACAAATATAGAAAATGGTAGAATCGTGGGTCAAGAATATTACGAATATTATTTTAAAAAACTATAATTTTAATTAATTAGTTTATCATAGTTTCATTAATGTATATTTACAAATATTTAGTTCGACCAAAAAAAGGTTTAAATTTTAGTGTTAATGTTAGTTTTTGAGAATTGGTAAAATAACGATTAGTTCTTTGATTCTTTTATGTTTCGATGATATTGATTGATGACACTTTAATTTTGTTAATCAAACTTTGTAACTAATCAATATTTGTAATTGAGGAATCTTCTTTTAACGTATTTTGCATAGATTAATTCCAATATTTCAACTTCTCTCCCCACATAAAAAGAAAGCCCCACAAAGATATGCTCTAAGAGTAATAGGCCAAGTTGGTGCGAACATCTAGAAATTACTTTTCATAATTTGTGGAGGAAGGTTGTTTTTATAAAATATTTTTATTTTATATTTTATAAATCTATTATTTTTTCAAAGGATTTTGTTACTCTTATTATGTTTTGAGTGTTGGATAATATATCGATTTAGTACTATTATGGTGGGGATACATAAAAAACAACTAGATGGTTGTTGAGGTATTTGAAAAGTTATTAAGATGACAAGTTTAGTTTTTCCCCCTTTTTTTTGTAGGACTGAGATCTTTTTAGAACCTTACACAAATCTAACATTCGTAATCTTACTATCACAAAAATAAAAATGATAAAATCATGGGTCAAGAACATATAAATACCATTTTTTAAAATGGGATTGAAATATAAATATGTTGATTTATCACATGGAGATTTGTTAAACAAGAAAATTATAACAATCCATGCGAAGCATGGGCCTAACACTAGTTAATATATGTGTGTGTGTATGTGTGTGTGTATGATGTGATATATTATGTTTGAAAATATGATCATCGCGAAAGAACCATAAGAAATTTCATTGTTGATTGATCTGCTAACTAAAACAAGCAAACCTCGTACGATAATAATAATGCAATATATGTGTAACATATTTTTAGCTGTTGATAAGCTTTGTATTTACTCTATAAGATTTGGAAGTAATTACAGCAGTGCCGCAAGGCCAGGATCCAGCATGTGCAATGTCCATTTTATGATGGCAATTTGCTAAATTTCAATGTTATAAGTTTTGTCTACTAAGTAAATATTTTTTAACTTTTTAAATGGGTTTTGACTTTTGATTTGCGGAAACCTATTTTGTTTTTTTCATAGCTGGTTTATTTGTAGGATTTTTTTTAAAAAAAAACTAAATAATTAGCACTAATTCTTTCAAAAGAAGTCAAATTACAATGCTACAAATTAGATTAGAATACAAAACATCACAATCACTCACCATCTTTCCCATCCTTATACACGAAATATACTGAATTTATTTTCACTGTAATGCAGGATTCAATTCCTACTTACGTACGTCCTGAAAACTTCTCCTATTCCTCTCTTGCCATACTTCATGTACTAATACCCCTACTAAACCCCTTCTCCGTTTGCAAATCTAGGTACCCGACAAAAAAAAAAAAGATTATCACAATAAGTGACTAAAAAGAACACAATAACTAAAGATTTTCGCAAACAAAAAGAAAAATTTTACAATTTGCAATGCAACTCAGAGTGTTATAACGGATGCGAGAAAGTATGAACAAATTGACAAATACACACAGATTTAACGTGGTTCACTAACAATGTGTTAGTTACGTCCACAGGCAGAAGAAAGTGATAGTTTTATTAGTATGTAGGATTACAGAGATACGCATTACAGATATAGGATTTAGGGTTGTTAGGTTTGTAAAGGGGGCTAAAGAAAACAGATTCAAGGCATTCTAACACAGAGGTTCTCAAAAATGACTTTCAATAGATTTTGAAAAACACTACTATTTTTTTTCGGTCCCAAAAAAAAAAAAAAAACACGGCTTAAATATTAATCAGAAAAGAATACCCTTGACATGAGAGGACAACATGAACTTGGGTGTCATTTGGATTTGACAAAGAGAAATAAAGAGAGAGGGCCATTATTTTGTTTTGGGTGCTTTTGTACATCTCTAGGAAAGGGAGTAAGGGACCCCTAGGTGCATTGATAAAGACTTAAGAGAGGAAAATATCAATTTAATTTCACTCCTTGCCCAATAGTATTATTAATAATTGATGGATTATTTAAAATGGTATTTTGAAAAAAAAAAATAGTAAGAAAAATAAAGTAATAGCTCGCAGCTCATACGGTACATATTTATGCACGTTCTGTCTTAGGATCCATGCAAATTTAGCTACAGGTCATTATGTTAATGGAGAAAACAAAGTAGAGAATTATTCTAGTTGAATGAGACAAAGTTATGTCCAGCTAGTTGGTGCTTTATTTATTTCTTTTTGTAACAACAAGATTGATATTTAAATCACTTTCATCTTTAGCTTTATCATTTAGATTAGATATGACTGCTATAAGTCATCGATTATGCATGGATTTTGGATCTACCAATCATGACAGAATAATTTCAATTTTAATTTGTCAGCATTGAAATATTACATAGACAAGTGCGCTATCAATACATGCTAATTCAAATGATTTAAAATCTATCCACTTTAAGTTAAGTTTTGAGTTTGCATCTTATACATAGAAAACCTGTACTGAAAACAAATTCTACCTTTAATAGAGACCAACAATGATTCAGCAATAGTTAATGAAGTCTCGTAAACCAAAAGGGAAAAATGATTACTGTAACTAATCTTAAAGAAAAAGAAAGTATCTTCACAAGATTCATATAATTAATGAAATAATTTATTGTTCTAAATTGAGTTTAAATATTCAAAATTCCCTTGAAAACGAACTAGATTTACAACTGTAAAAGAAAGAATCTTATGCTTATTGCCCACATTTATGCTTATTATTTATAATTTTTGATTTCATCTACAACTATATATAAAGTGAGTGACTTCACACATTTTTGTCAAGTGTTAAAATTTTATTGGTGAGGACATTAGTTCTATTTAATCTATTTAGGTCTTTTAACAGGCAAGCAATTCTTTTTTTTTAAAATATATTCTGCAAGATCTTTCATCTTCTCCCTAATGAATTAATTAGAAATGTTAGTAATAAACATTTACTTGCATATGTAAAAAAAAAACGTTTGTAGATCTAAAGAAATCAATAGACACAAAAATTATTTAACTGATAAATAAATTTGAACAATGGAAACAATATTGTTAGTTAAGTATTTATAATTTCGTACATTGATATTTTATTTAATTCAACCTTTGCATTGCAAAGGGAATTACTCTAGTATACATGTATTATACAATTAAAGTGAACAGATAGAATATATCAATAAAAATAAATAATGAAACAAAAGCTAATTAGACCGATTGAAAAAGAGCTTAATAAAGCAATGATTATATAGCATTTTAACAACACAATGAAAGTTTATCAATTACTTTAAAACATTCATAAGATATTGTCTTGCTTGTTACTTACTTCTCTAAGCAACCTAATGTGATGATAAATCATTAACTTACCACTCCAAAGGAGTGATTGTGACAAGCAACACCCGTTAACACAAAATTTGAAAATCAATAATGTTTGATGTTTATATGCTTTTATAATATATTTTTAAAACTAGTGGTTTGATTTTTACATAATATAATTAACTAATTAGATGACTTCAAAGTTAGAGTCTTAGATCAAATATTGATTGAATTGGGTTTAAATTTCAAAGGGCTATCTTTATCGTCTCTAAAAATTCACAAATAAGGGAGGGGGAGAGAGAGGGATACTCCAAGGTTCATAAATTAGTCTTTGATGCCTCATGAGTGGAGTTGGGGAACGAGTCTGGTCCGGTTGACTTATTTAATAAACGAGCCAATTTTATGTTGACTTTAAAAATGGCTTAGATTTGCTCAAAGTTGAAAAATAACATGTTTCACGCTAAATGATCAAATCGTGTAAACTTTGGATCAAAAGCACTTCGGTTTGGGTTGGGTTCATATTTCTCTCAGTAACTTTAGGTCAGATTCGTGTCGTATTATCATATCAGATTAGACTTTTCCAACTCTGCTCATAAATCATGGCCCACAGCAAATCTCAAGAGTCCCAAACATTTGGGATGGATAGATGAGGATTCGGGAATTACTCCCTTGTTGTCCTTGTTCACTTGACCCACTATTTTTACCTGAAAATAATTTTGAGGCTGAGGCTACCTACGTACCTATTTCAAGTTTTCAACCCAAGTGCATCGAGCAACTCCTTAAGATTTCTATTGATGAAGATTTTTATTTTATTTTAATTTTTTTCGAAGATTTTTATTGGCTGAAGTTGGTGTTGGAGAAAGATCAGCAATCTCAAGGGTGAAGTGAAGTCAATCAGGTTTGCTGATTGGATGCTGCATGAGATCGTGTTCGGTGATTGGCATTTTCTAAAAAAGGCGTATCAATTTCTCAAGGCGTGGGGTGAATTGGGTTGGTAATTTAATGTTGTCCCTAGTTATAAAACTATCTTGCTGCTTCTGCATGCTAGATTACTGACAAAGGATAGACTCACATTTTGGTCAACTAACACATGTCGGTTCAAGGGATTTAGTACTTATTTTCCCTAAGTAAGGTCTCAGATTTGAGTTTTGTGAATGGAGAAAATCTATGATGAGAAGCCTCTACCCCTTATAGTGCCAATAGTAGTTCGACTCCAGTGAAATGGATAATCTAAGACAAAAAAAAAAAAAATGCTATTGATCAAATTGTCCTCTGTGACAGCACATGCAGAAGATGCAAATCGCTTATTTCTGGGAGTATCCAGTACGAGTGGATAATGGGTGGGGTTGGGGTCAGATAAGGGTTGGGCCATTAACAAGTGGGTTGGGCCGATTCATGATTTAGCTATTAACGAAGCAAGTCATGTCGATAATTTCCATTTGAACAAATGGGTCAACTCGAACATACCAATAGTTAATTCGCTTTCAAACCGTTATAGGATGGAGCAAACTGCATTGAAAACATCCATATAATAATCATCGTTCCACATGAATAACATTGCTAGCAATAAGCTTGTCAACTGTGGAATTATACCTTATGGTATTGCTACCTGGGCTGATTTGCGAGCTCGTTGTCTAGGAAAGAATCCACCTATTAAGATGACGCATGTCTAGGCAACTTGGACTGCAAGTGGACTTATAAAATTTGGAAAGAAAGCTGAGCCGAAGTAGCTGTCGCTGTTTTTGATGTGCTGTTGCTACTGTTTTGTTGTGCCGTTGCAGCTGCGCTTCTTTCTTTTACAAGACCTGGTAAGAAGCGATGCCGCTACAACTTTAAGCCTGCTGATGAGAACCCACATGCTTTTCTAGTAATTTGGGTGGTGGGTTGTATTCATTTGGTGTACCACAGGTGGTACAGTCTATCTTTCCTCCTTTGTTTGATACTAGCTCGTCGTAGCTTCACTCATGGAGTCGTGGAATCATTAGCCTTCCGGGCCTCCGGCTGAATAGCAAGCCGGGCAGGGGAGGGGGGGGGGTGATGTACCAGAGTATTCCCTGGAGGCTGGGGCTAAGCAACAGGTTTCACTTTAGGGAGGACGTTGATGTTGCATCACAACCTCAATTTTTCAGGAGAATATGGCACAACATACTGTGTAAAGTTCATTCGTGATATCTCCTCCAAGTAGGGTTGGAAGAAAGTAGAGCTTGCTAATGTCTTAATGCGATTTTTTATCACAGATTTGTAAATATAGTCAATTTGGAAATACAATTATTTTTCTTACAAAAGATTGAGGAAAAAAAAAATTGTAATCTGTGAATTTACAGCTCTGAGCAATATCGTTAGCCACTAAGGTTGGTCTAACTCTAATGGCAATTACAATGTTCGAAGCTTTTAAAAAAAAAAATCCCTAAAACAAGGAAGAGAAGAAGAGAAGAGGGGCTTCAAGAACAAGGCATGTGGGCATAGCATCAACTCATTATGTATTCTTTATATGGAGAACAATAAGCTCTACATGTCATGGTAAAGCCTCCTAATGTCTTCAGCTTGTGCAGAAATGAGTGTGACTGGACAACGCTTATACTGCCAACAGCAACGAGAAGTGGTCAAATATGAATGCACATAATCATGATATTCAGCAGAACGAGGGAAAATTCCAAGAGAAAGAAGGCTTTAATCACAGTAACCGGACAATTTGTCAAACAGAATGAAACAGGTCTAGGAAATTTTTTTCCAAAAGCCCTAATGTGACCTTCGCAATTTAGGTTGAGGTTGGTTCTAAGTCAATTAGCAGAAGTTCCCACCCCTATTTCATTTCCACTGGAGCACTTGGTCAGTAATAGGTATCGTCTCAGTTGTTGCAAGCAATCTCCATTTTCTTCACATCTTGCTCAATATTTTTTGCCTTTCCATTCTTTTTTGGTTGGTTTTTTGGGGGGTTTTTTTGTTGGGGGGGGGGGGGGGGGGGGGGGACTAGGGGAGAGCGTTGATGAGCGGAAGAGCTAATCGGCTTCAGTAAGCACTAGTTAATCCAAAAGCAAACAGACAAGATAAGCAGTACAGCAACAGCAGGGCATAGCAGACTGAACTATATGTGCTTTCACATCTGAGCAGCAAGCAGAGAGTTCAAAGGCCTCACCTGAGAAATATACTTGAATATGCAAGCATAACAGAAAACAAATCCTGAAACTGTAACGACTGATGGGTTTGCACGCTTTTCTGAGCAAAGAGGGCAAATTGTTTTATCTGATGGCAATGGAATACCCTCTCTAGCAACCTGTACAAAACAACAAATAAGCTCTACTATATTTATGGATTGTGATACAAAATCTAAGAGACAAGCAACAAATGTATCCAAATCAAAAATGTCAAACAAGCAAATTCTTCTCTGCTATATCCTTTTCTTAAATGGCACAGTGATAAGTTTGATTAAACAGCTGGTACAAAGTACTACTCACTTTGGGAGCTGGCGGAGGTGGCGGTGGGGGATAGATAGTTGGAGCAGACATCCTCTCTTCAGCTGATTGGTACCACCACTCCATCATCTGGAAAATTTTGATTATCGAAAATGTAAGAAGCAATAAGTTGTCATCCACAACGCCAGCGTTAATAATTCAAGATTGAAATGCAGCTCTTGGTGACATCATTTGGGTGCAGCTTATTGGGATTTGGGTCTTTACCTTGAAGATAAACACGGAAGCAATTAAGCCTGTTTGTGCGTAATCAAGAACTGCATACATACAAGTGAGAAGTGCCCCCTGTAATTTCTGGAATATGAACATGCCAAGATGTAAGAACCAGTCCTATAAGACTACCATCAGATAACAAACTTACATGGAATGTCACTTACATTATAACCATGAACAGACCAAAAGCAACAAGAAACACGCACCAAACCATAGACTAAAAATGCAAAATATCCCCTATCTGCCAGGTTGTAGAACCACCTTCCTAGGACTGCTGATATCCCAAGACTGAAATCAAATCCATCTCACTTGCAGGAAGTATCTAATAGGCCCAGCTCCCCATCTACCTGCACTTTATGCTCTTTTTTAGCTGCAAATGTGTGCACCTTCTTTGACTTGTGTACGTTAAGAGCGTTTGCCATCTCCACAAGCACTTTGAAGAGCAACAGTTCAAATGAGACAAATGGCTACTCTTTTGGAGAAGGATTAGCTCCTCTTCATAATACGGCATAACCAATTTTTACGTGGGACTCTTAGAATTGGCCTCTCTGCTTGCAAGGCTAAGGCTACCTACATCTAGATCTCCTCCATCTTCTGTTAAAGTGGGGCTCACACTGGGTGTTGGTACTTTTGTTGCGTCAAAAGCACTAGTCTAAAATGGTCGCTTGGCACACCAGAAGGTTGGAGAAGGGGCACCAGATGAATGCAGCCTTCTCCTGTTTCCTATACAGATTACTTCTTTGGTCAGGACGATCTAAACCTGGGATTAACTCACCAGGAGGCAACCTTTTCGTTGCATGCAGACCCAACCTTCATTAAAACCTTCATCAACAAATTGCTCCAGACTTGCAGACTGTAAAAGTCCTTTCTGGATAGTAAATCTTTTATTCACAACCTTCAGGCTTGGCAAGGCTTCTTGGGCAGAATTGCTGAACAAAAGCTCGTAACAGTTATCCCTCACACCACTGTTCAGCTTATTTGGTTGGTTTGAATGAATTTGCCTTCAAGGTCGTACAGACACCACTCCAATGCATCAAGGATGGATCAATCAAGATCTGTAGTTTTAAGATAATGAAGAATTTTGCTCTTCATTTGAAATTGTCGATTTTGTCGATAATATTTCAGCGAATATATCATCTTTGTAGGATGCAAGCTCACAATCGCCACTTTTGATGTAGTCATAAATAAGCTTTTCCTCATCGTGAAAGAAAGAGAAAGAGTGTTTTTATCCAGAAATATCTTATCTTACATAACCTTGGGGTGGAGGGGACACCATATTGGGCAACTTTTTCTCAATAAAACAGCAGTTCGGCGGTGCTGTGCTTTCGTCCAAATTAAGCACCGCATGGAAAGTGCAAAAACTCAAGTAATGATGCACCAGCAGATCAATTTAAAGCCCCCCCTCCCCCCGCGCCGGAGGAAATACCCATCTGCGTCCTCCAAATTTATTAGGAAAAGCCACATGCTAAACAAGTTAATGACTTAAGAGACCACAAGGTTGTGTCTATCCTGAGTCACCTCTGAAGCCTCAACTAGTGATGGGCTTCGCATTAGGCAACTTTTTCAAATTACTTTTTAAACACCTTGCATAGTTGCGTCATATGGGATGGACCGACGGACACCGTAGAATATAACGTCAACAAGCAATAAATCACACCAACAAGCTAAGTGTAGGAATTCACAAAAGGGGGCAATTCATTTGTCCGCATACATAAATGATGTGCTGGAATGTGTACCTTTAACCAAGGAGGACCACGAAGTCTCTCACGTTCGCGGCTCCTCATCCTTGATATTCTTGAAGAGGCATCCATCTACCTCGACATAAACGCCGTTTGAGTTCCATTAAGAACAGACTAATTGACATCTATGGAACGGGGAATAGAAACTAACATCAAGAGAAAGATTCCTCAGCAGTTCAGTTAAATAGGTACCAGCTCCTGCCCAGTAGCCCGACAGACGTGGATCCCCAAGATATGCAAACCAAGTGAGTAGAATCCAGTGGCGTCCAACAGATACAACAATTGGTAAGCAAATGCTAATCCTGTATAGTAAAATTCATCCACTCAGATGGTCGATCAAACAATAAAGGAAATGCAGTATTTTACATCTAAAGCAAGTTGAAGACATGAACATGAGCTTCATCGTCAAATAAACAGAGAATACAACCACTTACAGGAAGAAAAGACCCAAAATGTTTCTTAAGATCATTCACACATGGGAGGAGCATGGTGTGGTTCATGTGTAAGTTTGGCGATGGATGTATGCAATTTTTAGTTATTTAACTTATTTCTCGTTGAAATAAACAATAAATCTAATAATTAACTGCTCTAATTGTGTGCTGAAGTGGCCAGTGTATTCAATGGTAATACTAGCCATGCCATCAATAACGTGCTTTCTCATGGTTGGAAAAAGAAATAGCAAAGGAAAACAAAGTATTTGCTGACTTATGATGAGATCAGGTCTCCAGCAAACCACTTGTATACCAAAATCACTAGAGAACAGATATTGATAAACACCTAGACTTCCACAAAATATGAACAAACTCCACACCTTCATGCCCAGCATGTATCCATGGGTAACAAGCACCTATAGCTTTCTTGATTTGGATCAAGATACATGCTCTAGAGGAGAGCTCAGCATCTGAAGATCTTGTTTGGTCAACTGGACTCCCTGCCATATCTACAACGTCAGCGTCATCAAATCTTTCATCACCTGATCCCCACAACCTCGCCTGCAGTGCAGCTTCCCTTTCTCTGGTATATATCGAATGCAACTTTGACTTAAAATATGGTAATACAACCTACAAAGATGAGCCATTTACAAGCAAACAATTACACTTTCACATAGAAGGATTTCCTCACCTCTTAACACAATCGACGGAAGGACTACAAAGATTATTTTTGCTCTTTTCGAAGAGGAACTAAAAAGATTTGGTGAATTAACCCTTTCTTTAGGTAATTTTAACAGGACATCTAGAAATCTATTGCCCATAGAAATCCAGTGACCAGTTGACCCACAACGCCCCTTTATCTCTTGTTCTTTTCTTAGTTTCTAGGGCAAGGGAACTCTTAATTCATGCATCTAGATACTATCACCTGTACAGCTCCTCATTTCTAGTCTGTACTAATAACAACGATTCCGGAAAAGTCGTATGAAATGGCTAAACCCACAAACAGTTGGGCACATACCACATTCTCGGCTACTCTTTCGGAGGAAAATTATGAATATGCAAAAGAAACATTATAATCATTAAAAGCAATGTTTGACCATCAGTCTAGCTTATGAAGGCACCTAAATTCTACTATAAATACAAATACATGGAACTCCATAGTTGCACAAATAGAGGTACGGTTGTGATAAAAAGATGTCAAATTGTGTTTATTTTTGTGTCAAGCCATCAGTCTCTTTCTAGAAAAACAATTCTACAAAAAGGAAGCATACCAGAAAGACAACAGAAAGGACTTTTTGGTGCTTCTCTAACCCAGAATGCTGAATCCCATCTGTGGTGTTACCATGAAGAGCATCTTTCTTCAGCCTCGTTTTTACTGCTCTCCTTCGCAACCCATACAAAGACTCTGAGAAAGAAGCATCTGAAAATGAACCAAAATAAATAAATTCAGTAATAAGCATGAAATTCCATGACAGTACAAATCAAAACCAACATATATCCTCCATAAAGAGGATGACATTGACAGCCATGAAAGCGTGCTGGTTAACAGATCACCACTTACAGAATGGAAATCTTATAAGCACCAAAAAATAGAGCAACAAACTGAATGATTTGGTGTCCGTGCATGGAACCAAATAGAGGCCATACATCCACATCAAGGAATTTCAGCTCACCAGAAAGTGATAGCCATTACATTTTAAAACTAGGACATATGTTTTATGAGGCATTACATTACAACAGCCAAAGCAATCCACTATTGAAGGTATTACAATTCTGTGTGTTATGCATTTGGCATAACTTAGCATTCTCAAATCATACTTTACTAATCTTAGGAATCATTCTCTTTCCCCTTTTTTTTTGGCAACAGTAAATGACAAGGGAGTTAACAATGAGGAATATAATTTAAGAAACATAGTCAATTGACATTGCAATACTGTATTTGAAATCTTCAAATCGGTCAATCACTTGTCAATAGCTGCAATATTTGTTGTAATGCTTGGGAGGATCTGCTTCTATTACATTGTGGTGGCAAATTTGTTTCATCTGCTAAGCATATACTCTCCTGCAAACATTTGCGACATCAAGTTTAAAGTAGAAGCCCCACCACAGCCCTCAAATATCTTCCCTATGGCCCAGGTTAAGTGGATCATGCTGCCTAGAGTACTGAACAGTTGACACACGCACATGACACCATTGTCTTGCTTAAGATAACATGACCTGACTCAAGTGTTGACTATCACCAAAACAGAGTGAAAAGTGAAAACCATGAATCACTAAAATCCCATTTCCAGCTTCAAACACCCAATTCAATTTTAAGTTTCAAGACCGGACATTTTCATGAAAGCAATTGCCAAAATATATTCACATATGTAATCAGCATTTTAGCAATGAAGAAAAATTAAGTAACAAAAGACTAGAGGCAGGAGAGCCAAAAGTGATCTAGAAGGAAAATACCTGTAGTTCTCATGCTGTGAGCTTCCAGCACCAGCATCAACAATGCAAAAAACTCATCCTCGTAATCTAACACCTTGTGCAAAATTGGCCTTCTTAGAGCCATTACCTGCAAAATGATATGCATAGACATACTTTAAACTATCCAGCAAAGCTGACTGTAACCGTTATATTACATTCATATAAACAGAAGCAGTTATGATGATACTCAGTATTTAGCCCCGCCAAAACTGACCTCTACACTTACACCCAACTCAAACCACCCCAAACTAAAAATCAAGCAGCCTAATGTTTCTCATATTTGAATTGATCCACTCAAAACTGAAATCATCAAAATCTGCAGGACTAAAATTGATTGCAATTCTAGATAAGCTTATTGCAAAAGATAAAACAGGACCAAACATGACCGAATCCAAATGATCAGGGCCAAGTTGAATCTGCCTTTGAACCCCTTTGCCTCAACCGAGGATTAACCTATCTAACCCCAATTCTTTACCCCCAAAAATTAGTGCCCCTCTCAGAACCACCCAAAAGTTATATGTGCAAAGGCGCATACAGGATCACTTCAAACCGGATTTTGGTCCCATCTGAAGATCAGCATAATATAATGGATCGACAACCACCTAAATGGATGGATCATGGATTGTAGATGTTTCCAAGGAAGATTAAAGAAGCTATATCAATCCAAATGGCATTGGGATCATCTCTATAACCTCTAAAGATGATTGCAATGAAAAGATCTAAAGTCCTTTCTCTTTTTTAAGATGCAAAGTGGAAGGACAACATTTTTGCCTGATCACTCATAATAAATGTGGTGCACATCATATTATTATTGAATACGTGAGCTCCGAACTATTTACAATAAATGCAGTTTATGGTACATAAATGTGTCCACCTTCACAACTGAAAAAGTCACTTGGTGGCCGTTTTGAGGCTTTGATCATAGTGGACTATAGCAAAATGCGGCACAAGTGCACAACTAGCCTCTAGTTCTTCATCATGGAGTAGCAAGTGCCAAGTGGTCTACAAGGTTTTAAATCTAGGACCTAAATAGCCATCTGTAATTTAAAGGTAAGGTTGCTATGTCTAACCCCATCCATACCATCCTCAGCTTGACTTCTTGGCATGGATTTGGCTCCCACCCCTACTACTATCTAACCTTACCACCCACCATGGATAGAATGGTATAACTGATTCACTTGGCTTGCAAATTCCGTAAGGAAAAAAAGTGAGACAACCAAAGTGAACTCAATATCTCATCC
The DNA here is from genome assembly GCA_017589665.1 of Selenicereus undatus. Lineage (NCBI taxonomy): Eukaryota > Viridiplantae > Streptophyta > Magnoliopsida > Caryophyllales > Cactaceae > Selenicereus > Selenicereus undatus. The sequence continues at coordinate 20,037,574 of JACYFF010031959.1, forward strand.
CAGTTTATTTAAATGTCACCAAATGGAGAGGCTTGAGAATTATACCTTTATAGTTTCTATTTTCAAATCCATCGACAATGTGATCTGGCTCCATCTAGTAGAACTCTTTCAACACCCACCAAAAAAATAAAAATAAAATTCAAAAAAAGGGGGTGGGGCCTAAGCCTATCATGCTAAACCGAAGTTTGCTCTTGTATCCTCCTACTAGGAGCTTGGTATATCATACTCTTGTATTTTTTCCTCAATCCAAGCAAGAGAAAAAAACTCACTTTCTCCTTACATTTTTGTCCTTCACATTTTTTTTCCTTCGAGTTTTCTATCCACCAAATTTTCTAAGAGTCAAAGTCAAATGGAGCCGAAGTTCAAAACACTAGTTACACTAAACTTGATTTTCTTGATACAAACTACTGGATTTCAAGGACACTTATCTATGATGTTTGTACATTTTCCAACATCCAATTATCAAATTACCTATGACAAAGGATACCACACAAGAAATCTGCATCATTTACTACAGAAATTAGAAACATTGGAGTAAAAGTTCAAATTGGGCACATTATGTCTGGACCAACTAAGAGGTGGTAGCATCATGTTGAACTCAAACACAAGTGCTGAAAGCAAAATTGTTTCAAAATTCAATGATCAAATGCCTACTAATTTTAAAATCAGGTTAGTGACAACCCTTATGTTCGCAATTATATCTACTCCAGAGATTATTTTTCCAAACTATACCAGAAACTTCAAAAATAGAGCCAATTGTAGCTCAAGTTACTCGACGATTGACATAGTGCTCAATTCAATCTAAACTAAATCCACAGAACAGTTCACCCAGTTGCAAATTTGTGAAGCTGCAATCAATCAAACACCAGAGAGATTTGTAAGCGTGAAAAGTGTAGCAGGAAAGAAGAGGAGAAGAGGAGGAGGAAGAAGAAACATACGCCGACAGAGTAAGTGATGGCGGCCCTAAGACTGGCGGGAAGCTGCTGAGCCGCCGCCATCTCGAAGAAGGTCGGCCGCGTTCCCTGCCCTCCCACCTGGAACAACATCCTCTCTCTCTCTCTCTCTCTCTCTGTCTCTCTCTGTCTCTGTGTGGAGATGTCGCCGGTTTCAGTCGCTTTGTCCGGTGAGTCACAGGGCTCACAGGCCAAGGTCAATCAACAATGAATGGGAAGCTTTGAATTGGGGCTAACGTGTCGTTGCTTTCTTTTCTAGCTTCTATTTAGAATGGACTGTAGTGTCTTGTGCAACTGAAATTGGATCGTATTTCTATTTCAATTTCAATTAGTTTTCATCTTGAAAAAAAATTACTATATATGACCGTATCATTGTAACTTGTTGGCTAAAATAAATTAAATTAACAATGGTATTATGAAAATGTTCTTCTCATGGGTAAACTAGGGTGGATAAATTGGCAAAGTAGGTTGAAGTAAGTTGAGGTGGGTTAAAGTAGGTTGAAGTAAGGTGAAGTGGGTTGAATTTTTTTATGTGATAAATTGAACTTGGTTAAAATAGTGAAAGTGAGTTGAAGTGGGTTGAGGTTGGTATTTTGGAAATTACCCATGAAAAGAACAGGCCCGTTGAGGTTGGTATTTTGGAAATTACCCATGAAAAGAACAGGCTCATTGAGGTTGGTAATTCTCAAAGGTAAAGTAAATTTTTATGTACTACTTTAGAAAATATAACAAATACACAAAAAATAAGAGTTTTTTTCTTTGCAAGGGTAAGGTACAATAAACATATATGTGGACCCATTTACTCCAAAGTTTAATAGTTGAAGACTGCTTCCTCCTTGGATAGGTAAAAAATCCTAATCTGTGCGGAGCCATCTTTCCCTCTCTGTAAGGCCAATTGTTGGCATGATTTTCACCTCATGTGTGGGTGGTTTTTCCTCCCCTTTCGCCGAGGACCCTCGGTTGCTATCCCAGGTGCTTTCAGGTGGGGCATGACGGTGACGTGCCAAGGAAGTGTATTTCGGTGAGATTAAGGTTGTAGCAACAGTGACAGGTCTTGAAAAACAATGGAGCAAATTGAAGTCAGTAGATGTTGAATAAGAAGCCCTGGAGTTCGATGATCCTACTAGCGAGTTTGTTGAGGCTCAAGTCCTCCTTTGTCTGATGGGCAAGTTAAACACCAAGAATAGCATTAATCTTGATTCTTGAGGCATTGAAGAAAACTTTGAGGAACATGTGGAAGCCAGTGAAGCATGTGAACATTAAGGACCTTGACGATATCCCTTTGCCTTTCTGATAGGGTCACAAGTGCACAGTGGCATCGTAGCAAATTAAGGTCGTCTCCTAATAGGATTAGTTTAGGCTATTGGACTATGTTCCCTCAAAATAGGCTAAGAGAATCCAAATTTGCGAATGAAATTGAACTATACTACTTATATAATCTAATACATAAACAACAAAGGAATTTAATCAAATCAAACAATTTTACATCTCAAGAATTAATCAATCGCCTCTTCTTTATATGAGTAATTCCATAACCGATAATTGAATTATCAAACCCTTTTTTAAGGTGGAATAAAATTCTTAAATCTAATCAACTACCATTCTCAAGGATTTTTGATTAATCTAAGATCATTAAGAATGAGATTATCAAATTTTAGGGGTTTCTTAAACAATGAATCTTTCTCAAGATTCCACACACATAAGTTGAATCTTAGTTTCCCAATATCCAGTTTCACTTTTTAGCCCTTCACCAATGTCTAAAACATGGAAGAAGTTGATAAAGTTTCTCTACTAGCAATTCAATGTCTAAGATTCAATAGAATAAACTAAACAACACCAAATCACTTTTAGATCAAAACAAGAATTGATTCAATCACGAGAATTCAACTCAATTCCAAGATTAATGATTCAAGGCTTAACATAAAAACCAATAGTAATCTAAAAAGCACAAAAATCTAATGAGAAAAGAGAAGAGAAGGGAGAGGAATCGCTCAACCGATACGCATTTGTATTAGTAGATGCAAACCCAATATAGAATTCTTACAAATCTTCACCTTCATCTTGCTCTCAACTCTCTCTAATGAGGTCTAAATCGCAGGTAGGCAGTGGATTATGGCGGGATGGAAAAGATAACGATGAAAAATGTGGCAGGAAGCAGGCTTTCGTCATGGAAATGAAGCCTATCAAATGTTATAGATGCTTGGAAAACGAACACCCGCGGGAAAAACAAGTAACCACTGATGGAGGGCCCCACCATGGACAAACCGTGGGGATCACTGTAGTCCATGGCCTCCACCACAACCTGGCCATAGGGGTTTCTAATTGCTTTGTCCTGTTGATTCTTTAAAATTTGGACTACCCTTGTTGAGGTTAACCATGTTGTATATCTAGCAAAACCTTGTCCCTTGTGGGTTTTTGGCAAGTTTTTTTGGGCTCCTGCCTCCTTGTATAATTCTTCATTGATTTTCTAGACACACTTGGGTTCTCTCACCTAATTATGTAAATACCATCAACAACATCAAACCTAGGCATAAAATAGAAAAGGAGCATAAAATCACTCAATTATGCACACTAGTCCTCTAAAATCACACCCGAACACTCAATGAAATCATATGCAACTTTTCATCACTTCCCCATACTTAAACCTTTGCTTGCCGCAAGTAAATACTAGATAAAACCGACAAAGGGAGATGCATCTAGGATTCAAAACACAACAACCTCCTCAAACTAAGTAACTCATAGCACATCACAAATAAGAATATCAATCAATGGCAACCCCGAGTAGTGTATTAGATATTTTAAAATCAAGAGAAGGGGAATGTTTTCAAAGAAGTATAAGACTACTAACTCGATATCAAACTTGATCACCCTCAAAGAATTACAAAGCACATCATGCAAGCACTTGGAGTTGAGCAGATCCAAATGGACTGGTAGAACCTCACTTTTGGGAAATATGAATCACTCTTGCTCATATGTTTGAAATATAATATGGGTTTACTCAAGAATCATCCTAAAAAAGCAAACTGTCATAGGCTTGCCATGACTCTCAAATTGTTCATTGCTCAGATGCAATGTGCACATGATAATCAAGAAGACTTTACATGGGTTATAATGTGGGCTAAAAAGGTTAAGGGAGGAAAGGAGTGGACTAACGAAGTTGGGCAATATGGAGCTATTTAGCCAAATGACTATGGAGTAACCAACAAAGCACCAAGTAACCACGAATTTCACCAATTCTCCAAATCTCAAAAATACAATGAACATATCCCACAAATTAAGTCGAAAGTGAGTTGACAAAGAAGGAATAAAAGTTATGCACATATCTAATGCCAATCACTTATTCATTTTTTTTTCTCTCTTTTTTATTCTTTCTTCTATTTTTTTCAACATGATTTTTCTTTTTTTAAAATAAAATAAGAATTCAACTATGAAAGGCATAGGACTAAGAATTGTTAACTCACAACTTAATCCATATATATGCAACCCATATCAGCATAAGGGGAACACTCCAAATCTATAATAACATCATCCCCTCATCAGGCCAACGTACCAAGCAACCCTAACTACCTCAATTGGCCCCATAAGCTTCCCAAAAATAATCCCAAAGTGATGCTCAATAGAATTGGTTTAAGGGTAGGAATACGTGTATGGACAGCTCAAAGGGGAGGGATCGTAACAAGAACAAGGTCATAAACTTAGCGGGCTCGCAAATGGATTAACATGTAAGACAAGGTAGGCTATTTGGCTTTGTTGCTGAAACGCTCAAAAAAAAAATGCCTCTCTTATATCATTAGATATATACATGCTAATGTGGTTTTGAATAAGAGTATAGGCAAGTTCTAGAGATGCAACTTGGAAGAGTCACACATATGAAAGAACATGATACTAAATGTAATGATGAGTCCAAAGAAGGCTCAAGATCTCACCGAATATCTACCAAAGTCTCATGTAGCTCATAAAATAACTCTCATGTACCAACATTCATTCCAAAGACTCCAAAGGGGCAACATAGGTTCTTAATCAAAAGGGCTAAAACAAAAATATTTACAAAACCTTCAAAAATTTGTTCACACTAAAGGGCCACTCATCAAAAGTCACTAAGCTCATGAAAGATATTTTGCCTAGAGAATCATCATTGGAGGTTATTTCAAACCAATCCACACTATGCACCTAGCAATGCTAACCTAAAATGCAAATAAATGCAACACACTACTGCAAATGAAAGGAAACCTAAAACTATATGTTCTAACTAGTATGCAAACTAAAAGCCAAAATGGCAAACATGAAACTACCCATCCCTCATTCTTAGATAAACCATTATTGTAAAGAAATAAATAAGAAGAAGGAAAAGGAAAAACAAAAGAGAACAATCTCACCAGGTTACGTGTTGGGTACACCTAAGCTAAGGCTTCCTCTCAAACGAGGCACATGGAGCTTCAACCGCTCCATCATAACTTCAAGACATAACTCTCATCTTCAGATGTATTCAAGGCTCACAAAAAGCTTAGGCTCGCAAGCTTGGTAGTAAGAGAGCATTAAGATAAACATAACGAAGAGAGTTAGTGGTCTCTTTAACAAAGCAAACGTCATAGAAAACTCAAAAGTGAAATCAAAGAAAGTATTCTACATGATATTTCTAGGCCTATCCACTAGGTATATGCAATATGAGTAGGGAGGCATCATACCCTCTAAAGTAACCTAGGTCTAGGGACACAAAATTTTCAACATTCTTACCAAGCATATTAAACATGTTGTTCTCATGGCCTAAGTCCACAGTAGCATCACAAATCATAAGGTTATCAATGGGCACATCCAGATAATACTTGGGAGGGGGAAAGCGTTGTAAACATATAGGGAAAACATTGGAAAGATCAAGGGAATTAGGGAGAACAATATCACAACCAAGGCTAGGAAAGTTCTCATGTATAAACACAAAACGTGACCCATCCAAATGAGTCTCAACTAGATTATACACCTCATCTAAAGTATCTTCTGACTCACAACATGCATCAACAACATCAAATCTAACAACAAATCGAAAAGGGTCACCTACCTCAAGCCTCGTTGTTCAACCAAAAATTATGATATTTTATACCCTTTTATTATCTAATTTTTGCTCAAAATAAATTATTAGTTTAGGATTTTAATATCATTTTATTTGTTTTGTAGGAATTTGAGAAATTTGAAGAACAAATAAATTGCTTTAAAAAAAGAGAGAGAGTTGAATAAAAAAGGGATTGTATTTAGAACAAGCATTGGATCAAGCTAAAGGGAAGAAAAAATTCCAGAACCGAGCCCAGCAGCGAAGCCCGTCAGGCCTTTTCCATTCTTCTTCCTTTCCCTGTTGGGTCTGGCCCAGCTTCAGTAGCGCCTCGAGCCCAGCCCGATTTTCCCTTCCTCCTCCCCTTTTCTCTTCTTTCTTCTTGCTTTCTTTTCTTCCCTTGGGCCGGTCCACTTTTTTTCTTTGGCCCAGTCTCGTTTCCCCATCTCTCCCTCTCGCCCCCTTTCATGTAGTAAGCACGTGCCTGGCACGTGATTTCCCAGCCTTCCCCCATCATCCCTGCTTCTTCTTCTTGATTCCTAGCAAGTCGCATAACAGATGATGTACAACAAAGTACACGCCCCTTCATCTTCCTCGTGTCGTTACCCTCCTTCCTCTCTCCTCTTTCATGATACTTAATCATCACCATCATTAAGGGGACCGTTACAATGCGTTGGTCGGTCATTAATTCGAATAATGAGGACGATCGAAGGGGTTGAACGGGCGTTGGCAGCAACCTTTTATGGAATTCGAAAACAGACTAATGGGGGGCATTCGAGTAGCGAGTAGGAGGAGTAGCGTAGAGTAGAGGAGATGGTACCTTAAAATTCATTCAAATTATGGATTTCGAAGGGGAGTGGAAGTTGTAGTTTCAGATTCCGATTTTATTTTTATTTCAGATCTAGGTTTTAGTTTCACCAATTTCATTTTATTGAGCATGAATTTGCAAATTCAAATTAAAATTTCGAAATCTAGTTCCTGGTGTCGTTAATTCTTATGCTTGGATTGGGATTGAAGTTCTGTATTGCTCTGCTTCGAAGTGTTGTCGAATTGCGTTCACCGTGCTGAATCATGGTTTCTGGTAGATTGGAAATAATTACAGCTAGGTGTTGGTGAGCTCAAACTTGTTACGGTTTGGTGCTTTTCATTTCGGAAAAGTGCTTGTTTGCAATTTCAAGATTTAATTTAGGTGAGTTTGGTCCATTAATTCTACACCATTAATTTGTAGAATTATTCAACCTTTGAGTTAGTAAATTAGCATCTAGTTTTAAATTAGATTAGAATTTTTGATAATCTAGTTTCACAACTCATCCCAAAGGACAATATTCGTAAATATTACAACAGATAACCGTATACTTGCGGAAATCACAACAAGTTTTTGGCGCTGTTGCCGGTGATGGCGTTGTGAGATTAGGTTTCTTCGAGTCGTATTTTAGTCATTTGCGTCAATTTCGTTTTAGTTTTATTTTCATTTTAGTAGGTTTTGATTGAGTTTTTGTTTTGTTTTAGTAATTTCGCATAGATTATTTTCGATTGTTGAAGTAAGTTCATGTTTTGATTCTTGTTGTTTAGATTAGTTTCATTTCAATTTTTAGACATTATTCTGGTGTGATTTTTGCAATTCTACCCAATTTGGTTTTTATGCAGGGGGGAAAAAACAAAGCAACTTTTTGGTTAGTCTTTGCTTGTTTAGGGTTTTAGTTTATTTTATATTTTTGTTTTAGTTTATTTTCTGTTTTCTATTTTTGTTATCCTTAAAAAAAATGACGCTCTTGCTTAGTGTTTATGCTTTGTCGTTTTGGTCTTTTTCTTTTGGTGATCTTGTTTTATTTTTATTTGTTTATTTTGTGTGCTTAACTTGATTCTTTCAGTCTCTTGTGTTTTGTTATTAGTGTCCTAGAGTCATTTTTCTTTCAATAAAAAAAAAACCCCCTTAAACAAAGAAATTACAAATCCTAAAAAGTGAAAAATTCTATTACCCAAAAAAAAAGAAAAAAAACAAGAATTCAAGAATGCCAGTGTTTAAATTCCCAGAATATGAGCATGAATCTTTATGGCGTTATTTGTCTAGACTTTACGATTACCGTGCTCAGTTGAATCAACCTTTTGAGAAATGGAAAATTTGTGTGGTCATCGTTTTGGGTCTAAATGCTGAATTTAGGGGTATTGTTGAGTCTATATGCTCAAGGGGTTTGCTAGGATTGTTGTCTAGATCTCAAGCTGAGGTTTGAGATTTCTTTGAAAGGTTAGCTTGGGATACTTATGAGTTTGAACAAGCTAAAGTGAACTTAAAGTACCCAACTCATGCTGAGTCCGCATTTTATGCTAATTCTCACTCCCGAGGTCCTTTTATAGATTCGTATGACTCCTCTTATGCTTCTATGCCTCCTGTTTGGGGCGATTATTGTGAATCTTCTGCTCATGATGCTTGTTCTTGTCCATGTCGTGACTATTTTGATGCTCAATGTGCTAGTGTTGAGAAGAGAATTAATGAATTGACTGCTAAAATGGTAGAGACCATGAAAGTGCAAATTACTGAATATTCTCACGGTGTCACCCAGAGTAGGGAGAATTGCAATCAGCCTGACTCTAGTTTACGAACTCCTAAACCTGAAGTTAGTCTTTCTGATGATTTTGAGCCCTCTTATCAATTTAGGCCTCATTTGCATGATGATTTGTCTTTGTCTAGCCTTGAAAAAGAGATCAACCTCCCTGTGTCTCTATCGCCTGACCTTGCACCACACTCTAACTCACAAAAGGATGTCACGAATGATGTCCTAGTGTATGTCGACCCACCCACCACTTTTGATGACTCTTTTGAATTTGAGGGCCAGGAACCTGAGTGACCTGATGAGTTAGATATAAGCATCCCATCTGCCATCGAGCATCATGATAAGTTAGGCGATATTTCCCCGGCGTCGTGTGAGGAGGAAGTTGAGCCCACTACTTTAGAATTCAATGGTGATATTCTTTCTGTAGAATATGAATCTTGTTCATGTGGGTTTAATTTCGATGAAAATTTTGATGAGTATTTTTGTGTTGAATATGAATCATTCTCTTTTAACCCTCTAATACCTCATGAGTCATTCCCTGTTGAATATGACTCATTTTGTTTTGACATCAATGTGAGTTTGGATGTGGACTTGTGTGCTGAATATGAATCTTTTTCTTTTGACCCCATCCAAGCTGACCTCCTTTTTGAATCTCACAAGTCTAAATTTATTGAGTCTAAGGTCATTGTCACTGAACATTTTGATTTAGACCAGACTCATGGGCGCATTGAACTTAAAGGACTTGTGGATTTAGGACCTTTTGCTTTCCCTAGACAGTTCGTTCATGATGATTACATTTCTAGGCCGATGCCCCACTTCCTGGCTACTTTTGAGTATGTCTACCTCTTTCTCAATTGGGCCCACCTCTTTGACAAGTTGAAACGGGCCCTTACTTGTGCTGAATTGCAATGGCAGATGTACTCTTTCTTGTTCCACCTCGTTGCTGTTTCCTGTTTCCATCTTCTTGAGAGTTGGTCTTGTTTATATGATAAGCTGTTACGTGCGCTAATGGGTTTTGATTTGAATAACAGCTTATGCATTGTGATGGAGTGGCTGACACTCCATGAGCCTCTAGTTATATCAGGAGGCTCTAGCTTAGGTGTAATTCTGCACCTGACCTAATATGATCGTTCCATTCCCTTTTCTTCCCTCTTCTTTTTTCGTTTCTTTTCTTTTTCTTAGTTGTAGATATTTAGGATTGTGGTTGTGATGGGTGATCAATCTTAAGGAGAAATTTGGAATTTTTTGAGCCGTGTTGGCTGTGATCGCTCTTGGTTGTATTCAGTTTTGTGTCTCTTTGTAAGTTGTGGATATCTAGGATTGTTTTGTACTTTATTTTGTGAGTTTTTTATTTTCTTTGATTTTCTTTGGTTTTGTTCCGTGAGTTTGTATATATTTGTGTTTGTCTCGATTTTCGGCGTTGCTTTTGGCGCCTTAGTTTCCACAATGAGGACATTGTGGAGTTTTGGTGTGGGGGTGAAGTGTCTATTTTTCGAAAAAATTTTGTTTTCAACCAAACCCAAGAAAAAATAAAAATTGACAACTTTGAAATCCAAAAAGATATTTGTTTTGTTTTGGGGGAACTTTATACTATTCTGATCAGCTTAAATCCCCTATACTTTGATTTTTAACTTGTATATAATGCATGATGTGCTTGATAGGTCTTTGTCCTCGGTGTGGCATTCTAAGCCCTAATTCTAACCCCAATTGTTCATTTTTGATGTGTGTAATCCAATCCTTAATTATACCCTCATCATTATCCTAAGGTCTGAGTTTTCCATTATTGGCTCTCTCACTTAACTTTGACACGATTACTTTTGCCAAAAAAAAAGAGAGAGAAAAATGAAAATGAAAAAAAGAAAGAAAAAAAAATGAAAATGAAAATGAAAAAAAGAAAGAAAAAATTTGGAATGACAAGTAACCATTTGAGACATGCGCTAATGTGTGTTACCCTTTGAGGCAATATTGCTACTGAGCAAACTTGCTTCCTATGTTGATTAATCAATTATGTAATTTGTGTTAATCAAGTGGGATTGAGTTTGATTTTGGTAAACTTGAGCCTTAAGATGATGATATACATGCACATTAGCACTGGGATTGATTCAAAGTTTTGATGTACAGTGGGATGAAAAGCTAGCGCTTCAATGTCATTCATGGGGTACAGAGCCTTGATGTGTATATTTCGTTTATATGCAGGTCAATATCTTTGCCACGTGTGTGATTGAGCTGATTAGAATGTGTATATATCTTTTCTCATTTTTGTACATATTAATTTTTGAAAAAAAAAGATTTTCAAGTTTCTGTTTATGTTTTCTTTTATAGATTTTGTGGGTATATCTTCTGCAAATCCTCACGAGACCTTCCTCGTCCACTATGGGTAACCTAGGGGTTTAAAGAGCTTGTTGCACATGCTAAGTGCAGCCGTGATTCCTACGAAAGTGAGTTATGATTTTCTTTTCTTTTCTAATGTAGTTTAGGTTTGTTTTACTCGAGGACGAGCAAAACTTCGGTGTGGGAGTATTTGTTCAATCAAAAATTATGATATTTTATGCCCTTTTATTATCTAATTTTTGCTCAAAATAAATTATTAGTTCAGGATTTTAATATCATTTTATTTGTTTTGTAGGAATTTGAGAAATTTGAAGCACAAAAAAATTGCTTGAAAAAAAGAGAGAGAGAGTTGAATAAAAAAGGGATTGTATTTAGAACAAGCATTGGATCAAGCTAAAGAGAAGAAAAAAATTCCAGAACCGAGCCCAACAGCGAAGCCCATCAGGCCTTTTCCATTCTTCTTCCTTTCCCCGTTGGGTCTGGCCCAACTTCAGTAGCGCCCCGAGCCCAGTCCGATTTTCCCTTCCTCCTCCCCTTTTCTCTTCTTTCTTCTTGCTTTCTTTTCTTCCCTTGGGCCGGTCCACTTTTTTTCTTTGGCCTAGTCTCGTTTCCCCATCTCTCCCTCTCGCCATCTTTCATGTAGTAAGCATGTGCCTGGCTCATGATTTCCCAGCCTTCCCCCATCATCCCTGCTTCTTCTTCTTGATTCCCAACAAGTCACAAAACAGAGGATGCACAACAAAGCACACGTCCCTTCGTCTTCCTCGTGTTGTTACCCTCCTTCCTCTCTCCTCTTTCATGATACTCAATCATCACCATCATTAAGGGGACCGTTACAATGCGTTGGTCGGTCATTAATTCGAATAATGAGGACGATCGAATAATGAGGACGATCGAAGGAGTTGAACGGGCATTGGCAGCAAGCTTTTATGGAGTTCGAAAACAGAGTAATGGGGGGCGTTCGAGTAGCAAGTAGGAGGAGTAGCGTAGAGTAGAGGAGAAGGTACCTTAAAATTCATTCAAATTACGGATTTCGAAGGGGAGTGGAAGTTGTAGTTTCAGATTTCGATTTTATTTTTATTTCAGATCTAGGTTTTAGTTTCATAATTTCATTTTATTGAGCATGAATTTGTGAATTCAAATTAAACTTTCGAAATCTAGTTCCTGCAGGTGCCGTTAATTCTTATGCGTGGATTGGGATTGAAGTTCTGTATTGCTCTACTTCGAAGAGCTGTCGAATTGCGTTCACTGTGCTGAATAATGGTTTCTGGTAGATTGGAAACAATTACAGCTAGGTGTTGGTGAGCTCAAACTTGTTACAGTTTGGTGTTTTTCATTTCGGAAAAGTGCTTGTTTGCAATTTCAAGATTTAATTTAGGTGAGTTTGGTCCATTAATTCTACACCATTAATTTGTAGAATTATTCAACCTTTGAGCTAGTAAATTAGCATCTAGTTTTAAATTAGATTAAAATTTTTGGTAATCTAGTTTCACAACTCATCCCAGATGATGGCATTCGTAAATATTACAACAGATAACCGTATACTTGCGGAAATCACAACACTCGTGCACTGAGCTAAAGGGAAGGATGAATCGGGTGAGGTCAGGACAACATCAATATTATCCACGGATGATGCAAAGTTAGGTTTAGCATAGCACGCATAATAAGGACACGAATTTATAAGATGGTCAGAAGAACGCCACAAGTCACACCATAAGTACTTTGATCGAGAAAAACATTTAAACGAATCTCAAGCAATCTACTCAAGCAAATACCAAACCTCATCCACACTTTTATGACGAAAACCCTAGTACTCCAAAAGAGCTTGGGTTTCAGTATTTACACTCTTATTAACAATGTCCAAAATTTTCCATTTATCTACACCATAACCACTTTAAGCGAGAAAAACATTTAAACGCTTAAAATACCTCCAAAATAATTCATGCTTGAGTTGGGAAAAATGAAAAATTGCCATTGTTTTTTTTTTCAATTTAGTTTAATTATTTTAATTTTCAAATTTTTGTTGAGGTTTTTTCCAAAGAAAAACAAAATGCTTAATCAAACCTATCAAGAAAAACTTAATATTCAACTAGTTCCCTAGCAACGGTGCCAAAAAGTTGGTAGGCCCCAAGTGCACGATGATGTTGTAGCAAATCAAGGTCCTGTCCCACAAGGACTAGTTATTGGGCCATGTTCTCTCAAGATAGGCTTAGCGAATCCAAATTTGCAGATGAAATTCAACTATGCTACTTATCTAATCTAATGGATAAACAATCAAGGAATTTAATCAAATCAAACAATTTTACAACTCAAGAATTAATCAAGCGCCTCTTCTTTAGATGGGTAATTCCAAAACTGATAATTGAATTATCAAATCTATATTTCAAGGTGGAATGAAATTCTTAAATCTAATCTACTACCATTTCTCAAAGGTTTTTGATTGATGTAAGATCATTAATAATGCGATTATCAAATTTTAGGAATTTCTTAAACGGTGAGCCTTTCTCATGATCCCACACATGTAAGTCAGGTTTTAGTTTTCCAACATCCAGTTTCACCTTGTAGTCTTTCACCAAATGTCTAAAACATGTGTTCGGGGATGATATACATGAAGTGTACACCTCATTCTACCTAGATTAAAGCTCAAATAAATGGAAAATTAGGTTGTTTATTAGTGTTTTGTTGGTTTTGTAGGTAATAAAGAAAACTATACAAATGGTAGATAATCAGTGCGAAGCATGGCAAAAGTTAGGCACGTTGACACGAAAGTCTTAGAGGATAACCCGAGACAACCATGAAGTAAGGTCGGATCAACAAACACAAAAATTATGGGAGAAACAAGGAAGAAGAACAATGCAGAAATTTTGCATGGGCTACCATTGCTAAATGGCAAGGCCTGCCAATGCCAAATCTTGTTTCTTCTCTATTTCTATGTAGAATTCCAGAAACTTGGCATGGTCTGCATGTGCCATATGTCATGATCATGCCAATTTTGCTTCTTCGAGATTTATTTAAAACCTCATTCCCTTATTTGTGTAATCATCTAATTTTTTAGGTTTTAAGAATAGGGCTTAGTCTAGGGTTTAGGAGAGATTAGTGTAGATTTAGTTTCATTTTATAGCCACATTTCAAGAGTAATGAGGTTTTGATGTAATTAGCTTTCTTTATCTCTCTTTATGTTTATTTTCATTCAAGTTCTTACTTTGTTGAGTTTGATTTACTATTCTTAATCTCTTGTTCTCTTTCTTCAAGAATGCAGATTTCAAGCTCTTTCTCTCTCCTCCATCTTAGGGTTTGCAAATTCATTTGTTTACGAATTCATTTTTATAAGTTTGAGTTTTTGGCTCTCAATGGGTTAGACTAGGAGTATTTGAGTTAGATTAGTAAAAATAAGTGGATAATCCACCTCCAGCCATCATCCACTTGCTCTAACAATGGAGGCCAACCTCCATTGTTGGATTTTTCAAGCTTTTGAGGCACTCCCCTTTCTCTAACTTCTTTAATTAGTAAATTCAATACTTTCTTAGTTGATTAGATGTTTTGCTAGTTATTATTAGTTGATATGATGTCTTTTGTTGATTTTTTTAATTATGTTTTTTCTAGTTTAGTTTAATTAATCATGTTTAGATTAGAATAAGAGAAGGGAGAGGAATCGCTCAGTCGATGCATGCTTGTACTGGTAGATGCAAACCCGATATGGAATCCTTGTAAATCTTCACCTTCAACTTACTCTCAACTCTCTGGAATAAAGTCTGAATCGTAACTATATGGTGGATTATGGTGGGATGGAATAGATAATGATAAAAAATGAGGCTAGAAGCAGGCTTTTATCATGGAAATGAATGCTATCAAATGTTATAGTCGTTTGGAAAACGAACAGCTGTGAAGAAAACATGAAACCACTTATGAAGGGCCCCACTACGGCTAGACTGTGGGGACCATCATGGCCTGGGCCATGGTGGTTTCTAGTTGCTCTGTCCTGCTGGTTCTTTAATATCTGGAGTACCCAGGTTGATTGTGTATGCTACCCATATTAAACATGTTGTATATCTAGGTAAATCATATCCTTTGTGGGTTTTTGGCAAGTTTTTGTGGGTTGTTACCTCCTTGCATAATTCTTTATTGATTTTCTAAATTTACTTGGGTTATCTTACCTACTTTCTGCAGATACCATCAAGAACACCAAACCTGAGCATAAAATAGAAAAAGGGGCATAAAATCACTCAATTATGCACACTAATCCTCTAAAATCACTCCCAAACACTCATGGACTCCTATGCAAATGTGAAATTCATTACTTCTAATTCTTCCCTAAGGCTGAAAAGGACTTTGTCCTTAATAAATAACCATGCCCGTTCAACAATAACAAACTCCTATTGAAAGAGATGTCCGGGAATCAGAAGTCATTTGAGATCAATTTGATAAGGCTCGCTTCTGGATTAAAGTTTGTAACTTGCCTATGAAAAGGAAGATCTGTGCTTTGGCTGAGTTTTTAGGAAATAATGTAGGGAAATTAATTCATGTAGATGAGGAGGATGTGCTGACTCCATCAAAATATCTAAAGCTATGCTAAGATATAGAAATAATGAAGCCTCTCCTAAGGGGAGTGAAATTGAATGTGGGGTGGGTTCAGCCAAAGTGTTTTGCGCTTGAATATGTAAGGATGTTGGATTTCTATTGCGCATATGAAATACTAGACCATATTTATCAAGGTTGTGAGCGTTTCGATGATAAAATGCCTAATTCTAAGCTTCAGTATAGGGCTGGGCTTAGGTGATCACCCATATAGAAGAGAAGTAAAGGGGATAAAGAACTTCAAAAGGAGAAAAGGAAAAAGCTCATGGAGTTGAGGAATAGTAATGCTTGGGGTCGGGTTTTGGCCTGACTTAAGTTTGACAAATCTATAGTTGATGTCGAGACTTGGGGAAGGGGAAAGATAAAGAGGCTACAAATGTGGCGGCTATGATTGTGGATAGGGGAGGAGAGTTTATAGTTGAGGCACCTAAAAGAAAACTGGAGGACCAAAATAAAACCAAAGCTAAGGACAAAAAAATTTGTTCCGTTGTAAACCCATAGACTATTGCTTCTACACCAGATGCAGCAGCTACGAAATAGCCCTACCTAGTCCAATGAGTTTTATTTGCTTAAACCGTCGAGGGCTCAGTGACCCTAAGGTAGGTTCTAACCTTTGTAACTTTATATAGTAGAGGTATAGTAGGAGGGCTTGCATTATTCTAGCGTAAGTTCATATAGGTTTTTCTTTTGTCCCACTCCTTTAATCATATTGATTTAAGTTGAAGGATGGGGTCATACCCAAGCTTGGAAGTTTACGATGGTTTGTAATTGGCGTGAATCTGTATTGAAAATCAAAACATGCAACCTTATGCTGGACTTAAGAACTTGATATGATCTCCCATAGCCCGTGAGGGGACATTAATGAAGTTTTATATAATGCTGAGGAGAAAAGGGGCCCTCCGAAGCCCTAAAGTGTCCTCCAATGGTTTTGTGACGTTTTTGGTAAGTAGTCTATATGATTTGGGCTATGATGGGTATGACTTTAATTGTAAAACCACAGGTGTGGAGGGGAGGTTATTAAAGAGAGGCTCGATCATTTTTGTGCTTTAGTTGAGTGGTCGCTCTTGTTCCCTAGGGTAAAAATGTTTCATCAAGATGACAAGATCTCTGATCACTTACCCATATTAATCCTATTGGAGAAGGGGGTACGCTACATAAGAGGCCATTAAAGATTCCACTTTGAGAATTTTTGGGCCTCGAAAAGGCATTGCGATGAGGTTGTTAAAGATGCTTAGGCTAAGTCATTCAATGCTAACCCTTGGTGAAACTTAAAAGGGAAGATAAAGGCTTGCTCAGAAGCTCTACAAATTTGGAACCATGAGGAGATTAGGGACATGGGAGCTCGAATCAGGGTGTGTGAACAGCAAATGAAGGGGATGACCAACATTGAGGAAAGGGGGGGGGAGGTGCTCGACCAGATCAGTAAGTATTGCAAGTAGAAAGAGATTCGATAGGCACAATGATCTAGGATTGAGTTTTCAAAACACATGGATGTTAATACAAGATGGTTCTATGTGAAGGTAAATATGCAAAGAACTACGAACTCCATTTCTGTACTTGAGGATGGGTTTGAGAACGAGTATACGGATGATACTGATATTGTCATATTAGTGGAAAACTTTTTTCCAACTTGTTCTCATGAAGTAGGGTAGGTGAGATAGAGGAGGTACTTGCTTATAGCCCAAGACATATCACTGATGACATAGATGCGACTCTTACAAAGCTTTCTAGCATGGCAAAAATTTAAGGGGCTATAAGGTTGACGCACCCTAGCAAGGCTCCAAGCCTAGATGGGTTCAGTCCATTATTTTTTTCAAAAGTACCAGTAGATGGTGGGTGTCGATGTATCAAGGGCTATGATGAATATTTTGAATGGGGGAGAGGTGCCAGGTCAATTGAACCATACTAACATGGTTCTCACATCAAAGGTAACCACCCAACTAAAATTATGGATTTCAGATACATTAGTTTATGCCATGTGGTATATAAAATTATGATGAAAGTGATCACTAATCGCTTAAATACTATTCTTCTTGAGTTGATCTCCAACACTCAAAGCACCTTCACCTCAGGTAAACTCATATCATATAACATTCTTATCTCATAAAAAAAATTTCATTCTATGTTTGCATCTTCATGTTATAATAGCTTTATAGCATTGAAGATGGATATGTCTGAAGCATACGATAGGGTGGAGTGGACATTTCACGCATAATTATTCTTAAACTGGGTTTTGTGTAGAGTTAGGGGAATGTGGTCATGAGATGTGTCGATATCGCGAGTTTCTCCTTTGTTAGTAATGGAAGGGTAGTGTGTTTTGTCTAGCCAAGTAGCGGACTTCGGCAGGGTGGGATATTGCACTACTTGTTCTTCTTTGTGATGGATGAGCTCATTGGTATCTTGAAAAAGGACGAAGATGATGGTTCTCCCGTTGATCATCAGGTTCGCAGCGACGCTCCTCCTGTCTCGTATTTGTTATTAGCCAAAAATTATATATATATATATATATATATATATGTACATATCTATATATATATATATATATATATATATATACACACACACACACATA
>JACYFF010031959.1:20066226-20126529 GCA_017589665.1 Selenicereus undatus
GCTGCCTAATCATATCAGGAGATCAGAGAAATAGACTTTCTTTTTTTGTTAAGGATAGGATTAGGAAGCAGGGTTCTAATTGGATGGATAGGTTAATTTCTTGGGCGGGGATAGAGGTGCTGGTAAGGGTGGTAGCTGAAGCAATCCCAAGCTATGCTATGAGCAATTTTAATTGCCCAAGGACCTTTGCTTATGCATTCGGCTGCTTAGTAATTGGTTTTGGTGGGGGCACAAGTAAAATAGGCAGAGGATTCACTGGGTAAGTAGTGCATAAGAAAGATGGTGGCTTAGGGGTTCAGGGACTTGGAAGTATTTAGCAGTGCTCGCCTAGTGAAATAGTTTTGGAGTGCTATGTAAAATGGGTAGTCCTTGGTCTTTCAAATTTTTAACGCTAAGTAATTTCCAAATTGTGATGTTTTGAATGCAGAACTTGGGTCAAGGCCAAGCTGTTCATTGACAACCATTTGGGGGGCATGAGAAATTATCTTAGGGGGCTCGACGGTTAGTGGGTAATGGGGAGACTTTGAGTGCGTCTCTCCGTGCTTAGAGGCCTCGTTTGAGAAAGTGTCTGAGCTTATTAATCAAGGCACTTGTTTTTAGCGAGAGGATGTTATTAAGCACTGATTCCTGCCCCATGATGTGGGGCTCATACTGCGAATCCCGCAGTGTAATTCTTGAGCCTTATGACAAGTTAATGAGGCACTATACTAGCAACGAGGCCTTTACAGTACGGTCGGTGTATTACATGACGAGACAAATCAAATGCACAATCATTCAAGTAATTCCATGGAGGGCACAAAATTCTAGAAAAGCTATGGAGCTTAGACATTTCACTTCAATTTTGTTTCTTCGATTGAAAGGTATGTGATGGATACTAAGCCCCAAGCTAACTCTTGGCTACGTCCTCATCCTTACCAAAGTCAATGCCAACTTTCCTTGATCAAGATGACCACCGTTTCAATATTTCACTTGGTATCAGCTTGGCCTCTCACTATCCAAACAAAGTCCCATTGAGGGCTTCTATACTTCATTAGGAAGATTAGAGAGTCTACTTTAGCATGATACAATAAAATTTTGAGTTATGATGCGTTTAGATTCCCTAAAATGATAAAAACCTCAACTTATATAGTGCAGGTTTTTGTCAGAAAATTTGCTGAATTTGGGTCAAGTAAAAATCATACCTAACGAAGCCCAAACAAAGCGTTCCAAGTTCTTCTGATTTCCTAAGATGTCTATTTTATCTTCATAAGCTAAAATTAGACATTAGATTCAAATATTGGGAAAAATGGCCCAAATATGTAGAGTGTGCACAAATTCTAATTTTGAAGTGATATGAAATTTGGCCTTAATTAAGGAAGGTACACTTGTAATATTTGAGATTAATTAGTATGGAGTGATTCTACGCATACCAAAGAAGATTTTTCAAGTGGCAGCACCCCTATTGGAGGTATAGAGCCTCTTAGAAGTCTCCTAGAAGAAGGGGGAAGAATTCTACAAAAATACAGCTCACCTAACTTGTTATTATCTTATTAATTTCATTTATTTTCCTAAGATAATTGGTAATCCGTCTATTGGTACACTTTCCACACTATTGTAACAGCTAACGCCCCATACTGGATATTTATAGACACCACAACTCCTATATAAACTTAGCTCGAGTTGAATTATGAATAGAAAAACATATGGCTATTTTCTCTCACTAAAATCTCTACATCTTTATCTCTTTAATCAAAAGTGGTGAGTAGAATCTTTACTTTAAAGTTCTTCTTGGGTGGCTATGAGCCTTTATGAGAGGAAATTGGTGGGAAGTATTTTAACTATCCCTTACCTTGGGCCAAAGCTCATAATCTTATTGATTGTTTGAGATTGCATCCAAAAGAAGCATCCTTTGATTTGATTAATTTCCTTATTGTCTATGATCTTGGGATATTGAGGATTCTAATCCTCATCTACAAAATTTAATATTCCCCGTAGAGTATCAGATTTTAATATGAATTATGAGATTTTTGAGGCGGTTGAGGAGACGGAACTCCACATACGTATGTCTTGTCCCTTAGCTATGGAAGTCTTGGGTGGGAGTGATTTTGATGAAGCAGTTTGGGTAATGCAATGCCACTCGGTTTTGGACTAGCTCTCGAATGCATTGAAATGGTTGAATAGGTTGGGTATGGATCAAAATGGTGAATTCTTGGCAGTGGCTTCAGAATGTTGGAATACTAGAAATCGATTTATTTTTGGCAGCAAGACCACAACCTGTCCTCATTGGGTGCACATGCTGTCAGGTTCGTTCAGAGCTATGAGGAGGTTTGAGAGGTCCTTGAAGAAAGATTATGACTAGGGATAACATTTGGAGGCCACCAAACTCAGGGTGCATAAATGGTGAATTTTTACACGGGGAAGTGGGGCTAGGCATAGGATGGGGGTTTGTGGGCTAAGATCGTTTGGGGGATGTGATGGTGGTAGGGGTGAGGCAAGTGGAAGGCTTTGCTGGAGTCAAGTTGGAGAGGCTCATGCATGTTTGTTTGCCATGAAGAAAGCATTAAAATATGATTTCATAAAGGTCGTCATGGAAAAGGGACTCTCTGTTCTTAATCTAAAAGTTGAAGGCTGGACATGCTCTTGATATCTACCTTGGTTTTTTTTTTTTTTGGTTACGGATATTATTACGTTGTGCTTTTCTTTTGATTTTATTTTGTTTGCTCATGTTAAAAGGTGTTGTAATATGGTTGCACCACTACTAAAATTTTTGCTTTTTGCGACAGGAAATTGCCAATCGCAAAAGAGACCGTCGCCCAGGCCGGCAGACATGGCGATGGAAAGACCAGGAAAGTAAACCAAGGTGGCGGGCGTTCCGACGAAATATTATTCCGTCGGAAATTCTGATGGAATCCGACTAGGCCGTCGGAAATCCGATGGAAAGCCCGTTGGAATGCTGGTCAACATTGACCAGATGTGGGCCGAAAATAATAAACCTTTTTTATAAAAAAAATAGACTCTGTTCGACGTAATATTCCCTCGGACACCACTATCCGACGGAATATTCCATCGGACAGAGATTTAAACACGCCCTGACTTCTTCTTCATTTCAGAACAGGAATTAGAGAGAGGGGGAGTGCTCGACTGAGAGAGAGAGGGGGGGAGAAGGTCGCTGCCATGAAGATCGATGTCGACCGTCGTTTCTGCCGCTGCCGCCGGCCACCTCAATTCCACCACCATTTTGTTCTTGTAATTTTAAATAAGTGGTGTTTGTTTAGTTTGTAGTAAATTTTTTGATGAATTTGAAAATTTTGAGCTAGAATTTAATAATTATGTGATAATTTGTGTAGGTTGTTGAAATTATATTGAGTAATTTGTAGATTTTGGGTTTTGAATTCGGTTGTGTTGATGTGAATATGAAAGTTTACTATGTAAGTGTTGTTTGTTTAGTTTGTAGCAAATATTTGATGAAATTGAGAAATTGAAGTTATAATTTAACAATTATATGGCAATTTGTGTTGGTTGTAGAAATTTTATTGAGTAATTGGTAGATTTTGAATTTTAAATGTGGTTGTGTTGATGTGAATGTAAAAGTAATTATTAAGTATTATTAGTAATTGTGTGGATGATGTAAAAATTTAATTGAATGTTATTTTTTTGTAAATTATCATTTGGAGTTTTGAATTTGTAAGTCTATAGAATTTAATGTTGAAAATGGAAGTTTGGTGTGGCTAGCTCGTAGAATTTATGTTGGTTACAATTAATAGTGAATATTTAGAAAAATTAGTATATTAGTTTATAGAAAATGTCAGAGGGTGAAATATTGTGACGTATTATTTGGATAATATCTGCACTTTTTATTTAGTATTGTAGATATACTTGTAATATATTAATTTCAAAATTTAGATAATATTTGTAATTAGTAGATTATTTCGTCTGTTATACCCAAAATGTAATCATTAAAATGAAGGTATGTTGAATAATAATTGAAAGTTGGATAATGAAGTTGTATTATTTTGTAAATGTGTAAATATTATTTATTGTTATGTATGTATATTAAATAATAGTTTATTATAACATAAATATTTGAAGTTTTAATTTGTATGGATGATTAAGATGAAGGATAGGGGTCATAAGACAAAACATATTGTGAACGGAAAAAAATTACGTTATTGTTGTTGTGAATGTCGTTATTGTCTGTGTGAATGTCACAAAGTTTGGACTGCAATTTCAGACATTTGAACAGGTTTACATCCTGACCTAATTGTCGTAATGTCTTATTTTTGTGCATCGCATATTCAACATAGTGCATGACGAAGTAGTACAATCATATGCAAATCATTGATGTAACTAGGTATGAAGAAAAGTGTAATCATTATGTCCATTATTATTATAAATAAGGAATTAACATATACATTTGTAATGGTCTACAGTGGACAATATTGATGGACCACCCCATCGGAGGTTGATGTATACAAGATTTTCACCAAGTAGAAAAGGGTATAGACAAGAATTTTTAGATGGAGTTGAATTGTTTGATCAATTTGCAAGAAGTCAAGTGGAATTCATAAATAATGGACATTATAAATGCCCTTGTGCCAAATGCCAAAATAGAGCTTATAGAGAACCTGATGACGTGAGATTACACTTATACCAAAACGGTTTTGTTAAAGGCTATTAGTACTGGACATCTTATGGGGAAGGAGAACCTACTTCCTATGACAATGTTGGAAGTAGCAACGCACAAAACTTATATGAACACATGGTTTCAAGTCCCGTAGACGTTAATAATACTAAACCATTTGTGGATCATGTTGAAGCAATGGTGAATGATGTAATGATTACTAATGAAGTTAGTGGCAATGAACAACCAAATGTAGAAGCTTAGGCATTCTATAATATGCTTCAAGCTGCGTAGAGACCTTTATAAGATGGGTGCAGTAACCAAACTAAATTGTCAAATGCGGTCAGATTGATGAGTATCAAATCTGATTATAATATGCCTCAAAATTATTTGAATGAGGTAATGCAATTAATCCATAAGAGTTGTCCGGCAGACAATCGTGTCCCCAGAAATTACTCAGAGTTGAAAAAAAAGGTTTGAAGTTTGGGTTTAGATGTACAAACCATTGATTGTTGCTGCAATGGTTGTATGTTGTACTTTAAGGAGGATTCAGCACTTGAAAAATGTAAGTTTTGTAAGTGTACCAAGATGGAAGCCAAAGAAGTCAGGCGATAATGGGAAACCAAAACCAATGTGAAAATGTTCTACTTCCCGTTGATACTTAGGTTACAACGCCTTTACGCCTCAAGAAGCACAGCTGAACACATGAGGTGGCATTATAACAATAGGCGTGAGGATGGTGTTCTTTGTCACCCTTCAGATGGGGAAGCATGAAAACATTTTGATTGCAAACACTCAGATTTTGCTTCGAAGCCCCGCAATGTGAGACTTGGTTTGTGTGCGGATTGGTTTACCCCATTTGCATAATCTGCACAATCTTATTCAATTTGGTCTATCGTTGTGACACCTTACAACCTTCCCCCGAATATGTGCATGACAACGCCATATATGTTCTTAACTTGCATTCTACCTGGGCCTACAAATCCGAAGAACAAAATAGATGTGTACTTGCAACCTTTGATTGATGAGTTGAAAATGCTATGGGATGGTGTTCAAACTTATGACATTTCTATGAGGCAAAACTTCGTTATGAGAGCTGTATTGATGTGGACGGTAAATGACTTCCCAGCCCTTGGAGTGTTATCTGGATTGAGCACTAATGGTGTTTTGAGTTACCCTGTTTGTATGGAGAAGTTAAAAGCAACACATTTGAAACATGGGGGCAAACCATCCTGGTTTGACTGTCACCGTCGATTCTTGCGCAGACATCATGCATTTCGAAGAAACCGAACTACATTTCATAGAGGAAAAGTTGGGAACGATGGTCCTCCATCCAGAAAAAATGGGGAAGAACTATACCATGAGGTTAAGAGTCTTTCTCAAGTAACCACTGATGGAGATTTCATCATTCCAGGTTTTAAGAAGAAGTTTCATAATTGGACAAAGCAAATCATCTTTTGGGATTTACCTTATTGGAGAGACCAACTACTACATCACAATTTGGACGTAATGCACATAGAGAAGAACTTTTGTGATAACATCATCAACACTGTCATGGATGTACCTGGTAAAACAAAATATGATGTTAAGGCAATGCTAGATATGGCGGAGATGTGTGATCTAAGTGAACTGAACCTCAGACACGGTGTTAATGGCCGAGCACTAAAACCAAAGGCTTCCTACGCTCTTTCTTTGGACAAACGAAAGGGGGTGTGTGAGTGGGCGCAACAACTAACAATGCCTGATGGATATTGCTCCAACTTTGCAAACTGCATAGATATGAAGTCTGCAAAGTTTCAAAACATGAAGAGCCATGATTGTCATGTATTTTTCCAGATGCTTATGCCAATAGCATTTCGTACCCTTCCAGATGATGTATTAGAACCACTCGTTGAGTTAAGTGAATTTTTCAAAAATCTTTGCTCAACAGTATTAAGGGTTGATAAGCTACAAGAAATGCAACACAATATAAGCATCATACTTTGTAAATTGGAGAGAGTTTTCCCACCGGGATTCTTTAATGTCATGGAGCACTTGCCTATACACTTGGCAAATGAAGCATACCTAGGGGGTCAACTGCAATATCGATGGATGTATCCATTTGAAAGGTAAATATGTATCCAAATATCATAGAACACTAAATTTAGCAGTAGTGTTATACTGAAATACTTATATAAGTTGTTGTAATGTAGGTACTTTGGTTGGCTTAAGAAGAAGATAAAAAACAAAACACATCCTGAGGGATCAATGGCTGAAGCATACTTGGTGTTTGAGATTTCGCAGTTTTCTTCGTATTACTTCGGCGCTGATGTGCCATCAATGCGCACAAGATGCCGACGTAATGAGGATGACAATGACGAGCCACAAATGCAATCAACTTTATCAGTTTTTCAAACCCAAGGTACTCCAGCGGGAAGTCGTACACAAAGGTACTTAACTGATGAAGAGTTGCACGCTGCATACTTTCACATTTTGTTGAATTGTAATGAAGTTCAACCTTATATCGAGTAAGTTCTATTTATGCCTTTTTTGTATCGTAATGAAGTTAAATGGGAACTTAGTGCTGATGAATATCATTCTCACAGTTTATTCAAACAACAACAATTACATGAAAATCCCACTTCAACGGACGTGGAGATTGATGCTGAATTTATTTGGTGGTTCAAAAATACAGTAAGAGCGTAAACTTGCATATTATATTATATATTCATCTACTTCAGAACATCTTACACAATATGGTTCCCATGTTGATCAAGTTTGTAAAAATTAATATAGGTTGTAATTGTACAAATCTTCAATGGCGAATGCCAAGTACACATATACCACTTGGCTCAATTGCCTTTAAGGAAAATTACATATTGGTATGTATTCAGAGTTAATGGATTTCTATTTCACACACAGAAAAGGTGTGAAGGGAAAAAGACTTTCAACTGTGGCGTTTGCGTTAAAGAGAGCAGGGAAGGTGGATATGAGGACGATTATTATGGAATCCTCCAAGAGGTTATTCGCATTGAATATCTTGGAGAGCCGCTCAAACAATGTATGTTGTTCAGATGTGATTGATTTGATAACACCCGTCGAGGAACACGTTGTCCCAAACTATGTCCATTTATAAAGGTGAATGCCACTCGAAGATATAGAAAATATGATTCATTGATATTTGCTAGTTCTGCAACCCAAGTGGTGTACATGAAATACCCGAATGGAATAAGAGATAAGTCCAACTGGTGGGTTGTTGTACCAAATAAACCCAGACATAAAAGTGAATAATGAATTCACTTTACCAGTTACATTTCAAGAGGAACATGTGTCTCACGTGACACCAGTGAATGTCACAAGTCCTGCAACTTTGTTGAATGAATAGGAAAACATTGAAGTTGTGAATGAAAAAGGTGCAAACAAGGGAGGTGCGGAGGCAGAGTGGGATGATGATTATGAATATATTGAAGACGAAGTCATTGTCCACCATGTAGATTCTGATGAGGACAATGAAATTGAGGATGATGACTAGTAGAACAATTCCTAAATGTATATTAAATCAATTTACCTATTTGCATATTATACGCATGTGAACTTTTTTGTTGTATGGATGTACACTTAGTCATTCTATGCATGTAGTATTTGTTGAATAATTAATGACACAATTGTCATTATATGATTTGGTAAAGTTGTTTAATTCTTGTATGTTATGTTATTTGATCACTACGGTTTGTATGTTTGCCTTAAAAATGTCAGGTATGCAACATGGACGTGATGGTGGATGTGGTAGAACTCCAAGAAGATGTCATAACAACCTAAGTGGCCAAGCAGAGGAGGAGTTTTAGGGATGACAAAACTACCAAGACATCTCTCAGAATGCTTTTCCTGATCCCAACATCCTCCAAAACATGCATTTCACCCAACACATACCTCAAACTGGTACGTTCCCCTAGGCTGACATTTCCTTCTTCCAGTCACAAAGACCTCCTAACACTCAGACTCAATGAGCATTTATGGGCAACCAATTTGGCTCCTAGATCCCTGTACCACATGTCATTCCACAACACAATGAAGAAAGGAGTCGGGATCATAATGAAGGTGCTTCAAGCCATGGGAGCACGTCCGACAAGGTGTTTAATAGGCAAGATGGTAAAGAGTAATTGATTATACATTTTCACTTTTGTATATTCAGAACCCAAACATATATATAAATATGTTTGTTGTGAACACAAATTTGTAACTGTATTTCTTATTTGCAGCTTCTTTCCCTATGATGTGGTGTTTGAAATAACAAAGGTATTTGTGAGCAAATTCCCCGAGCCTTGGCCAACATGGAGTACAATCCCTAAATCACAACGGGATCTGTGGTTTGGCGAGTTCAAGGTAAGATAAATTAATAAGTTGACTACAGTTGTTAATATATTGTTCACTAACACATTGTTTATGTTTTGCGGACTTTTCTTTCACAGAAGCGTTTCTATTGGGCTCCAGAGCATGACTCACAGATTTGGAGGAACTTTGAGGAGAAAGGGGCTAGTAGATTGAATGACACATTTGGGGAGCTAAGGAAAAGGGGCAAGCAGCCTCTATGGTTGTCTGACAGTACTTGGAAGTCACTTCAAGAGTACTGGGCTTCCAAAAAATTTCAAAAGGTGAGTGCACAAGCGAAGAAGAACCGGAATAGTGATCAGGCTGGCTTAGGTCCTTCTTTGCATACATATGGTTCAATCCCATTTAGTGAGCAAAAGAGACGTTTAGTAAGTACGAAGAACTCTCACTTATTTCAACTTATTGCATTCTATATTTTCTGTGTTTTAATTTGCGATGTACAAAAAACTCTCACATATTTCAACTTATTTGCATATTGTATAGGCTAAGAAGTTTCAAAGGGAGCCGATTGCAATAGAACTATTTAAAGACACTCATCAACATGAGCAAGACAATACATGGGTTGATAAAAAATCTGGAAAAAACATATGTAAGTAACATTTATTTTTTACGTCTTTAAAATATTTTTACTCCGTCGGTGTTACTAGATCTGCAACACATAATATTTTTGACATTATTTTGTAGAAGGAGCATCAATAGAAATGGGAACAGATTAGGAATTCCCAATCCTCAACAGATCCTATCTCTAATGCATCTGAAATTTCATCTAAGACAGAGCTGTGGGTGCAAGGCAACTTAAATAAAAAGGGACGCGTGTATGGACTAGGTTCAGAAGGGGTGAAATTGAAGCACCTGTTCAAGTCCACAACAACATCCAGGGGCAGCCCGGAGCCAGATGTGCGAGAGACGGTCACCTAATTGAACAATTAATTAAGTTCAATGGCGGAGTTAAATTGTCGAACTGAAGAGAGGAACCGTCATTTAGAAGAGATAGTGATGATGTTGAGTAAACAACTTAATGCGGTGCAAAGCACACTAAGTGAGTTCATTAGATCTTAACAAGCATCTGGCTCTGCATCACGCCCATCCCCTTCTTCGTGCCCTCAACAGCATCGTCACTCCACTTATGCTGCTGCTGCTCCTCCTCCTCCTGCTCCTCAACCCCAATGTCAAAATGATGATGATGATGGTGATGGTGATGGTGATGGTGATGACCATGGGTATGATCTGTACTCTATTTACAACTATTTCAACTATTAGAACTTCTAACATTCGACAAATTTCATATTATGTTATGTATACTGCGTACAATGGTTTGGGTTTGTGCGTGCTACGATCATTTGAAATTTTGAACATTTCCTAATTGTGATGTTGAATAAAAGTAACCATGTGTGATGGTTACTTTCGGAATTAGTTAGAATGTCGATGCGTTTGTGTGCAAATGAATACTTGTGCTGGTTGAATGAATGTAACCACGTGTGGTGGTTACGTAGTTCTGATTAATGTACCACGTGTGGTGGTTGTACATGTTGGATTTGCAGGTTTTGTGTAAATTGTAGTTTTGGGCTCGCTGAAGATGCCCATTTTTTTTAAAAAAAAATCTAAAAAATTCCGACAGAATTTCCGACTACTGCCGACGGATTTTTTTTCTTGCGTTTTTTTTTTCCGAAAATTGAGGCAGAGGGAGCCGACGGAACTTTTAGCCGTCACATACAAATTTTTCCATCGGAATCAGTTGCCGACGGAATACGCTGTCCATCGGAACATTGCCGTCGGAATGATATATTTCGTCGGAACGTGTTCCCGACCCGCTGTATTCCGGCGGCGCATTTTGGTCGGATATTTAGTCGAAAAATCATTTTTCTGACCGAAAAAGTTGCTTCTTCGGTCGGAAATTCCGTCGGAAAAATCAGATTTTTTAGTAGCATGCACATGCAACTGCTCACCTTCAATCTTATATCTTCCTTGAAAAGGTTTGGTTGGAGAGGTGCTATGTGTCGTCCAAAATCTGGCTACGAAGGATATGTATTCTTTTATTGATAAAAGCTTAATATAATACACCTTGTTTTTCATCCAAACAAAAACACATATGCCTACCCCTATTCAAAGAAAGTCCACTAAGATTAGGAGGTGCACAAAAGCTTTTTTTTGGGGGGGGGGGGTTATTGCACCAAAAAAAAAAGAAAATGGAGGTAAAACTTTGGATTTTTTATCCTAAGCCCAAGGCTTAGCTATCCTTTACATAATTCCAAGTTTTAGATAAATTGAACCCAACTCTATGCTTGACCAGGAAACTAGACGGCAACTAAGCTATTGCTCCTTCATGTGAAATACCATAAGATATATTTGCTAGGAGCAAAATATAAGTTGGAGAAAGGATCCTTTGTTTTTTTTTGGGGGGGGGGGGGGAATGGCAAATAATCAGTAAGTAATTTTCCAAAAGATACAAAGATCTCTAAACAGACAGTTCTAAATATCAAAAAGCTCTAACACTTACTACATATTGGGTCTATCTAACAATATCCATACAAGATCTTTTTCTATTTTAGAACTTCCTAATATTTCTTTCCTACCATATCTTGTATAGCAACTGTTAAGACAAAAATCATGCATTGTTTTATGTATTTTATATATTATTTCGTCTAATTTATTTTATTTTATATATTTTTTTCAGGTTTAGCATTAATAAAATAAAAAGAAGAAGAGAGGACATCGAAGTTCGAGTTTTACACGCTTGGCTATAAAGACGGTCTAAAAATAATAATTATGGAGAATATTATTTCCATAATTATTTAATTGGGTTAGGGTTTCAAGAGTTGGTGAAAAGTTAGAAGTCTTGAGGAAGAAGAAGTCTAAGGATGAAAGGAAGAAAGGAAGAAGGAAACCCTAAGTCACTAACCCTAGCCTCACCATCATCATTATATATTCATCCTAACCCTCACCACCTTAACCATACCCCACAGCATCTCCTCTTTCAATCTTCCTCCTTCCTCACCATCTCACGCCTCCTCCGTACGCAGCCTCATCTCCATCTTATGCTACCATAAAACTGACGGCTGCTTCACCATCTCCACACAAACAAAAGCCTCCTCTCTTCTTTATTTCATTCAACCCCATCGCACTTTGATCCTCATCATCATATATCATCATCATCTTCAAACCTCTCGCCACCCATCCTCACGATCATCACCACCAGGCCAAGTAGTTTCTATTGTTTAAGTTCTATTTTTTATTTTTTATTTTACTTGTGTTTAGTTTATTAGTAAGCATGAAACCTTTGATTAATTTTTGTAATTTAATTTTTAATATGAGTGAGTAATTTTTTTTTCGTGCTTAGTATAGTCTTCTTTAAGCCATGCTAAATTTACTATTTTCAAACAAGTCTTATGCTTTATTGTCTAGTTGATTCATATTCATGATTCTATAGCGATTAGCGTTTATCATTTATGATATTCGTGTTAAATTAATCAGAATGCATGCTAGTTAGTTTAATACGATTTCGATTGATAGTTTAGAAGACTATAATACGTAAAAGTTATAGTCTTTTATGCTTAGGTATCACCCTAATTAATCATGGATGGCTTAAACCCATCTATTTTAATTAGGTAATCGTTTTAGATCTTTGTTAAATCGATTTACTGGTAAATTGGTTACAAAGTGTTAAATGATGTTTTTCTAATACGTAGTACTCTTGTTTGATTAAATTCTTGCGCTGGTATAAGGGTTATCAGAACTAGTAGGATTTATATTAGGGTTGGACCTAATTAAACTATAATCTAAAGAAAGACGGGGAAGAACCGTTGGTGGATGTCTTCTACAGTTTAACTCATGAATGAAATTAACTTGTCTATTAATGATAAATATTAATTTGCATGGTGAATTGAGATTATACTAAGTATTCTTCATAAATTTGATAACTTTTGATCATTATTTGTTGCCTAGAGTTAATTTGATTAGTTTGTTGATTTTTGTTCTAGTTTTATTAGATTCAATATAATTTCAATCGACCCCCCCCCCCAAAATCAGAGTCTTTTAGGAGTGTCTAGGTAATTTTATATAGTTTAGGTTTTGATTTTTAGAGTGGTTATAATTTAGATTGATTTATATTCTGTTTTAGTATTTAATCACCGGTTTGTTAGAAATTAGACTAAAAATATTTATATTCGTTCTTTTTCAATTTTTATCAGTTCCTAGAGTTTATAGAGTGTCCTAGTCTGCCCATATTTAATTTCGTAATTTTTGGAAGGTATTTGATAATTTTTCAGAATTATTTTGTGAAATTGATATGTGCAGGTTTTTAGGTTATTAATTCTGAAAATTTCGATTTTTAATTTTAATTTAGGATTATTAGGTGTTTTTAAGTCCAGAAAATTGTGTCTTAAAATTAGGGTAATTTTCGTGATTAATTTCGTATTTAAATTAACGCAGATTATGTTATTTCTAATTTCAAATTTATTATTCTGCTTGATATTCTGTGCTAATTTTTGGATCTGATTTTTCTGAAATTAATTAGATACAATTTAGAATTTATAAGCTTATAGACCTGAAGAATAATATTTTATGTTACTGTTTGATTTTTTTAATATTTATTTTCTGACTATTATTTGCTGTTATTGATTTTTAATTAGAATTCCAGTTACTATTCTGTTTTTATTTTTCTAAATTATTTAGGGAATATTTTTACTGTTTATTTCCAGAATATGATCTAAAATATTTAGGAGCATCATTGGGTATTTTTCTAGATTTTTATTCATTAGATTTTAATTATTTCAGAATTATTAAGATTAGACTTAATAAATTGGATTAGTAAAATCATTTAGGATTAAGCTAGCCTTTTACAACAATCTTTCCTCGTGGATCAATCCCTACTTTCCTATGCTATAAAAAGTGTTTAATAACCGAAGTAGTGGTTAAATTTGTAGCTCTCGACAAGCTTAACAACAACATGCAAAGAGTGCCCTTCTCTATTTGCTTAATTATGATTGAGCTACACAGAACCTGGCATGTCATCTCAGCTCATGTTTAAAGGACGAAGCTCTCAGAGGCTGCTTTGTCCACTCCAACAATCTAAACCACACTTCATTTGCTATTGGGCATTTAAAAAATAAATGGTTGCTCGAATCAAGACCTGACTCAAGACAAAAATTGAAGCCATTTGTAATTTACACATTTCTACTGACAAGCATCTCCCCAGTGAGCAAGCTATTTCTTGCTGAGAGTCATAAAATAAATTTATATCTGCCATATCCCCCGCCTTTCCAAACAGTTCACCACCACATTTTAGTAGTAGCAAATCTGAATACCTCATAGTAGCAAGTGTCCATTTTCGAGCAGTAGGTATATTTCTAAATTTTATAACTATGACATCTCTCAGCTCAAGGATTCCCCTCCATCCCCAAGCATCACCTCCATGGGTAAGCACATAAAAAAATTCCTTGCCTTACAGAAGATACTTGTTAGCCCAATATGTAAAAATTGACTAAGCATGAAAAAGTTTCCATATCCATCTTGTACACAAAGCTTTGCTCTATACAAGCACCTCCTTGAATCCCAAACCCCCACTTTGCAATGGTTGGCAAACTTTTTGCCAGCTAACTAAGCCCATTCTCTTCTTTTCAACACTACCAGCGCATAGGTTGAAGAGCACATAGTTTGAATAACATGGACTGTGTGAACAGGCAGTAAGAAGATCGAGGACCAAAATGTAATGACCCCAAAAATGACTAACTGAATCAGAATCCTTCTCCCCTGATAAGAAAGTCGCTTTGCAGTCCATGAACAGATGATATTTCTAATTTTGTCAATCAATGGATTGCAAAGTTTATGGGAATGTTTCTTAAGCCCTGTTCTTTTCAGTGGGAAATGAAGGGTATGGAATAAGTGATTGTGGGAAAGTGGGGGAAAGAGTGGGTGAATGTGATTTTTTTTTTTAAAGTGTGGAAAAAAGTGGGTGAGTGTGGGTGAAAGTCAAATGTAATTGAATGAAGTTGAAGTATTCGTTATTAATATTTTTTTATTTTATAATGTAATAATTTTATTGTGATAGTAATTAATGATGATGAAATTTTTTTGTTTTCGTTTATTCTGTTTTGTTCTGTTTTATTTTATTTTTTTTAACTTTTGTGTTTTTTTATTTGTATTTGTATTTGTATTTTTTATTTTATTTTTATTTTTTATTTTTTTTTATTTTCTTTTTTTTATTTTTTATTTTTTATTTTTTATTTTTTTAAATTTTTATTTTTTATTTATTTTTTTCATTTTTAATTAATTAATTAATTAATTAATTTTATTTATTTATTTTTTTTTATTTTTTATTTTTTACTGTTTTCTTTTTTTATATTTTTATATTTTTATTTTTTTCATTTTTCATTTTTAATTTTTTAAATTTTTAAATTTTTAAATTTTTAAATTTTAATTTTTTAATTCTAATTTTTAAATTTTTTGAATTTTTTTTATTTTTATTTTCATTTTAATTTTCTTAAATTTTTTTGTTTTAATTTAAATATCTTTTTGTATTTATTTTTTATTTTCTTATTTTTTATTTTTGTATAAATATTTTTATTTTTTATTTTTTTGGAATTTTCCGTTGGTTGTTTTACTAAAATAAAAAAATACAAAAAAATTATAATTTAAATTTTTAAAAAAAAAATAAAAAAAATACAAAAAAATTAAAAATTAAAAAATTAAAAAATAAAAAATAAAAAATAAAAAAATTAAAAAATTAAAAATTAAAAATTAAAAATCAAAAATTAAAAATTAAAAATAAATACAAAAAAATTAAAAATTAAAACATTAAAAAATTAAAAATTAAAAAATAGAATCAAAAAAATAAAAAAAATAAAAAAATAAAAAATTAATGAAAAAGAAAAAAATAAAACTGTTCCATAACATCCGAAAAATTAAAAATTAAAAATTAAAAATTAAAAATTTAAAATTAAAAATAAATACAAAAAATTAAAAATTTAAAAATTTAAAAATTTAAAAATTTAAAAATTTAAAAATTTAAAAATTAAAAAATAGAATTAAAAAATTTAAAAAAAATTAAAAATTAAAAAATTAATGAAAAAGAAAAAAACTAAAACTGTTCCATAGCATCCGAAAAATTAAAACTGCTCATAATTGTTATCATATTATTCGTACACACAATTACGTGAATTATAAAAAATTTTCAAATATGAGAAATGGTTGTTTTATGTAGATATGGGAAGAAGTGAGTGAATGTGGGAAGGAGTGGTATTTTTTTTTAAGTGTGTGAAAGAGTGAAAAAAGGGGGGAAGAAGTGGGTGGGTGTGGGGTGGGTCAATTTCCCAACGAAAAGAACAGGGCCTTAGTAGGGAGTGGGAGTCAAAGGTACCTAAAAGTAGGGGTGACAATGGGCCGGGTAAGGGGCGGATTTAACCATACCCTCACCCATATCTATTTTTAAAATTAATATACTGATCCATAGCCATACGGCCATACCCATCGGGTGTTGTAAAGTTATACCCATACCCATACCCACACCCACTGGGTATAGCGGATATGAGGGTTTTATTCGAATATATATAGACAACAAAGATTAAACCCATTTTGTATTTATATTTGACATCATATAGCCAATATGTCACATTAACCCCAAACTTCTAACACCATATCATATACTTCAAATACAACTAAAAGTTTTCAAATCAAAACAATAAATTAGCACTTAACAATTACAGTTTATAACAAAATGTCTCACCGAAGTCATGAATAAGCAACTAGCAAAATATCCAACTATAAGAAACAAATTAAAACTTTAAACAAATGGGTACGAGTTTTATATGGGGCGGGTACGGGCTGGGCAGGACCTATACCCATACACATACTCATACCCATACCCATATCCGTTTTAGCTATACCCACCTCACACCTATTTTTTTTTCATTTTCACCACCAATACCCATATCCATTGGGGCAGGTTTTGCGGGTTCTATGTTGGTATGGATTTTTTTGCCGACCCGACCTAAAAGGAAAAAATCGCTCAGCAAAACCAGTGCTTAAGAGTATGTCCTGCTGCTTCCCAAGAGGCACACCCCCAAGATAAATTTCTGACTTTTCCTGTCCAACACTTAGACCGGACGTAGCTCCAAATTGTTGGAAGCGCTCAAGCAATACATGAATCGAATCTAGACACCCCCCCCCCTCTCCCTAAGAAGAGGATGAGATCATCAGCAAAAATGAGATGACTCAAACTCACCTTCCTGCATTTTGGGTGGAAATGAAACTGTTTCTGCTGTGCTGTGTCCAAGCCTTACGAAAGACTGCTATACAAAGGACAAAAGGATAGGGGGAAAATGGATCCCCCTGTCTGAACCCTCTACCACTAACAAAATATCCAGATGGTGAGCCATTAACATTGATAGAATAGGTAGTAGTAGTGACACATTCCATTACCAAAGCTACAAAACTATCAGCAAAACCAAAACCCAGCAAAGCATATTTCAAGAAGATCTAGTCAACATTATCATAAGCTTTGCAAATATCCATCTTTATCATAGCACGGCGGGATATCTGCTTCCTCTCATAATGTTTCACAAGGTGATGTGCCAACAACATGTTATCTAAAATAAGCCTTCCTCTAGTAAAGCACTTTGGCTAGGATTAATAAGAGAATGAATGATCTCTTGAATCCTAGTGGCAAGTACTTTGGAGATGACTTTGTAGGTGGCATCACAAAGAGCAATGGGACGAAAATCTTGTACCTTAGAGGCACTGGCCTTTTTAGGGACAAAGGTGATCAAAGTACTATTTATTTGCTCTAAATGCTTACCTGTGCTAAAAAAAATCCATCACAGCTTGACAAATGTCCTCACTAGTAATAGCTCATGCCGCCTTATAAAAATCATCAGTATAACCATCCAAGCCGGGTGACTTGTTTCAACCCACACGATTTCTTCATGAGAGACTGGAGATAAAATATGCTGCTGCTGTTGTTCATTAAGAGTAGGACCTTTTTCAATCCAACTGCTACCAACTAGAGTTGGAAAAAGCTGACCCGACACGATTATCGATCCGAAACTGACACGAAGTTAAGTGGGTTTGGGTATAAATTTTCGACCCATTTAATTAAGTGGGTTGACACGTTCAACCTGTTTAATTAAATGAGTTAAGTTCAGGTTGAGATTCTCGACACGAAAAAATATCTATTTATCCATTTAATTTTTATTAGATAATTAAGAATATAAAAGTTTTTGAAAATTTGAATTATGACGAATCGGGGAAATTTTAAAGAGTAATTATTTAATGTAATATGTAAACTTAATTTTTTTTGAAAATGTTAAATGCGTAAATAGTTGATTAAGCGACTAAACTTGACATGTTTGTCTTAAATGGATTAAGCGGGTCAACCCATTTAAAAATTAAATGGATACAGGTTAAGATTTTTCAACCCGTTTAATAAACGGGTTAGGTTCAGGTCGAGAAATTCTCAACCCGTTTAGATTTGACACGAACACGAACCCAATCCAACACGATCTATTACCCAACTCTACTACCAACTGGTTCTACCTTTGTATCTATCCCCATCAAGCTCTTACAGAAGGAAACAAAAGCATGAACAATCTCCTCTTGAGCGGTACACTCCTGACCAGTATGAGCAATAACTTCGCGGATAAAGTTTTGCCTCTGATATCGCTTGACCATAGCATGAAAATCCCTTGAGTTCTCATCACTGGACTTGAGAAAATGCTACTCGGCACGCCGTTGAAGTATCTTCCCATCTATTGCATGAAAGGGTCAATTTTGCCCTCACCATTTTTATAAGAATCATCAAACTATATTGCATCATAATGAAAAATTTAGCTTGGAAACTAATCAAATTCTATATTATACGTATACTCATATTTTGTAGGATTGTAATGAAAGAAAAAGTGATAGATAAAATGGAGTCTTTTTCTGGGGGGAGGGGCGGGGGCTGTTATGAGATTCCATTTTTAAATTATTTGTACTTCAACTAATTCATATGCAGTTGCATACACTTATCAAACTGTTGCAGACTAATCATTTGGGCATAAATGTCTTGTCCATGAAATATAAAAAGTTGTAGCATGATCTTGACGAGTGGCGGCTACACGAAATACCTTTGGACGAACCGTAACAATTTTCAGATTTTACTCTCAGAAAGAAATCAGAAACCCTGAAATTAAAAGAGAACAGCATTCATTTCAGATGCTGTAGAAGTATAGATTTAACCAAGAAAAAAGCAATCAACGTGTTTCAACCATCCAATTTCAAGCTAACGGTATAAAAGCTTATGATAATCCTGGTCATTATAACGTAATAACTTATACATAGAACTCTCATTTTGATGAACTCCATGAGTAAAGAGCATTTGATCTAAACTAAACACTTTCATGTTCAAAAATCAGTAATATACAGCAATTCAAGCTACAGTCTACACCGCAGCAGCATTCTATTCACCATTCACCAAATTCACATCCAAGTCCCCTACCAGCCTACCAAAGGACAATCTGAAAGAAGGAAAAATCGTCCCGATTTGCTAGATTTATGTGTTAGAGAGACAGTACAAATTTGATCCGATCATAGGAGTCAATAATAATTAGGGGCAGCTCGTAATCACCATCTTTCTACCACCCCTCGAACCAAAAGACTAATAATGTCCATGTCATATCCAGGAGCTGCTAAAATCAATAGGAACCTCATAATCATAATCATTTGTGCTAATGATATGAATCGTCCGTTCTTGCACGCTTCATGGGTGGAGTACTTGATCCGCCAGCTTCCGGCTGGTCGTCCATGCCTAAATCAGGTTCAGCTATCTTTTGCTTCCCTTTCGGACCGTGAGAGCTTTCTCCTGGAGCCTGGTTTGAAGTACTCGGGCCTGCTGCAGCTCGAGGAGGGTCCAACTCGGACGCCTCTGATTTGTCAGTAGGACCAGAGGAGCCTTCAGGTAAGGACTTCAGTTTCTCTTTTTCCATTTTGTTCTGATTCTCAAGCATCTGCAAAAGGTACTTCCCTTGTTCTTCGATTTGCAGTTGTAATTTTCGTTGTATCTATAAGCAAGCAGAAAACGATAGCAGTGAGCAAGACAAACTACAGCAAAATGCACCAATCAGTAGCCTAATTTCACACAAGCAACATCATACTTGTTGCCTCGGGTACATTCATATGCAATGACAACGTGAATTTTAGGGCAAAACACTCAGAAACCTAAATGAGGTCAAAATCAGCCATAAGCGGCACAAAAACTTCCTGTTTGACTGATCCAAGAGGTGCTCTTGGACGGCGAAACCATTTATTGATTCTTAAAAAGATTAGACAACTTTTGTGGGAATCAAAAGCATGAACAAATGAAGTGGCCAAGTAAACCATTCTCTGAGGAACTAATGGCTCAGTAAGAACAGTACTAGATTATCGAAACCTTTTCTAGCCATAGGCAGCATGTACCAAAATAGCACAGAACCTTGCGGTTTCTCGCCCTCTTCGTAAGCGACCAATGTTTATCAATCCAGGCAATGCTCAATGCATAAGGATAATTTGTACTCAAGAGGCACTCGGCAAGGCATATGAACTTTTGAGAGAATTGTTTTAAACCTTGAATGTGGATCACAATGCGCAATAGCAAATGCCACTATGCCAATGAAAATGAACAAATGAAATGATTGGATGTATTTGGCATATAGGACGTGCCTATTTCCTAATTGGCCTTTCAGCAATTTCTAAATACAACAAAAGACCCCACAATGTAAACCTACTACACATTGCAGAAGCAAAACTGGGCACAGCATTACATTTCTATGATCAGCACATTGGCATACTAAAAATGCTCAAAAGCTATAATATTTCAACGATTTTAAAGCGCAAAGACGAAGAAACCATTGACGAATTATTAAAAGTTACTGCAAGATACTGAAGTTACAGCCGCACTACGATGTCCTCAAGTGTATATACCTCAAGCTGTTCATGAAGCTGCTTCTGAACTTCCATTTGCATTCGAAGTGCCTCAGTAATTGAAATGCTCCTGTTATCATTTACCATAGCCCTTGCTAATCAGAATACACATCTATATGTACTGAAGCACCCAAGCTTAGAAGAAACTAAACACAAGAAAGTCAACCATAGTCCTTAGCAAAGGAGAGAAAATCACCATCAATGTAAGAGAACGCAAGAGTCAACCCACCAAAAAAAGAGCATATAACAGTTGAAAACACTTAGTTTAGTTCGAATAAAATCAAGCAACTCTAGGGCTAGTAAAATGCATGATTCCAGCGGTCAATAGAAACAAATGTTGAGTATGCCAATTCAACCAGAGCTATGCCTCAGAGCAGCAAACTCAGTGACAATAATTCAGAGAGAAGTGCACAGTAATATGAGAAGAGAGCCCTTTCTAACATATACCAACAATTACGTAACTCATAGCAAAATAAAAAAAAAATACAATCTGTTTGAACTTTCAGTCTAGGATTCTATTAGCTGCTACAAGCAGAATATGTCCCAACATCTCTGTCTTTTAAAATGCCTAAGACTCACTATGAGTGCACCAAAACCAGAGTAATGCAGCATGACTCAAGGTCAGCACCGCACAAATTTCGCTGAACAAGAATAAAATCATGAATTGACTGATGATATATCAGAATAAGTCAGTATTTACTGAATTGTTAGAAAAATACTAACGTTTTCAAATCTATGGCTGACACCTGCTCACTAGCACTACCTTTCTTCTCTGCATTTCCTGCAAAAGCATAAAATAAATTTCCGTCAAAAGGGCCTTAATACAATTAAATTAGGCTGACCGTACTTGCAGAAGTGTGGAGGCTGGAGATATTAACAGTCATTCCACATCTATCTTCTATTTTCCATGGCCAAGGCCCAAGAGATCCTAAATCTAATTTATGCTAAATTTGTGTGATAATTAGCAATCCACTGAATGAACCCAGAGGTGTTTCAAATAAACCAGTTTGGCATTTGGTAGTTCAAGAACATAAGTTACACACTCATTATTTAGTGGAATTGTTCCCAAAGAACTAATCTGAATGAAGATGAAACAAAACATTGACGTATGTAACAAGCTATGAGGCTATCCCACACTTGGACAAGTTGAAAGTTGACAATAATTTTCATGCAAAGACAGACGTTCACAGAAAATGCTTAATTTTTACAATAGGAGAGACTAGATGGATAGGACAATCGCCGACATATGACCATGGCATTATCCTGCCCATCGTATACATGCAAAGCATGGATTAAGCAGATTGCAGCACTGTGTGCTGAACCACAATGCACAAATCAAGTAAGAGAGCCAAATACCAAACATTTTAATCACCACTCAAAGGCCAGGGTTTGTACAATGAGCAGCAAGGATGCCATACATGTCTATACAATGCAGCTGTTTCTTAAGAAGCCAGAATTACGTAACGGAAGTCCAGTAAGAAGGTGGCATGCTTCTTATTTTGCAGTCATTTAGTGCAGATGAATGCATCAATTTGGAAAAAAAGAATATAGGTATCAATATCTTCTTTTTGCTCTTTGATACCCCCTCTTTCCCAAGTAACCGCCCCAAATTGAGCTTGACTGCCAGTTTCAAGGCCCATCATTGACCAACATTTTCCCAATGTACTTAGTTCAAATTTTCCACAATTTTCCACAAAATAGATCAAAACAATCAGATCCATCATTTTTTATTATGTATGATTTTTCAAAAGCTCAAGTTCACTAAATTTTTTAAGAAAATTGAAGAATCATATCTAGCTTTATCTTATTTTGAGACCATATGAGCATGACAGAATCATCTCCTTAAGCTTCTAAAGTTCCTTTGCTTTAGGTTCTCTGAAGTAGTTAGCCAGCACGTTATGAATAGGATCATAATAATAGTTTTTAAGGTTCTACTTGGTTTATCTTCTATTCAAACAAGTGTCCTATATAACCTGAGGGTGATTTCAAAGTCATAAATGTATTATTACCCAAAAGTAACACTGCACCATGCGCCAAACATGCACTCTACTCATATCAAAAACACCTTCAACTGCAGCAGAGGTTAAGAAATGAATAGCATCAAGAGGTAGAGTTTTTACGAAGCACAAGACATGAAAACAAAAATCGTTCAAGTTACCTTCTGATGATTCTGGTCTAACTCTTGCAGTCCTGTATTTCTGAAAACAATGGAAAAAAATTTTGTGAGTCATTGAAGCAAATGACATATTCCATCAGAATGATTAAAATGGACTAATACCTGTAGGTGGCTTTTCACATGGTAGATAGTTAGACCTTCAACATTCATAAGCCTCAGGACACCCTTTGGAGTGGCTTCTGCAGGCACAATTCATAAGTAAACAAGTCATTAACCATTATAGCTAAAGGTCATGACATCAAAGATCAATTTGTGGCAGATAAGGACACGCACTTTCACTACCACCAAGCTGATTGACAGCATCGACAAAGGCTTCATGAAGTTCCGGTGTCCAACGCATTCGGGGCTTATTTGATTGTGCCGCAGATGACGCATTGGCGGTATTGCCACTTGCAGTGGCTGACACCTCTCTAGATTGTGTGGAAGAAGGCTGCTGCTGAAGTTGTGGCTGATGCACTATAACATTAGAGGATGATTGGGCCACCTGCAAAAAGTATCACAGCAAAAGGTTCATCATGTCGTGAATTCTCCCTTACGTAAAGATAGAGAAAGCTTTTGCAAATGAAATTTATGGAATCTACCAACAATATATCGAAACTACAAGCAGGTGATAACGGATAGGTGAAGTAACTGTTTAAGCAAAAGGCACTGTCTAAGAAACTGTTCTGACACATTAATGCAGAAATTTGAGGATGGGAGGGTTAAAGGGCTTTTAATCTTTCAGGCTTTGAGGGTGGCATCGTGTGCAACCTCTTTAGCAACTACCTCATCAAATATTTCCCTGGCCCCGCTAGACCTCAAAATCAGATGGATGCTGAAAGCTGAGCACAGGGTCTACTGTGAGCTTCCATAAACGTGATAAAGTGACATGATTATCCTTCCACAGCAGGGGATTCTATAAATTGTGACAACTAAATTCTAGCAAAAGCACACCTTAGGCTGCTGATCTGCCACATTTGGTTCAGCAAGAAACTCATTCCAGTTAGCCTCCATGGGGTCAGCATAAAGATCCTCGGCCAATTCCCTCCAACCAATTCTCTTCGCATGGTTCTCACTTGACATAACTTCTGTAATAGCTCCCATTTGATCATTTGCGGCAGGAACACCATCAGGATAATCAAGTAACTCCTGCAGCTGACCAGTACTCCAAGAATTATCATCATCTTCTTTCTGATAGCTGTTGAACCCAGTTGATTGAACATCTGAAGCAATATTGGGATTTGGCAGAAAATGTGCTCCGCCTCCCAATGAATCAGGGATGAATTGCAAATTCTGAGATGACCTTTCTCGAGGTGAGAAAGAAGGAAGCTGTAGATCTCCCGGGAACCCTGACCCAAAAGGCAAATCAATGTGGGATGGTCTCATATGAGAAATCATGGGGTTATCCTGCATCTGTAAGGGGGCCGTCATCATTTCCCTTGTTGAGGATACGCCAAAAGGGTCAGGTGATCTTGGAAAATCCTCTAAAGGATTAGGAAGAATCGGTAGAGGATTGACACACTTCCCACTTGATGTTTGCAACGGTAAAGCCGGACGCATATTCATCTCTTTCCATAAATCAACAAAACCAGCTTTGGAGGTTGCCAGTTGATCAACTGTCTTCAAGACAAGATTATCACTCTAATCAAATCTGATGACGTCCTTTCTAACGCCAATTAGTTGACTCTCATTGAAACCTAAAACCTCACCAGAAAAACCAAATCACTTTCAGAATCTACAAGACAAAAACAGCCAAAAACTTTTCAATGCCAAAATTTGAACGGTATATCATCTCCCAAATGGGATTAAGCAGACATTAACGAACATTCTTCTTAGTTTATAAAATCATTTTGTAAAGTTTCAATGCCATAGCTTAAAATTTCCCAAATCTGCACTTAAAATTGAACAAGAACTCTAATATTCAGTAAAGTTTTTCTTTTTTTTGGGGGGGGGGGGGGGTACCACACCCATCTGCCAAAATACCAACTTAATATTCATCAACAGAATTTCAGCTAGCTTCTGAAAATTTAGCACGCTTTCAACCATATAACCACAAAAATGAGAATCTGGGAAAGTAGGCCCCCACTTTAAACATTCAAAAGTCACACCCAATCAACAAAATTCAGAACGCAACCAGTTAAATCACTTGAAAACACCATAAAAATGAAAAAAAGAAAGAAACAATCTAAAGTAAACACAAGAAACAGGTTGAACCTGAAAATTTTGAACCTATTGAACGAATTAAGCATCGACTGAATATAAATTTCAAGGAGAAAATAAAATACCCAATTAGTAAACTGAATGGTTAGAATCAAAAAGAGAGGAACCCAGAAAACAAAAGTGAGAATCTATACCTGGCCGGTGAATTCAGAGAAGATGGGTTTGAGATTTGCAGGCTCTCAAATCCAAGTGAGGCTCGAAACCCAATTGCCGAAATCAATTGATTTTGACAAACAATCGTACTTTTAAAGGGCTACACCATGAAAATCCCCGTACTTGTTCTGCTGCTCCAACTGCGCAAATTGCAATCTTTTTCGGTAAAATGAACGAATGAGAGACAGAGTGCGAGAGCGAGCGAGAGAGAGAGAAATCCAACATCCAAGCGGGCCGCCATATTCTGTTTCGTCTTTTTAATAATCTCTTTTTTCTTTTCTCTTTTCTCTTTTCTTTTTTTTGGGGGGGGGGGGGGCGCGCGCCATGAATTGTGGGCAAAATATACGAAGGGTCTACCTTTAGATTTGTATTATTTGGATCATAGTTTAAAAAGTAGGCTTATAATCCAAAATATCGTTTGTATAAATGATTCACACAGTTTGTCCATCAGTTTAGTTCTCCGCAGTAATCCGTTCATAAGTTTCTTTTCCTTTTTTTTGACAAACACATTAGTAAATAATACAAAATAAAAGATTAAAACCAATTAAATATGTTTAAATGTATGTCCATTAGTAATATTTTATTTGATAATCAAAATTGATGATTTATTTGATGTAAAAAGAAAAAAAAATTAAATTGTAGAATAATGTAAAAGATATAAATTTCTACTTATGATCCAAACATATAAATCACTATCACAAGTGCTCTTAAAGTTGCTTTGATTCTTAGCCGTTGATCTCCAATAGAGAAATGATGATATATGGAGCATATAAATAATATATTTATTCGGAGCCATTATATTGTGTGATGCTGTAGAGCAACGTTTTGTTGTTTAAGTCATACCTAGCAGTAGCCAACCAAAACATGTTTGGGGGACCCACATTAGTGCTTGTGCACACTATTAGAATTACCAACTTATTATGACACGATTTGTGGTCCACCCAAAAAAAAAGAAGAAGAGTTGTGGCATCATAAACCTCTGTTGTAGAATGCTTATTATGAAAGGATTTGTGGTATTATATTCATAGCTTAATCTTCCATT
Organism: Selenicereus undatus; assembly: GCA_017589665.1. Lineage (NCBI taxonomy): Eukaryota > Viridiplantae > Streptophyta > Magnoliopsida > Caryophyllales > Cactaceae > Selenicereus > Selenicereus undatus. The sequence continues at coordinate 20,092,696 of JACYFF010031959.1, forward strand.
GACTCCCTAATAAATTTTCTATTTTTTAAAAATTTGTGACTTTTAAAAAGGCAAAAGAAGGAACAGATTTATGGGCATTACAAAATTTTCAAATTTGTTAAATTTTTAATACTGCCTTTTATGTGAGACTGCTTTTTTCGTTAGTTACATCTACATCATGTCACTCTCTAGCATAAATATGAGACAATATTGTCACTTATGACAAGGACGGTAAGGGTTAAGGAAGAAAAACTATGCAATATGAAGAAGACAAATCCTACATTAGATGGGATTTTAAATCTGTAATCTCATTTGTTGACGAGCGAGTACTTACTACTTGTTCAAGTGGTGTTTCTCCTCATTATGTGAGATTTATCTTGAAACTTTATTTAGAGATTTGGTGAGGCTTATGGCATACCTCATGGAGAGACTTTATCAAGCATGGCCATCTTTCATGACCTAGCTTGCTATGTAAGTTGGCTGCTAACTGAAGAGATTAGGATCACAAAGTCCTTAGGGTGCTCCAATGAAATAATTTAATCTTATATTGCATTGATATTTAAACTAATAATTATCTATTTTTCAAACGCAAAATGGCACATCAAAGCTGATCTCATTGTAAACGTAAAATGGTCCTAGCTAGATTGGTTGTTGTATTGTCAGGTGTTGCAATTTTTGGACATAGTAATTCTTTTTCATGGAAGGAGCTCGAAAGCAACTGAAAACAAGCTAAGAATAAATTATGATGATCCATGAGGAGTTGGAATAATTTATACAAGATGTAATTAGAAAATTTAAAAAGTTGGAAAAAAATTTGCGAGAAGTTGGATGAGAAGTCTTCAAACGGAAAAGCAAATAGCCTCTAAATTATGAGCTCGGATAGTATGTCAAATAAATATATAGAGAAAATGCTTCAAAGCTAAATTCGTAAAAGCTGCTTTTGTGATTCCACCAGTGACGCGATGTATCAAGGGAAATTGTTTAAGCACGGGAGGAAGCCACTTATTTTGCTCTCTTCTAGCAAATGCCTGAATTAGGCTTGATCATAATGAAGGTCGGGTTAGATTGAGGGTCGAGTTATGAAGGTTAATAGGTAGGGTTTTCTTAACCCTAACCCTACTCGACTGTTATACGGGTCGACATACACTTGACCTTGACCGTGGGAGTACTTTTGGATTTTCGGGTTAGACTCGACCCTCAAACATTCCATATAAGATTTTTCACTAAGTTTCATTTTTGTCATAAAGTTCAACAATAAACATCCTAGTAAACGAAAAGCAAAACGATAACAGAATGCTCCAATAAAAAGTATCGTAATTACAAATATTCTATAATTTAGTAACTACAACAATTAGCTCACTAAAACTACTACTCTAAACATCAAAGAGGTAACATCAGAGGGTTAAGAGCTAGTGAAATGTGGAGAAGGTGAGTGAGGGGGCGCTAAGAAGAGGCAAGAAAGTAGAAAACCTTAAGGTTTTGAACAAATAGAATCCAAAGTCTTTTTTTGATTTTAAATTAAATTTTTTTTAGGTGAGAGTCAGTGGTTCGGACCAGAGATTCAAAACCTCTACCTAAGTTCAACACTCATCATAGTTGGGTGCCCTCGATTTGAGGATCAGAATGAGTTGGACGTAAAAAATGATCAACCCTGACTTTCATTTTTTAGGGTTGGGGCAAGATGGATCGGGGTCGATCATGTCTTGTCCAAATTGAGAACCCTATTGCACATTCAGATCCTCTTTTTGAAGTGAAAGGAAGTTACACTTACTTTGCGCAAAAAACGTTTTTTTTTTTGGTAAAGAAAAGATGATTTCAAAAATTATTTGTGGAGTCTCTTTTTTTTCAGCTTTACAAAGTACAATCGATAATATGGTTAACCCATGTCATTAAAAAATTATAAGATGAGACTGAGAATTGCAATATTATTGACGCATTTGTTGTCATATAATTTTTTGTTTTTAAAAAATTTAGACGAACCACAAAAAATATTAGAATACAAAAGAAATGGAGACCTAAATATTTAGGGCATGTTCTTTTCACGCTAAGATGCCATTATAAGTTGTAAGAAAATGTAAGGAGTTGTAAGAAGATTTAAGAAGTTATAAGTAGTTGTAAGAACTGTAGAAAAACCATAAAAAGATGTAAGAACCTGTAACGAGCTATAATGAGCTGAAAGAAGATGTAACGATAGATAATAAGCAGTTGATAGATCATTAAAAAGATGTATAAATATAGTTTTTATATATGTATGCATAATTGTTAGTTTTTAATGTATGATTTGTGAAATAAATTATTTCACAAAACTAAATTACGTGTAATATATGTGAGCGATATTTATAAAATTAATTTTATACCATCACTAAACATATTTTTTTAATCATTATACAAACAATTTTTTTTCTTTCTACAATTGTCGCTCTCGATGAGAAGAAATACCATTGAAATGACATAATTAATGAAAATAAACCTTTACACAAGTCAATTAAATAACCATAAAATAAATTTAAGCCCACAAATTTATAAATCTTTCATCACCTACAATTTGACTATTTCCATATATGATTCATGTTGAAGCTTGAACATGAATGCAATTTTTGTATTATAATTTTAAAAGCATATTAACTTATTTTATCTATAATGGCGTACATGATTCAGACCGAAACTCAAATATAATTCACACTGTTGAATTTTATTTTTATGTTTATATAAATATTATGTTCTTAAAAATATTTATGGATTTTTCATATTGGTAGTACATTAAAAAAAATATACATATTTTTATAAATATGAGAAAAAAATAAATGACTAGTTGAATTATATAAAAATATATTTTGAGAAGTAAGGAGTTATAATGAGATACAAAGATATGTAAGAAGTTGCAAGGATTTTGTTATGGATGTAAGGAGCTGTAAAAAAACTATAAGGAGATGCAAATTGCGGCTTAAATATTCACTATCACCAAAAAGAACATGGCCTTAATATGAAATGTAAATTAAATGTTATATTTGATTGAATATAATGTAATGCAATCAACCTTGTAATGTTGTCATGGTTACATAGTTTGAGGTAATCATAATTAGAATATAATGGCTTGTTTGGTTCTGTGTAATCAAAGTGCAGATGCAATCAAAAAGGCAATGGTGATTCCATTACCATGTTTGATTACTATTAAGGAATGTAATCAAGATTGCATTGTAATCACATTTACTTCAATTTATGCAATTACAATTACTTGACTTTTCTTAAACTATTATGATTGCATACCTTTAAATCAAAGTCTAACCAACTATAAGTTGTTATATTTAGGAACTTTCTCTCTATTATCTCCATTATCGCTCCTCTACTTTCCGTCTCTTATTACTTTAGCACAACTTTTTTAAAGGTTTGAAGTCCCCCTCACCCCTCTCTCTCCTCTCCATATTAAATAAAGTTTAACCTAAACCATGATCATATTATTATAATTATATTTTTATACATTTTAGACATCATCTCTCTCTCTCTCTCTCTCTCACATCATCATCATCATCGATCATCTTCTTGTTTGTACTTGTTAAATTTGAACAATATTACATTATTTTAATATAAAAGAAATAGAGTTAAGAAAGTCTCATGTAAAACATCATAATCATGATGATAAAATATTGGATGATAATTATCAACAAAGTTACAAATAACTAAAATAGGCAAAAATAAAATGTGAATTGAATTGCAAGTACTTCACGCCACATGTAAAATTAAATATTGTTTATAAATGAATTCATTCCATTACACTTGTAAAAACTTTATAACCAAATATTGTAATGTAATTATTATCCCATTTCATTACACTGGTTGATTCTATTACTTGGTTGATTCCAGTACATATTGATTGCATTACTTTCAACCAAACACTACATAATTGTTATTTGCAGTACTCTCTTATAACAAAACAAGATAAAAGAAATATAATTACAAGTATATTTACATTACAAGATTATTTATATTTAACTAAACATTATCTTAATGAGTTAAACATTAATCAGGAGTAATGAACTGTTGCGAAAAAAGAAAAGGAAAAAGAAGGAAGTAATCGGAGATGACGTAAGCATAACTGAAGCCAATATTTTGGGAAAGCAATCATGGGAATGTAGATTTATGCTGTCGTGTAGCATTGGGTTGAGCTGGAGTTGAGTCAGATGTTTGGTTTTCTTTCTCTTTTTTATTTACTTTTATTTTATTTTCTTCATGATTTAGTCAGCTCCTTTAAATCTTTTAAAGATCATTATCATTCACTAATCATCATTTTTTCCTCCATTTGGTCTTTGCATGATGTATGTGTGTCACTTTAGACGGCTCGAGCAGTCGGATTTTGAGGGCCTTACTCACCTTTATGCTAATATTTAATCGCAATTGCACCAAGAAAATAAGTAATTAACTGTGATTGTCAAACAATGCTCCTCCCTCCAATTATGGCAGACTTGTGGTGCAACAGTGGGAGAGCGCTCAATGACTAGATGTAGTTCCCCCCCCCCCCCCCTCTCATTCATGTTAACTTGAGTCAAATTTATAGTGTTGGTTCATATGTTGTGAAACTATCCCTACCAGTACTTTCTTCGTTAACAAGAACATTCGCTATCAAGACCTTCTAAGTGTACTAAGAAATAAAATGATATGTTCTACTTAGACAGTTGGTACCTAGTATTATCTTTTTGGGGGATGCCTCTTATGCCTAATAAAGGATGTCACAGTATAATTATATAATACAGTGGAAGAGGAAGAGTCAAATCTAAGACCTATGCACAATATATAGGATTTATATCTTAATCACTAGACCAAGATCTCATTAATCCTTTTAATTTTTATTAATTATGCATATGTGTTTCAATTTCAACTTTCTCAATTTTTACACATTCTTATTCTCAAAAAAAAAAAAAAACTCTAGTGTGCAAATCATTTATCAACGATGCATGTGGTTAATATTGAGCTCTTGACCTTGTGATTAATACTGAAACCCTAGGTATATCTGGTTTAAAGTTCAATTTTCTCCCCTCTCTCTATTGATTGTTGATAGGGTGATGATATGTGTCTTGCTACAAGACACTCTTAAATATCTTGTCTTGACTTAAATTAATGTGTTTTATGATTTAAAGTGACCAAATTTTTAATAATTACAGCTTATTATGAGTTATAAAGCTTTGATATTCGTTAGCTAAGCCAACAAATACAAACTAATACCCTAACTAGAACAACCTCATCCGCGAAGGCATATCATATGTGTAATTTTGTAAATTTAAAAAATTATATATGAAATGTTGATTTTACACAATTTATAAGTTTTGGCATCCTTCCACTATTCAATCATACCATTTTTTTTCCAATTTAATATGTGTATTATACATTTTAAGTGAAAATAAGACACTTTTTAAATGTCTTATAGTAAGATATTTATCATTTTGCTTATTAATATACCTCATATGAACCTTTGATGTGACTTGCGGAAACTGCAACCTCTTCAATACCACGCACCATCAAGCTTAGTCATACAAATTATTGAACTTAATGGCCAATGAATCGATGACAAACATAGCCAATTATCAAATATTTTAATTGCTAATTGGAAGCATAAATAATTAATATTGAAATCGGAATGGATAAGCTCGATTAACTGGTACAAAATATAAAATCTAATTATGATAAATAGTGTGGAAGGAAGGCCAACTAGGCAACTACTTAGCGTGAATGAGTTTTATGGTTATAAGAAGATTAGTTGGTCTCTGATTCTGAATGGTTCAATGACTTGATTTTGAGAACAAGGTTTAGAAGGTGGGGCACGGAAATATGTCCGTGTTTAGCGAACAATCTCCTCTACACAATTCTTTGCCCATCTGGCCTGAGCTAGCCTCACATGTTGACTTTTAAACGCAAATTATACCGTCCAACTTGGTGGACACACAGAAAGTATGTCCGGTTGAACGTTAATCATAATCAGCGCTGGTAAAATAGTGGGAATGGTTGAGTATTAGAGTGGTAGGGGTGTTTTACTCAAATTGGTGAGGTCATGGGTCTGATTCATGATGAAAGCAAAATCTATTTTTCTAAATTATTATTCTTTTCATCCTAAAAATCCTTTAAGCTCCTTTCAAAAATATTCATTAAGGCTAAATTAATTAATATTCTTTATTTAAACATCATTTACTTTATTTCTTTTCACCTTAAAAATTGTTTAGGCTCCTTTTAAACAAAATTAAAATTAAGGCTAATTATTTTTTTTATTTAGACATCATTTATTTTCTTTAATTTATTCTATCCAACAAAGTTTTGTGATTTTTCTTGCTTGGTTACATTTAGTTTTTCAATAACTTCATTTATTCCAATGAGATTAAAAAACAAACATATAATTAAAATGCATTATATTACTTTTATATCATAATAGATTGGATGATAAATATAAAATATTGCTCAATAAATATATATTATGGCTCATCAAAAGTCACAATCCAACTCACTAAAAAAACCATATCTCAAATATGAAAAAGAATGTGTATGTGCTCACTTAAATTGTGTATTATATTGTTTATGCGCTCTATTTGATTAGGAATAGTTAGTATTACTCATTGAATCATATTGATCATTTAATATATTTTATAACTCACTAAATATATATCACAGCTCACCAAGCAAATATTATAGCTCACTAAAAGAATACTAAGAGTGTAAATAATTGGAACTTTTTAAGTATGTCATTCTTATACAAATAAAGAATCTTATATTTGAGTTTATCAAAAGCCATATCGTAACACATTGGAAGACAAATATAAAGTATTTCTCACTAAACATATACTATAGCTCACCAAAAGTCATAATGCAGCTCACTAAACAAACCGTACATCTATGAAAAAGAATGTGTATGTGCTCACTTAAATTGTGTATTATATTATTTATGCGCTTATTTTGATTAGGAATAGTTAGTATTTCTCATTGAATCATATTGATCATTTAATATATTTTATAACTCACTAAATGTATTTCACAGCTCATTAAACAAATATCATAGCTCACTAAAAGAAATACTAAGAGTATAAATGATTGAAACTTTTTAAGTATGTCATTCTTGTACAAATAAAGAATCTTATATTTGAGTTAATCAAAAGCCATATCGTAACACATTGGAAAACAAATATAAAGTATTGCTTACTAAAGATATACTATAGCTCACCGAAAGTCATAATGTAACTCACTAAAAAACCCATACATCAAATATGAAAAAGAATGTGTATGTGCTCACTTAAAGAGTTGAAATATATAGTTTGGATTTTTTATATGAAATATGACTATATAAATGTTTACGTCTTTTGTTAGATCTAGGAAGGAAGAGTTGTTGAACCCTCTTTATGTTCTTTGATTTATAACGGTAAAGAGAAAAGGAGCAGAAGAAATAGCATGGATTCAATGAATATAAGATTTGTTAGAGTATTATGAAACCTATCATGTACTGTCAAATATCACTCAAATTTTTACTTAAGATGATTCGTAAACATGATATTAAAATCTTTCCAATTGAGAGCTCTCATATTTAAATACAATCTTAACATTTCAATATCGAATTATTATGTGAGAATGGATCTTTTCTAATGTTCATGTATCAAACTATATATTTCAACTCTTAACCATCAATTTTAATTTTTAATTGAAATAATTTTTAGATAACATATGATTAATAAATCATGGATTGTCCAAGCAATGAGTTATAGAAATTTGTTTTAGTACTATTTAATAAATATATTAATATAATATAGTTATTTTTGCTGTCGAATCCACATTGATATGTGGACGGCAAATAGTGATGCAAATACTGTACGGTTTGAACATGCTCAACTGTAAACCTGTTTGGATAATGTGATGCTCTAAGCTTGAAGGAATGTGTCGATCACATTAAATTCAAGATCTCTGCAAATAATCTTGTCATTAAGGACGTTCCATATAACAAAGCAAGTTTGTCCATCACAAATGATGTCATCGAACATAGGTTTGCATGACGAGGTCATACTAAAAGTTGCTAGGCTTTCTGACGAAGGAAGATTGCTCGATTTGCATGTGAATGCTTCCTCTCCATTAATTAGGTTTTTGAATATGAGAACCATATAGAACTTTGTAGAGTTTTCACTGTAGTGGCTTCATTGGACTACCCGAAATTTAGACACCGATAGAATTCGGTCTTCACATAGACTGATGCCTTGGGTCTCTAATATGGTATATGTCAGAGATCAAAAACAAGTCGGACTCCAATAGAGTCGATAATAGTTTAGTCTCTAATTTCGGTCTGACTTGGAGACCGATTCACATATTTCGTTCTTCAAATTTAAATTGCGACCAATGTTTTTAAGACCAGCAGTTTTCAGTCTCTCTTCGGTCTCAAAACTTAAATTAAGACTGTTTTTAATATTTTTGAGACTGAAAATGTCGGTCTCTAATGGACCGGATTCTTGTAGTGTACCCTTTAATTAAACAAAGAAATAGCAAGTAGTTCAAAGCTGGCTTATTTTAGTGGATGCCAATTGATATAATTGATAAAATTTTTAAAAGTTGTAATTAAATATCTTACATGCATCTTAAAAGAAATTGGTGTATTTGACTCTCTAATTGTTTCTCAATTTAGGTTATTGGTAATCACTTTGTTTAATCTTAAGGGTTGTTAAAGAGGTATGTGATAACATATACACTTTCATTCATTCAAATTTAAGACGTACTATCTCTTTTTTTTGGGGGGGGGGGGGGGTGAATCTAGTGGACATGGTCTTACTATTTGAGGACCTATTTGATTGGAGAACAAGGAATGAAACTTCATACACTTAGATATCAAGTTCTCATACTTATTATTTGGTTGGACTTTTAAATATTTGGATGGGACTTAATTTCCCCTATTTGAAGGGGGTTTCAAGCCCCACTCCCTATTTTTAATTTAAAAAATATACACATTTTAACTTCAAGCATCAATCAATTAACAACCCTGGGAGAAGAGAAAGAAAGGTGACCAAATCCATCAGCCACCATGGAGGAAGACAACGCCAACAACTACTAAAATTGCATCAACAACTACACAACGTTCCCCCAAACCCCTACATCTTAACAGAGAGAACAATGAGGAAAGACAGAAAGGGAGAAGAAGAAGATGACGACACTGGAGACAAGAGTAAGGCAGCACCGCAGAAGGAGAAGAGGCGGCAGAGAAGGACATCTGGAAGGTGGTTGTGGAGGATGAAGGTAGAGACTTGGAGTTGGTCACCGGAGCAGAAGATGCCAACGACAAACTCTTGCCTAGATTTTGTTAGAAAAGTTATGACAAAATCAATAGCAAAAGAAGAGGAAAGAACATTGTGTCATGGTGTACCACTGCCTAAAAAGCGATTTCAACTTGACTGCACTTGACTGAGGTGCAAATCAAATTTGTCGATCATGCCCCCAATGTTAACATAGTGAGTCTTTGAACACATGTACTCTTGACCAGAGACTCGGGACACTCAGTGTATCAATTGCCTAGGAAAAGGAGAGAGAGAAAGTAGTAGAAGAGGAGAAGAGAAGAGAAGAGAGAAATGTTTGTTGTGTATTCTGCAGTTGAAGAGAGCCAGAATATATAGCTGAAGAACGGCTGTTGGAGTGGAGATAAAAGAGCTAGAAAAAAGGAGAGTCTCATGACTGATTCAATATAGCTGTTGAAGTCTTGCTAAATATAGCCATGTGAAGAAAAATCAGCGCACAATTTCTGACTGAAAATGCCAACAAACAAAAATAGAAGGTTTTTTCTCAAAAAAGATTAGTAGACGAAGCCCAAGCCCCGGCCATAGCCATGGCCGCGCTGAGCCCGGACCAAGCGGTCGGCGTGCGCACGCGTATGGTGGTCACACTCTCCCTACACCACTAGAAAAACCAGGCCAAACGTAATTCAACAAGCCCAAGTAAGAAAGGTAAAGATAATCCCTACTCAAACTCCCAAAACTACCAATGTGGGACTAAAGGGTATGGGAAAAGGTAGGGGCTAGTGAATGCCATTACACACAACAATCACCCACTAATGGCATACGTGCTAGCAAAGAAAAGATCTTGCCAAAGGAAGGTTTAGACAATTAAGCATCAATATCTTTCGATTGAATTGATATGTAGTAAAGTAGGGCAACAACCGTGTCTATCGAATGAACGAATCTTGAATTTGATAGACCTTGGTTGAGACCCCCCCCCAACACATATCAACCCTCATGAACACTGCGTATTCTGTGATAATAAACTAGTGCCTTTTAGGGCCTTGCGCATACCTTAGGTCTCATAAGTGCTATAGAGAGACAACCTTGAGTCTTTCATAGAAGGCGGTCAAAGTTTCACACTTACGTAGGCAATTTCATCAAGTTCATCTCAACATGGACCACCATAATATGGCTATGGAATCATTAAGAGCACAATGTTGCTCAACTTACTTGTATCAAGAGGTGAATCCATCAAGTGCGCCTCAATAGCACCACCCCAACGGGCTATGGATCCATTAATAGTACAAAAGTTCAACCTCTCATAAGCACTACCGCATGTCATAGGGATGAGAATATAGTGCACATTGAGGTTAATATGGCTTCGTTTGTTCACAAGAGGGTATCCACCATACTATCACAATTCATGGGCTTGAGTCCTATCGCCCTTGATGTATCAAGAACGGCTCGCCTGATCAATCCCTTAGTTAGTGGATCCGCTAGATTTCTCTCGAATCTCACGTATTCTAAGGAAATGATGTCGTGTTTTAGTAACTGTTTACCACACTATGTCTCAGGCGAATATGTCTCTTCTTTCCATTACACACACTATTGTGTGCAGCTCTGATTGCTGCTTGCGAGTCACAGTGAAGGGAAATAGTCATGGGCTGCCTCCCCCACAGTGGCATATCTGCTTGTAGACCGTTCAGTCATTCAACTTCTTGACTTGTCAACTCAAGAGTAATAAATTCAGCTTCTATGGTGGATCGAGCTACACAGGTATGCTTGGTAGACTTCCACTAGATAACTTCTCCACCTAAGGTAAATGCATAACCACTAGTAGAACTAAGTTCATCGTTATCAGAGGCCCAATTTGCATCAAAGAATCCTTTTAACACAGCATAAAATTTATTAAAATGCAAACAGCACTCCATAGTACCTCTTAAGTAATTAAGCAATCAAAACAATGCATCCCAGTGCTCTTTACTAGGGTTATGAGTATAACGACTCAGTCAACTAACAACATAAACAATATCAGGACGAGTATACTTCATAAGGAAAATCACACTTCCTGTGATTTTAGCATACTCGGTTTGGGAGACACAAGGCCCTTTATTTTTTTAAGATGTATGTTAAGGTCACAAGGAGTTCTTACTGGAAGCATATCAAAATAGTTAAAATTGTTCAACACTTTCTCAATGTAATGAGACTGACACAACGAAAAACCATTATTAGTCTTTCTAATCTTAATCCCTAGGATTACATCAGCTCCACTCATGTCCTTCATTTCAAAATTAGAAGACAATAATTTTAAGTCTCATTAATAGCATGGACATTAGTACCAAATATAAATATGTCATCCACATATAGACAAATTATCACACAATCTGAACCAATTAAGGAATGTTGTTTTTACATCCACCTGATGTACTACAAGACCATGGATGGTAGCTAAGGCGACTAGAGTTCTAATGGTGGCTATCTTAGTCATAGGAGAATATGTATCAAAGTAGTCAACCCCTTTTTTTTTGTTAAATTCTCTTATCACCAGTCTGGCTTTATATTTATCAATAGAACCATCAGGGCTTAACTTCTTTGTGAAAATCCATTTGCTACTAATAGGTTTACAACCTTTGGGTAGTTAAACCAACACCCAAGTTTGATTAGATACTATGAAATCTAATTCACTTTTAATGACTTCTTTCCACAACCTAACATCTATAGATCTCATATCCTCTTCATAGGTTTTTGGATCTTCTTCGTTAAAGAAAGCAGATACTGGTTCATTAGACAATAAATTAACATCAAAGCCTTCAATCAAAAAATTAGTAAGGAAGTCAGGACCAAAACTAGTCTTAATTCTAGGTCTCTTACTCCTAGGTTCATCAACTAAGTTTCTAACCCCAGAACCAGAAACAGACAAAGGCACATTGTCATGCACATGTATGACTCCATGCACAGTAGTAGAATCATTCTTTTTCAAAGGAAATACATGCTCAAAGAATTCCCTAGACTCACCAATAGAGAATTCATTCAATGACATTAATCTATATACAATACTATTTTGGGCGTAACCAACAAACATAGAATCGAAGGTTTTAGGACCTTTGTTTTCCCGTTCGAAATCAGGCAAGGGAACTTTAGCCAAACACCACCAAACCCTTAAGAAACTCAAATTAGGAGCATAACCTTTGCATAGTTCATAAGGGGTTTGGTCCAACTTCTTATGGGGTACTGTATTAAGAACATAATAAGCAGATAAAATAGCGTCCCCCCACATATTGTCGGAAAGTCCCGAACTCAAAGGCATGACATTCATCGTCTCTTTAAGAGTTCTGTTTTTGTGTTCGACTATCCTATTTTGTTAGGGAGTACGGGGTGCACTAGCCTCATGTATTACACCATTTTTCTCACAAAAGGCTATCAGAGGGTTAGTCTCATGTTCTCCGCCCCTATCAGTTCTAAGCTTCTTAATCTTTTGGTTCAGTTGGTTTTCTACCTCTGCTTTGTATTTCAAAAATATTTCCCTAGCCCCATTTTTTGGACCCAATGAGGTAAACTTTGATATACCTAGAGCAGTCATCTACAAAGGTGATGTAATACCTTTTTCCTCCTTTACTAGTTGTGTTTTTTAAGTTAGCTAAGTCTGAATATACTAATTCTAATAATGCTATTCGTCTACTAGTAACTGACTTAAAGGGCTTTTTGGCATATTTTGCTTCTACGCACACAGAACATTTGGAGAAATGATCAACATTCACAGCAAATATTAAATTCATATGTTTGAGTTGTATTATGGAAGCAACTAACATGGCCTAGCCTACCATGCCAAAAATCAACAGACTCAGCAATATATACAGAAGTATAAACATTTCCATTGAAGGTTTCAGAAGCAAGATTCAGTACAAACAAACTCCTATTCAGGTATGCCTTTCCAACAAAGGCCCCATTACAAGAGATAACAACCTTTTCATCTCCATCAACAGTTTTCAATCCAACTTTGTTGAGAAATATACCAGAAACTAAGTTTTTACGAAGAGAAAACACATGCAGCACATTACTTAAAGACAGTAATGTGCCAAAGTAAATTTTAGAAGAATCTTCCCTGTACCCATAACTATAGCAGTCGTAGAGTTTCAATATAAACACATTCACCATTTGCAACATCTTCAAAGTCCTGCATGAGTTCTTTGTTAGTGCAGAAGTGCCTCGAGGCTCTAGTATTGTAGATCTATTCAGCATTGTTTGCCACCAGGCTTACCTCTTAGACTACTGCACAGATGATTTCTATGTCCTCGGTATGGTTAACAAGGTCTACAAGCTTTTGGTTTGGCTATGACTACCCTTTGCAAAGTGGAAATTGGTACGCTTGGTGCCCTGGCTTGCTGCAGACATAGCACAACCCCTTTAGTTTCTGGATCTTATTATTGAACTTGTTCTACTACTTACGATAGCTCCGCTTCTGGATTTTTGACCTTTTCCTTTACACTTGTCTCTATTTGTGGGCGTCGCAGATTCAACTAGGTTAGCTTTACAAGAATTTAAAGAAAGAGAATCCATCTTATCTTTCAGGTGATTAGCTTCTTCTGTTCTCAGGTGGCTGATCAGCTCTTGCAGAGTGAGGTCCTTTTTCTTATGTTTCAGCTGATTCCTGTAGTCACTCTAGGATGGTAGAAAATTTTCAATAAGCACATTAGCCTACAAAATTCGCACGTCTTCATATTCTCACTCAGAACTTCAGCACATAGGTTCTCATAAACATGAACCTGTTCCATGATTGGCTTGTCATCAGTAATCTGAAAACTCAGCCATTCAACAACCACATATTTCTTCTTTCCAGTGTTATCGACTCCATACTGGACCTCCAATTTCTCTTAAATGACCTTGGCACATATGAAGGTGATAAACAAATCGAATAGGGGGTTAGTCATATGGTTCAATAGATGCCCCTTAATCATTTTGTTATGTTTCTCAAATTTTTTCATTGTTTCTCATCAATAGTTCTGGATTTTCTTTGACAGTTCCATCACCAGAAGTAACAGTGATTTCAAAAGTGTTGTTCTCTTCAGTGAGTTTATAAAACAACACATAGTCGACCTCTAGTTGTTCAAATATATAAGCAAATTCTGGGACCAATGTCTGTAGTTGGTTTCATCTCAAGGTTCTAATTTTGATAGGTCAGGAACATCTTTGTGGACTGTTAGAGCCATTAATTTGAAGGAAGTAGGAAATCGCTTTCAAATTGTTAGGAAAGACATGGCGAAATCAATAGCAGAAGAAGAGGAAAGAACACTGTGTTGTGGTGTATCACTGCTTAGAAAGCGATTTCAGCTCGATTGAGATGCAAATCAAATCAGTCGATCGCTCCCTAAGGTTAACACATTGAGTCTCTGAACATATGCACTTGTGCCTAGAGACTTGAAACATATAGTATATTAATTGCCTAGAAAAAGGAGAGCGAGAGTGGTAGAAGAGGAGAAGAGAAGAGATATGTGTTTACTGTATATTCTACAGCTGAAGAGAGCTAGAATATATAGGTGAAGAAAGGTTGTTGGAGTGGAGAGAAAATAGCTAGAAAATAGGAGAGTCTCATGACTGATTCAATATAGCTGTTGAAGTCCATCTAAATATTGCCACTTTACTATTAAAAATAGCTTCTGCTGGAGCAAAACACGAAGAAAAATCATCGCACAATCGTTGACCGAAAATGCCAACAAACAAATAAAAATAGAAGGTTTTTTCTCCAAACATACTAGCAGACGAGGCCCAAGCCCCAACGAACGGGCGGTGCACGCACCTGTGGTGTTCACACTCGCCCCACACCACTAAAAAAACCAGGTCTAATGTATTTCAACAAGCCCAAAGAAGGAAGGTAAAAATAAACCCCACTCCAAGTCTAATGTGGGACTAAAGGGGATGAAAAAGGTAATAGGTTAGTGAATGCCATTACAAACCAAATTTGCTTGATCAAAAGGATGAGAATAGGATAGAGAGAAGGGCGTCAAGTTCAACGTGTGAGTGTTGGTCTTTACCAAAAAAAAATGTGTTTTGAATTTCGCATAACTAATAATGAAAAAGTTAAATAGTCAAACGACGATTAAGCTCTCCAATTAATAGGTTCATAACTAATTAATAGTTAGTGCTGACAAAAATTTCTCCGTCCTGAAAAAATGGGTACGTTCAAGAATTTTTCGTCCAAATTTTAATTCTAAATACAAATTTTTTTCATATTTTTATTGCTTGAACTAGATTTTGACCCGTATTAGTTTTATTTGAATTATCTGACTTGAAAAAAACTACATGTTGATCATCAATTTCTTATCTGAATTTTGACATTGTCTGATTTGTCTGGTCCGAATTTGACCTGACTCGAATTTTTATCAGCACTAATAATTTCTGTCACCTCCTAGGCATATGGGACAATCTATACTATACTCCTATGAATATTTACTCCCATAAGTCGCATGGAACTCTTTAGTCACATATATTTGCCATATATACAAGTTTTAACAGATCTATACTTACATAGCTAGTGGAATTACATACTCTTATAAATATGATATTTGAATAATGAAATTGGCTATATTATTTATTAAGAACTTCTATTTTCAAAAAAAAAAAATAGTGATTTTTGCAAATACTGCAGTATGCAAAACAAACCAGAGAATATGTTTATATTTTAACACGTCCTCTCACGCGAATATTATTTGGACTTGAAGCGTGGCTGCTGCAAAAGGCTCCCCCTACATTGCATAATAAATCAATATGGAGGATATATATACTGATATTCGAACTCGAGACCTCTTGATAAGAAAAACGTTAATACCATGTTTACGAATAAACTCAACCAAAGGCTTAAACTAATGGTTGAAGGGCTAAGAATAAGTCTATATCTAATACAATCACATTTATTTATCAGCTGACAATCTCGAAATGATCAACGCTTACCTTACTTCGCACCACTATTCTCAATCCAATGAACTACTTCTCCCCCGAAGCAACATCAACATTGATTTTTATTTTTTATTTTTTTTTTGAGGTGGAATCTATTTTGTAGTGCTATATGCAGCAAAAAGTAATCATATAATCTTCATTATGAGCAACGACGATCGTTTGAATGATTGATCAGTGAGATTTTGTCTGGAATTATTCTTCTATTTCGAGAGGGAGGCCGTGATTGATCTTATATTCAGTGGAAGAATATTGCCTTTGATCATAATTTTTTAAAGAATATTGTAGTTTCTGAAAATTTTGTTGGCAAATTACTAAAAAATATTTTAAAAGTTCAGTCTCATATATTTTGAAAATATTAAAAGCAACTGTCAGAATGAATTTTCATAATAACTAGTTTTTTTTTCCTAATTGTACGTTTTGAAAGATCATCTTTATTATTAGAACTTTTTTTTTGTGTTCTTGGTATGAAACTATTTTCTTTTAAACAGACGCAAAATTCACAATATGCTGCACGACCTCTTGGGGGGCCAATATAAAGCACTTGGACTTTTTAATTTGATATGAGCTCTTTATGAGATTATGTGAATATTTTCAATAGAATATGTTCTTAGCTGCGCTGGAGTATATATATGTATGTGGCAATTGAACAAGCGCATAATTAAAATTGTACTCAAATATTGCAACTTGTTCCA
Source organism: Selenicereus undatus (assembly GCA_017589665.1). NCBI lineage: Eukaryota > Viridiplantae > Streptophyta > Magnoliopsida > Caryophyllales > Cactaceae > Selenicereus > Selenicereus undatus. The sequence continues at coordinate 20,109,536 of JACYFF010031959.1, forward strand.
GGAATTTGTTCCTGCAGTTGGTAAGGAGTGAGCATCATTTTGAATTTTGATGGAGGAATATCTATGTAAGGATTTTCAATGAGTAGACTTATCTGTTAAAGTCCTGATAAGTATTGGACTCTAAATATACTTTAACCCTAGTGTAGTGATGGATGTCCAACTCATCTAAACTTTATTTGTAAAAGGCACATGAATGTTCTTTCTTTTTTGATCAAAAAAGGGGGGTCACTCTATATTAGAATTGATAAACTTGTACATATCTACAAAAGCCCTATCTGCGATGCAGTATGGGACTTTTGTTTCCCAAGTTCTAGAACAAAAGCTATATGGTTGCAAATGGGCAAGATCATGTGTAACCTGATTGCCCCCGCTTTTAACAGAAGACCATGAGCAAAAACTGAATGAACTAACAACAGATAAGATGTCCTTAATAATAAACCCCACAAAAGAGTCATGGACTTTAGTCATCCCAAGCAATTGGATAAGGGGCAGACAATTCCCTTCCAACACGACGTTGTCAAAGCCCGCCTTTGGAGCACAGCGCATGCCCAACAAGCATGCAAGCGCCTCCTCCACCATCGGCTTAGTGAAACCACGACCTTGTTCAGCTTCAGCCATCATCACATCTCCAAGGTAATTCCTAATAACGAAACCTCTACCCCAAAAAGAATCACCAATTTTCCCCCATCAAAATTAATATGGAACAAGTGTACATTAGGCATTCTCAAATGAGTCTTTGTCCCCTATAATCGTGTTACATTCACAAGTGTAGGCACTATTGCCTTAGGACTCAGGAGTAAATAGAAATTCAAAGAGATAGATGTTGGAATAACTCTCTTGATTCATGCCTTTTAGGCATACTGATGCTTGCAACTGAGCCATATATTTATTAACAAATACATACCTATTCACGAGAGGCTGATAAATTTTCATGAAAGAACACTTTCTATAGAATCACTAAGTTTAACTACTAGCTTAAACTAATACACTTCTTCATTAACCATGTCTCTTCAATAATGAATTAAAATCTACTATTGAAACCTACCTCTTCACAATTTATTCAAATTTCCTTCATTCTATGTTGGAGTTAGTTGAAGATAGCCAGCTCAACTTCAATATGTTATTTTCGTTTCTTTTATGTTAGCTTTCTGTTAGACTTATTCTGAGAGTATTGATGATTATATATATAGCGAAGTTGTATTCTCTTTCATTCATTGATTCAAATCATGAATAAAATTATAGTGAGAGATTCTTCTCCCTCCCTCTATTTTTTCTCCCTCTCTCTAGTCTTTCCTTCCCTTTCTAATTTGATCAAAATTTTCTTTCGATGTTTACATGGTATTAGAGGTTGAATCTTTGAATTCCGTGTTCCAAACTCAATTTGCTTCAATTGATGAAGTTCATCAAAAATCACATCAATTTTTTCTTTTCTTATTTAATTGATTGAATAGATTCTCAATCAATCCAGTCCAAAAATCAAGGAATTCAGAGAGCTGTTTTTTATCTTGGTTTTTCAGCTATCACACTTTCTTTCTTTGATCTTTTGCGAGTCCGATCGTCTTCTTAACGATGGCAGCATCAACTCCTGAAGTTGTGATCTCTACGGAGGATCTTGCTGAAGCATATTATTTCTTTCATCCCTTAGATCATTCAGTTTTGCTTCTTGTATCCACGCCTTTTGATAGAACTAGTTTGGTTCTTGGAAAAGAACTATGACAATTGCTTTATCCACAAAGAGAAAGCTGTATTTTGTTGATGAAAGTCTTACAAAACCTCAACCGAGTTCTCCAAATTTTCAGAAGTGGATGAAGAGTAATGACATGGTCATGTCTTGGATTTTGAATGTGTTGACCAAAATTATTGTAGATAGTATTATATATGCTAAATCTGTTAGTCAAATGTGGGTAGAACTTGAGAAAAGATTTGGCCAAATCAATGGTGCCAAATTATATCAAGTTAAAAAGGAGATGTGCAACGTGAGTCAAGATGCAAATGACATAGCAACTTATTTCACTGAGGTGAAAGGTTTTATGGGTTGAATTGCATGATTGGGATGAAATTCCAATATGCACTTGCAATTCTGCTGAGAAAATGCTTAAAAGAGAGCAGAATTAGAAGTTGTTCAATTCTTGATGGGGTTGAATGATGACTATAAGTCAGGCAGAGGTAATATTCTTATGATGAGCCATTTACCTTCAATTAGTCAAGTGTATTCAATACTAATCAAGGAGGAAAAGCAAAGAGAGATTAGGTCTAGTGGCCATGTTCTTGCAGACTCGACATCTCTTGTAGTAGAGACACACAAATCACATTAGTTCTATGGAGCAAAGATGGACAGACTTGAGGCAAAAGTTGAAAATCCCAATAGCAAGTTTGAAAGGAATGATGGGAAGAGGTCTAACCTATTCTGCAACTATTGTGAGAAGCCTGGACATGTCATCGAGAAATGTTACAGATTACATGGTTTTCTACCAAACACTAAGTTCAAGGGAGAAAGAAGAACAACTGCTCTAGTTCAGACAAATTACCAAGAATTTGTCACTAATTGTCATGATTATCTGCCTCAAAACAATGTTGCAGTTCCAGGTTTGACTCCCGAACAATTCTCATAGCTAATTGCATTGCTTCAAAATGAGCAGTTGAATAAGAAAAGGTAAAATACTAAGGTACCAAATGTTGATGATTTTTTAGGGAATGTGAAATAACTGAAAAGAGAAACCTCAAGCATACAATATCGTCGTAGTACTTTAAGGGTCGATCCTCAGGGACAACGTTGAGATTACGGTCATTTACAATAAAATGATTTAACTAAACCTAGACGTGCAAACCAAATGAATTCAAGTAAACTAAACTCTAACACTATACCAACGAGACATGATTCAAAACCAAGCAACTAACCAACATTATTCCGAAATTGAACATAGTGTCAATTCAACACAATGAACAATCTAACACTAACTCTAAGCAACATCATGATCATTAACTATCAACTAATCCTAATACTAACAACCAAGTCATCCAGAAGCACAAATTGCTAAAGCTTGTTATCACATAAGTGTTAAGTCAGAAATCATGCATTGTTTTTATAATTATTTTTAGTATATTATATATATTATTTCGTTTAATTTGATTTGTTTTCTATATTTTTCAGGATTAGTGTTTCTTTAATAAAGAGGAGGAGAAAGGACGTAGAAGCTCGGGTTTTATGCATTTGGCTACAAGACGGTCCAAAAATAATTACGGAAAATATTATTTTCATAATTATTATATTGAGCTAGGATTTCAAGAATTGTAGAAAAGCTAAAAGTCTTGAGGAAGAAGAAATATAAGGAAGAAAGGAGCAGAAAACCCTAAACAAAAAAAAAACCCTAACCCACCTTAATAAAAACCCCATCCCACGGCTAACCTAAAGACATCATCATCTCACGCTCTCTTTCACTACTCACGCAGCATCATCCCATCTCACCATCAGCAACCGCCTTCTTCTTCCCCCATCATAAATCATCACACCTCCATCACCAACCCAAGCTCTCACCGCCTGAAGATCACGCTCCATCATCAGCTTCTGATCACCATCGTGATCTCCAGCAGCATCACCGTCATAAACCACCATCAAACACACCACCAACCCACCAAGCTTCTTCACGCAGAACGCTACCCAGCCCCTTCTTCTCTATCACGCAACCCCCTCTCTTCCTCACCATCACCACCAGCTTCTTCCTCACGTCAAAACCCCACGGCTGCACCATCATCGTTTATCACCATCATCATCGTACCCAGCACCTTCATCAGCTTTCCTTACCCCCACGCAGGCCCTTCTCCATCACACACTCACGCTCATCATCATCATACTCCATCACACGATCATCATCACCCACTAGCTAACCGTATCACCTCCTTCATCTCTTCTATATACCTCACATTCACATCTTCAATAACCATCTCCACGCTCATCCCACGTCTCACCATCCGTCATCACAGCCACGGCTCACGTCACACGCAATACCAGCCCCATCCTTCATCACCCCTCATCAACCCATCAACCTCCATCGCAGCTACAACACCTTCAACCTAACCGTAATCATCATCATCATCATCTGTCATCACCATCGTCATCTAACATCACCCCACGCCCCTCATAACCTCACATCAGCATCATCGTTCATCCTCACCACCCTTTCACAAAGTAGGATTGTTCTTTTTTAGTCTTTGTTTATCTTTTTTATTTTTAATTTTTGGTGTTGTTACGTTTTATTTCTTTCTTTATTTATTCAGTTAATTATTGAATGCGATTTACTTGGGTGAATTTTGTGTCATTATGCTAGGCTAGTTTAATATTTGCTTGACCTAATATTTTATTTTACCATGTGAAGTTATTTGTTTGACATAAGATTTATGTGCCTAAATTTCTTATTATATTTATGTGAATAATCTAAGCTGATTGGAAATATTTGTTTAATGTTGAATGTTGGATTATTTTGTTTGGCCACCTAAATAATTCTAACATTTAATAATGTTAACTAGTAGCAACTTTTGACCAGTAGGGTTAAAAGGGTCAACTTGGGTCTAAATTACATGAATCTGTTGTTGAGGATTTAATGGTTTAGGTTAGTCGAAGTTTTCCTAAAGCCTAATGCTTTAAGTCTATAATTTTTTATGATGTAGAGTAATAAGTTAGTTGACTTAAAAGAATTCAACTTTAGACGTTCTAGGGTGTATTAAACAGTAAGGGAAAATAGGGGTTACAGACGTTCTTAACCTACAGTCTAACTATTCAGTAAATATAATATGTATATCGATGATTAAATAACAGAACATGGTAAAATATATATTAAGGTTAAGCAATTTTCCAGTCAAGCGATAATTGTTTGCTTCTATTCTGCTCAAATTTTATTATTAGTTTATACTTTTTGGTACCAAATAATTTAATTATATTGTTATCAGTTTATTAAATATTTATTATCCAATTAAACCCCCCCAAGTCGGTTTTTTTTAGTCATCTGAGTCATAGAATTACATCTTAATAGTCAGTAATTTGTGTTGTTTTTGTGAGGATTAATTGCTTTGTAACTTAATTCTATTTCCTCGTGGGATCGACCCTACTTGCCCTGTCTATAGTTCTTAATATTTAATTACAAGAGTATTTAGGCTATTTAATTTGTAAGCACCGCGACAAACCTTACAATAAGAGAACAGAACATAACAAACAAGGCAGCAGTAGTGAAAGATGAGCAACGACAGTGAGCAATGAATTGAATTTGAACTAATCCAGAAAAACATGAACTCATAAGTTGAAATGAATAATACCTAAACCAGAAACACTTGAAATTAATCAAACCCAAAGCCAAAATATGACGATAAAGCAGCAGGGGAGGGGGAAACTTCACCATGCCAGAACAAAAAAAAAACAATCACTACCTCAGATTCACCAAGGGTTCGAGTTGAAGCTTCAGCCGTGACATAACAGACCACCGAACAGAGAACACGAACAAGGGAAGGGGAAAGGAACTGACGCTACCCAACTTCCGGCCTCCTCGCTTGCAGCTCAGCCGTCCATCAATGGCGGTATCGCCATTAACAACAAAGCAAAAACGAAACAGAGGCAGGGGAATTGGAATCGAATGTAAACACCAAAATTCGACCAAAATTTCCAAAAAAGAAACAACCAAAGTCTGAATTACAACCAAAGACTTCGAAATCAAAGCTCAATTACATGGAATTAAATGTTGAAAACAATTGAAAATTCGAAACCCTAAATCAAAACAACCCTAAATTACGAAAATGAAACGAAATTAAACTAAACCTAAAACTGAATTTAAACCCTAACCTAACCCTTATTTTACCTAACCTAATTACCTAGCCTAATTACCTCCAAAAATGGCATCTGTGGCTTGAATTAATACCCGAACCCTTCGAATCTTGACCATCGATTGGGGATGGCGTGCGTGGACGATGGAGATGAAGGACAACGAAGGTGGGTATCGTGGCATTGGCAGCATGACTTGCAGTGGATGAGCTGGTGTAGAGAGAGAGACGAGGTAGAGAGAGGAAGGAGATGGGGATGGTGAAGAAGGATGATGGTTTCTGTGGGCTGGTATCGGGGTTTCTGTGGGTTTCGAATCCTGTGGTTTTGAGGTTTCGGTGGGCTGGTTTTGGAAGAGAGAGAAGAGATAAGAAAGAGAGAGATGAGGAGGATCGAGGAAGAAGGGAGATGAGCATGGGGTCGAGAGTTCTGGTTTCTGCAGACGCGAAGAGGAGAGAGAGAGCATGAAGAAGGGGAGGGGGTGGGTTATAAGTGAACCGGTTTTGCAAAGCATCAACCAGGTTTGCAAAGCATGAACCGGGTCTACTCTGTTTTTGGGTCGGTTTTTGACAATTTTCCTTCAGTTCTCCTTGAACCGGTTGGTTTTCTTGAGCCCATTTTCAAAACCCGATATTTTTCACCATTTTCTACCATTTTTGGCCCCTTTTTTCAGATTTATTAAAAATCTGCAAAATAAAATAAAATAAAATGACATGAAAACCTTAAAAATATTATTAAAACGAGCATAAAACAGGTGTAAAAGTACCTTAAAAATAGCACATTTTTTGTTCGAACAAATACTCCCACACCAAGATTTTGCTCATCCTCGAGTAAAACAAACTAAACTAACTAAAAGAAAATGAAAAATAAGGAAAAGAAAATCCTAACTCACTGTCGTAGGAATCACGATTGCATTTAGCGTATGCAACAAGCCCTTTAAACCTCTTGGACTCCCAAGTGGACGAGTTAGGTCTCGTGAGGGTTTCCAAGTGAAATACCCACAAAATTATTCAAAGGGAAAGAAAAAACTTTTTGGTTTTTTTCAAAACTGATATGTACAAAACTCGGGAAACATATGCACACATTCTAATCTGCTAAATCACCCATGTACTCAGTCATTAACCTGTATATTCATAAAATGTACTTCAAAGCCCTCTACCTCCTAAATGACATCAAAGCACTAATTTTTCACCCCATTGAACATCAAGATTTTGAATCCATTTCGGTGCTCGTGTGCAAGTGTATCATCATCTCAAGGCTCAGATTTACCAGAATTAGACTCAATCCCACTTGGTTGACACAACTACGTTATTACCATACTGACTTTGGAAGCAAGCTTTCCCAGTAGTAATATTGCCTCAAAGGGTAACACCCAGTAGCACGTGCCTCAAAGGGTAACGCCCAGTAGCGCATGCCTCAAAGAGATACTTGTCATTCCAAATTTATTCTTTCTTTATTTATAATACAATTTTTTTGAAAGTAATCATGTCACAAGCTAGTGGGAGAATCATTCATGGAAACCTAAGACCTAAATATAATGATGAAGGAATAAACGAGGACTAGATTTACACAACCTATAATGAACAACTGGAGTTAGAATCAGGGCTTAGAATATCACATTTGAGGTCGGAGACTTATCATGCACATCCTATTTATATACAAGCTAATAAATAAAGCACAGGGGATTCAAACTAATCAGAAAAAGTACACACGTCCCTAAAAACAACAAAAATCTTCAAAAATGGGCACCTCATCCCCACACCAAAACTTTACAATGTCCTCATTGTGGGAACTAAGGTGCTAAAAAGCAAGCTCATAAACTAAACAACCATAAAACCATATATATACAACTAGGACGCAAACAAAAATCAAAAACAAAACCAAAAACAAAACAAAAACACACACATATTTACAAAAGCCAAGAAAAACGAAATCACAAAAGAAAGCCAAAATCAAAACTAAAACCAAAGCAAACACACATATTTACAATCCTAAATATTTACAACTAAGAACAAAAAGGAAAGAAAAGAAATGGAAAAGGAAAGAAGGTTGAAATGATCATACCAGGTTGGACACAGGTTGTATCCAAACTATGAAGCTTATGGAGCATCAGCCACTCCATATTAAGCTGAAAAAGTGCTATCGAAAAAGCCCAACTCTCAATAGTATAGCAACTATGAAAAACAGTGAGTTGGAACTAGATTAAGTACATCCATATAACCAAAGAAACACAGGTAAGGGCCCGTTTTAACTTATCAAATAATGAGGCCCAATCAGAAAGGAAATGAACATACTTAGAATGAACCAGTGGTGAGGTCATTGGCCTAGAAACTATTTCAGCATAAATGAGCAGTTTAGACCAAATGGATGATGCAAATGTCACAAGTCTGTTAATATCAAAAAGCACGAGAGTCTGGTTTAAATTAAAATTCTTAGTAACAATGATCTCAGACTCAACATAATCAGACTTGCAATAATAAAAAAAAAGGCCAGTTTGAATAGGATCAACAAAAAATGATTCATACTCAACACCAGAATCCTTACTCAAACTCATATCGACATTAAACTCACAAAAAGATTCATATTCTATATGCAGAACATATCATCTAATTTAAACAGAATGTCAGGGATGATGGGATCAAAAGAGAACGATTCAAACTCAACATGAAAACCCACATCAAGACCTTTGGTAACATCAAACTCGCATGAAAAAGATTCATATTCTGCACAAAGAATATCACCATCAAAGTCAAACATAGTGAGTTCAGGTATCTCATCATGTAACTCCTGTGAAATATCTTTCGATTCATCCAAATCATGAAACTCACTTTCAGGTGTGATGCTTATTTCTCACTCACTATCAAGATCAGATTGTTCATCAGTGATGCCCTTAGGTGAGCTAGTGCAGGGTGCAAGGTCTGTCGATAGAGACGTAGGGAGGTCACTTTCTTGTTCTAAACTAGGCAGAAATATGTTTTCATTCAAATCAGGCCTAGCAGAATAAGAAGGTTCAAAATCCTCGTAACGACTAATATCAGGTTTAGGAGATCCTAAACTAGAATCACTCTCACTAGAAGTCCCTCTAATCTGGTTAAAACATTGAGAATATTCAACAATTCTCAATTTCATAGTCTCTAGCATTTGATCAGTCATATCATTAATTTTCTTTTCAAAGCTTGCACAGGTAGCATCAATGTAATCACGAAAAGGACAAGTATAAGCATCATGATCAGGGGATTCACAATAGTCACACAAAACAGGAGGCATATAAGAGTTACATGAGTCGTAGGAATTCATAAACTGGTCTGAAGGGTAAGAATTAGCATAACAATCATACTCTCCATGAGTCGGGTATCTAAAAGCTGTATTAGCTTGTTCAAACATATAAGTTTCCCAAGCTAATTTTTTAAAGAAATCCCAAACTTCATTTGGAGTTTTAGATAACAATTCTCTTAAACCTCCAGGAAAAATTGAATCGATGTAACTCCTTGACTCAATGTTTAGACTCTCAATAATGACCTCACAAATTTCCCATTTTTCAAAATTACGATTCAGCTGAGCACGATAATAATTAAGCCTTGAAAAATAATTCCAAAAAGGTTCGCGCTCAAATTGCGGGAAATTGAAAACTGGCATTGTGAAATTTTTAAAGTTTTTCAAAAAAATTTCAATTTTTTTGCATTTTCAATTTTTCAATTTTTTTTGGTTTTTTGATTTTCTAATGTTTTGGATTTTCAAGTTTTTCAAATGTTTTTGGGGTTTTAAGATTTTTTTCATTTTTTTTGGATTTTTGAATTTTTCAAATGTTTTTGGATTTTTGGGTTTTTCAAAAAAGACTAAACTAATGAAAACGAAAACGATACCACAATAGAGAAATTAAGAATCGATTCGCAAATAAAGTTATGAAATGACTAAGCAAGAAATGACTAAGTAAGTAACAACTAAACAAAGTAACAACTAAATAAATCAAATCAACTAAACAAGATGACTAATAAACCAAACTACAACTAATAATGAAATATGACCTAATCTCATGCCGTCATCCCCGACAACGGCGCCAAAATTGTTGACGATTTTTTAGAGAATGTGAAATAACTGAAAAGAGAAACCTCAAGCATACAATATCGTCGTAGTACTTTGAGGGTCGATCCTCAGGGACGACGTTGAGATTATGGTCATTTACAACGAAATGATTTAACTAAACCTAGGCGTGCAAACCAAACGAATTCAAGTAAACTAAACTCTAACACTATACTAACGAGACATGATTCAAAACCAAGCAACTAACCAACATTATTCCGAAATTGAACATAGTGTCAATTCAACACAATGAACAATCTAACACTAACTCTAAACAACATCATGATCATTAACTATCAACTAATCCTAATACTAACAACCAAGTCATCCAGAAGCACAAATTGCTAAAGCTTGTTATCACATAAGAGAACAGAACACAAGAACAAAGAACAGAACATAACAAAGAAGGCAGCAGCAGTGAAAGATGAGCAACGACAGTGAGCAATGAATTGAATTTGAACTAATCCAAAAAAAACATGAACTCATAAGTTGAAATGAATAATACCTAAACTAGAAACACTTGAAATTAATCAAACCCAAAGCCAAAATATGACGATTAAGCAGTAGGGGAGGGGGAAACTTCACCATGCTAGAACAAAAAAAAACAATCACTACCTCAGATTCACCAAGGGCTCGAGTTGAAGCTTCATCCGTGACATAGCAGACCACCGAATAGAGAACACGAACAAGGGAAGAGGAAAGGAACCGACACTACCCAACTTCCGGCCTCCTCGCTTGCGGCTCTGCCATCCATCAATGGCGGTATCACCATTAACAACAAAGCAAAAACGAAACAGGGGTAGGGGAATTGGAATCGGATGTAAACACCAAAATTCGACCAAAATTTCCGAAAAAGAAACAACCAAAGTCTGAATTACACCCAAAGACTTCGAAATCAAAGCTCAATTACATGGAATTAAATGCTAAAAACAATTGAAAATTCAAAACCCTAAATCGAAACAACCCTAAATTATGAAAATGAAAACGAAATTAAACTAAACCTAAAACTGAATTTAAACCCTAACCTAACCCTATTTTTACCTAACCTAATTACCTAGCCTAATTACCTCCAAAAATGGCGTATGTGGCTTGAATTAGTACCCGAACCCTTCGAATCTTGACCGTCGATTGGGGATGGCGTGCGTGGACGATGGAGATGAAGGACAGCGAAGGTGGGTGTCGTGGCATTGGCAGCGTGACTTGCGGTGGATGAGCTGGTGTAGAGAGAGAGAGACGAGGTAGAGAGAGGAAGGAGATAGGGATGGTGAAGAAGGACGATGGTTTCTGTGGGCTGGTATCGGGGTTTCTGTGGATTTTGAATCCTGTGGTTTTGGGGTTTCGGTGGGCTGGTTTTGGAAGAGAGAGAAGAGATAAGGAAGAGAGAGATAAGGAGGATCGAGGAAGAATGAATATGAGCATGGGGTCAAGAGTTCTGGGTTATGCAGACGCGAAGAGGAGAAAGAGAGCGTGGAGAAGGGGAGGGGGTAGGTTATAAGTGAACCGGTTTTGCAAAGCATGAACCAGGTTTGCAAAGCATGAACCGGGTCTACTCTGTTTTTTGGTCGGTTTTTGACAATTTTCCTTCAGTTGTCCTTGAACCGGCCGGTTTTCTTGAGCCCATTTTCAAAACCCGATATTTTTCGCCATTTTCTACCATTTTTGGCCCCTTTTTTCACATTTATTAAAAATCTGCAAAATAAAATAAAATGACATGAAAACCTTAAAAATATTATTAAAACGAGCATAAAACAGGTATACAAGTACCTCAAAAATAGCACATTTTTTATTCGAACACCAAATCAAGAAACTGATTACAGTTCTGGCTCAGTAGCTTTCTCAAGCTCTGTAAGCACAAGTGGTCTTGATCACACAGGAAGTTTATGCTTATTATCTTGTGTTTTTGATTGGCAAAACACTTGGATTATTGATACTGGAGTCAGGGACCATATGTGTCACAACAAGAATCTGTTAAGCAATTTCATGGTCCTTACTAAGCCTAATACTGTCACTCTACCAAATGGAAAGTGTGTTTTAGTTACACATGCTGACATTGTAATTCTCAATAATTCCTTGATGTTACATTGGGTGCTTTTATCTGTGAGTAAACTATCTAGCTAACCAGGTGGGTAAGTTATCTTCACATCTAAGCATTGTCTTATGCAAGCCTCTTCACTGATGAAGCTTCAGGTTCTTGGTGATCATTATACTGGGCTCTACCTACTCAAGTTAAAGTCTACTACAAGTTCAGATGATTTAGTCAAGGATTCATGAGTTCCCTCTATATATAGTCATAAATTAGTTTGTAAGACCATCCCTATTGCAAAATGTTCTTTTTGGGATGTTATTGTCACCACCTCAGCAAAAATAGCATCCTATTAAATCAAAAAGCATATCTCTCCCACAATGTAAGATTTATTTTAGGATACTTTTCTAATTTTTAATACTTTTTGTGGAACCCATTCAACTATTATTTGTCATTTAATTATATTTCATATTTATGGGTTGTAATTTATATTTTGTATTATAATAATTATAATAATAATAACAACAACAACAACAACAATAATAATAATAATGATGATCATGATAATTTGTGTTTGTCACATTAATAATATTAGTAATTATTATTATTGATGTTATATAATAATTAAATTACTTAATTAGTTGGATTAAATAAATTTTAACTATTATTTAAATGTAAAATAGTGATTGTAACACATAATAATAATTAAAGGAACAAAAGAAAAGTTCCTATCCCATTATTTATGCAAATTGAGATGCTCTTAACAACATTTTCTCTTTCTTTCTCCTATCTCATATCCCATTATTTTATTCTCTATCTCTCCTCTATTATGATTTGTTAATTAATATAAAAAGCATCCCAATCTACCATTGGGGATGGTCTAATGCTAGTATGTCCTCTAAAGATGGATGACATACTATGCTTGGTCATTTACCTTTGCAAAGCTACAAAAGTCGGGGTTGTTATCTAGTCATACTGTTATTGATTCAATAAAGCAATACTTAATTTGTTCAAAGGCAAGGCAACATAGACTTCCATTGCCTCATAGCCAGATTCATTCCACACATATATTTGAGCTGTTTCACATATATTTGTAGGGGCCTTATAGGGTTCAAACATATAATGGATATAGATACTTTCTAACTATAGTAGATGACTATAGTAGAACAACATGAACACATTTGCTGGCAACAAAGAGCAATGCTATGCCTTTGATTAAGGCTTTTATACAAATGACACACACTCAATTCCATGCTAGGGTGAAGACAATAAGATCTGACAATGCTCTTGAACTAGGACTTAACAAAGAAGCCACAACATATTGTCTGTCTAAAGGTATCATTCACCAGACAAATTGTGTAACAGCACCACAACAAAATGGTGTTGTGGAGACGAAACATAAACACCTTCTTGAGACTTCAAGAGCTCTGTTGTTCCATTCTGATTTTCCAATGAAGTATTGGAGACAGTGGGTATTAATAGCCACATACCTTATAAACAGGTTTCCCTCCAAAGTGCTTAAAGGCTTAAGTCCTTTTCAAATATTGTTTGGGCAAAGACCTAATTATGAGCATCTCAGAGTATCTGGTAGTCTTAGCTATGCTTCTACTCTTAAAGCTGGAAGGGAAAAGTTCCAAGTCAGGGCAGTACCTTGTGTGTTTGTGGGATATCCTTTTGTCCAAAAGGCTTACAAGCTCCTCAATCTTAAAACACATCAAATATTCACTTTAAGGGATATTGTGTTTCATGAACAAATGCTTCCTTATCATCCTTCTTATCCTACCAATAACTCCAATATATTTCCTCACCCTAAGTCATTTGAGATGCATCTTTATGAAGACCATAATGTTATTCCAAACACATTTCTTTGTCAAGATCAGTCATCCAGTTTGTAGAATATCTTTATCATAGCAGAGCAACAAATACCATCTTCTGTTAATCCAATGCCTTCAAGGAGGTCTACTAGAGAACACAAGACACCTTCTTACTTGACAGAATATATCTGCAGTAATGCTCTTTCCCAGTACAGTGGATATCAAGCACTATGATGCTCAAATACCATCAATTCCATTTGCTGTAATGCATCCATGGCTTGTGATAATCCTTTGCCTAACAGTGGATCTTTCATTTAGGTCTTTATAGTGAGTCTCTATCCTATGAAGAAGCAGCAACAAAGCCTGAGTGGCAAGAGGCTATGTAAAAGGAATTTGATGCTTTAAAGGCAAACAACACTTGGGCTTTAACAACTTGCCAGTAGGGAAGCAACCTATAAGTTGTAAATGGGTATATAAGCTTAAGTATAAGGCAAATGGTACACTAAAAAGATGTAAAGCTAGGCTTGTCATTAGGGGTTTTACTCAAAAGGAAGTGGTTGATTATACTGAGACCTTCTCTCCTGTGGTAGAGATGACATACAAAAAGAGTGAGGATCATAAAGATGGGAAAAAGACCAATAGAAAAAGGAGTCCAAAGTACCCAAGGTACTAAAGGATATCCTCCAGTGATCTAAAAGTTGGAATTACATTTAGGGACAAGAAGCAATTAAAGGAAGCATTCGAGAACTATAGAATAATTAGAGGGTACCATTTGAAGTTCAAAAAGAGTGAAAACGGTAAGTTACAAGTATTTTGCCTGGGTACGGTATGTCTTAGAGGTTGTGGGCATCAAAGATGACCACTGAGACATCTTTTCAAGTAAGGACAATGGATGCACCTCCCACATGTATCCCTTTCAGCTTTGGGCATGGGAAGAGACATATATCATGTGATTAGTTGGCTGACAATTTGCAGGGAGACATTCAAATGTAGGTAGGGCTGTCAAAAGCTGATCCGACACGATTACCGACCCGAGCCGGACGCGAAATTAGGTAGGTTTGGGTAAAAATTTTCAACTCGTTTAATTAAATGGGTCGACATGACTAACCCGTTTAATTAAACGAGTTAGGTTCAGTTTGAGTTTTTTGACACGAAAAAATACCTATTTAATCTGTTTAATTAAATGGGTTAATAGGTCAACCCGTTTAATTACAACCTGTCTAACCCGTTTAACCTGTTTATTTGGGGGTACTTAAATTTTGAAATTTTTCATTTTGGGAAAACCAAAAAACCCTAATTTATTTATTTAATTTTTTTTAACTAAGCCCATTTGACCTCCATGGTCCATACGCTACAGTGCTAGTCTACGACAGCCACAAAACCTTAGCTATATAAGGAACGCTATCTCTCTCTAACTCTTAGTCTCTCTCACTCTCACACTCTCAAGTCTCAAACCCAACCCTCTCAAATGCCATTCCTCTCAAGCGCAGCAACAATTTCTGGCATTTCACACTCTCAAGCTCTCATCAGAGACTTTCAACCGTTATTCCTCCACTCTTAAACCTAGCCCTCCGCCCTCATTAACCATTTGATGTATGATCTGTCATTCTATCTCTACAGCACGGCACCCCAGCCCTCCACATCTCCACACCTCCAATGCCTCTACAGCACCAAGTTGACAACCTTGGCCCTCCAACGTCTCAATCGAGGTACGATCTATCTGTTATTTGCTTTTTGCAATTGATTTTCAAGCTTTTACTGTTTGAAATTGTTGTAGGAATATGGATCCACAAATTTATGATTTTTTAGGGAGATTGAAGTCTGAAATTGCTTGTGATTTGTTCATTCTTTAGATCTATCTGTCTTTGTCAATCTGTCTAAGTGTCTCTCTTTCAAGCATGAAATTGCTCATGATTTTCGAGGTTTCTCTCGTTCTGTCTCTAATTCTCTCTGTCTCTTTCTGTCGATCTGTTTGATTGCTAATTCACTCAAACAACTATTGTCGATTTGTTATTCACCAGTAAGGTTTCACTCTCTCTAACCCACTATCTTGCTTAACTTGCAGGTTAAAGGCCATTATCCTACAACCACTCTGCTTTGGTTAACTAGAATCTATGCTCTATTCGTTTGAAGTTTGAACTTATGAATTTGGTGATGTAATAACTTTTAAACATAGGCTTGTTGGTTTGTACTTGTCAATTTGGGTGTTGGATATGGTTTGTTGAACTTTGGGTGTTGAATTTGAAAGTTTGGGCATTAATTTAGTCATCGTGAATGGCTCGTAAGCTTGAAAACCGGTTGGCATTTCCATGAATTGCAAGCTAAAATGTCCATGAATGTTGCAGGTTGATTGTTGTTGGTTGTGTAGGTTTTATTCAATATTTAGAAATTAAGTGGGTTAAACGGGTAACCAGGTAAGTGGGTACCTGATTCTGACTTGTTTAAGTTAAACGAATAATTGGGTCAAAATCAGGTTGACCTGTTTAATATTTAAATGGTTTCAGGTTGAATTTTTCGACCTGTTTATTAAACATGTCAGGTTCAGGTCAGGGGGTCTCCAACCCGTTTAACTTCAATCCGAACACAATCACGACCCGACCTGACCTATTTGATAGCCCTAGATGTATCCATCCTGAAAAGCAGTGGACTTTAAAAGTATTGTGAAGGAAAAGTATAACTACAATGCCACACTTTCTATGTGTAAAAGGACTAGGAGGAAGCCTTTGGACTCCATCATAGGTGATTATAGGGGGACAGTTTGGGTAAATCAGGGATTATATACGGGAGGTATACAAGCAAAATTTAGGGTCAATAGTAAAAGTGAAGACAAGGAAAGATCCATACAGGTAGTACATATTTGGATTTCTTTATATATGCCCAGGGTCGTTGAAGAAAGGGTTCTTAGAGGGGTGTAAAAGGATCCTGTCATTGGATGCATGCTTCTTCAAGGGTACATGGGATGGTCAGCTATTTTATGTAGTAGGAAGTGATGCAAATGACCAGATTTATCCTATATCTTAGAGTATTGCACAGATTGAGAAGAAAGAGACTTGGGAATGGTTCCTGGAACATTTGTAAGAAGACTTTGAGATGTATGAGCGATATGGTCGGATTATTATCTTTGAGCAACAGAAGGTAAGATTTTTGTAGTTCCTATTTTTTTTATTATATTTAATTTTTTGGTTAATTAAAATTATTTATGATTGGTTGCAAATTAAACCCTATGCTTCTGTATTTTCAAGGGAATAATAGAAGGGGTGCAATATAGGGCTAT
>JACYFF010031959.1:20169568-20184217 GCA_017589665.1 Selenicereus undatus
GTCCAGTTGTTGCAAAGTTAGAACTATAATTTTTGAACATTACTGAATCATAAATTTTACTATTAAAATAAAATTGTACATTGTTAGAAAGATACAGAATCGTAATTGGCTCAATATATTGTATAAGATTAGATTTGTTTTACAAAAACTAACTTTTACATTGTGTTGAAATATTGTGCTGAAATAAATCAAGAATTGTCAGTGTGGCATCAAAAGTGTTTTCTCCCTCATGGCAGTGCCTGGTGAGCAATAATGTAGATTGTGTTTACATGTTCCTCTTTTTCTTTCTTGTTTATTTTATATAATATTTTTAATATTTTAACAGTTTTGAATAACCATAATTTAAAAATAGGCCGTGCACAACTTTAGTTTTTTAGCACCTTTGTTATCAATGTAATCTAAGTTGATAAGGTGTGGTAGATTTGTTTGGTATTCTATCAATTTGAACTTAAATATGTTGTCATCGATTTGGTCTCTTTCTCTCTCTCAATCTCGTTTATAATCTCATATGTTCTTGCTTTGGTCCATATGTTAGCAGAACTTCATTCATAATTATTTTTTTGTGCATTTGATATTTTGATTCATTTTATGCCCTTACTTTCAATAATATGATATTTTATATACAAGCACTCATTATTTTCTTCATGTGTACGTAGGTTTGGTATAGCATGCAGTTGAGTGATATAAGTGATTGAAAGTTGTTGTAATTTGATCGTGAAGGTGTACTCTAGAGGTATGTAGTCCTCACTAATGCTAGTACAAATGTTGTAATGTAAATAACAGTTTAGCAATTTTCTTATTATGGAGGCAGGGAAGGAATTAATTGGCCGGCCAGGATTTGTGAGATTGTTGTGGTGTGGCCCAATAATGCAGTTTATGTTGTGAAGCCGAACCAATTGCGACAATTATATGGTGACTTGCATGTTGGGCGTGATCGGTAACACCAGCATGCATAAATCTTCAGTCCAATCGTCGACGTCAAAAACAATGTTCAGCACTTGTTATAAATAACAAGCTGATGCTAACTGAAGTCTAAATCTACAGAGAATGCATCTTTAGTCTTATTTGACTGCAATGTTGACATCTATCTTATGAGAAAAAAATCTATGCCCCAAGCACTAGTCCAATTCAAGCAACACAGCAACTGATCCTGCAGTTTCCTTAAGTGAGAATCTTGAGCATAGTCTTTAAGATGTAGAATTTTGGAAATAAGGATTTTCGAAGAAGCTGATATAATAATTACAAAATTAAATCATCAGAGCTACCTTCAAAGCTAACCAACCAACTACCGAAGCCCTAAACACAAAACCCCCAAAATGAAGCATCAGCTTGATTGCTTGTCATCCTTAAGACCTGCACAACATGGAATTAGGCGTCTTACAAGAGACAGAGAGTTAAAATAAACCCCTAGATACTGTAGATTTGGGGGAGGGGGGAAATCTAACCTTAACTGGGGATTTTTCAATGAGTGAGAGTTGGATGGAGAAGATCCTACGAGAACAATATCAATTGCCCCTCCGTCGGTGCTGCCACCGCCCTTGCGGCCAAAATGTGTCGTTTGCCTTTGAAGTTCATCAACCATCATGCGCCTAAGACCAATGTTGCCTCTAAAATAGAGCGTGAGACTAGAGAGAGAGAATGTGGAGAGGGAAGACAGAGGAGTCGAGAAATTAAGAGAATGAGAGAGAGACGGAGTATTTTGCCTAAACCATCAATGAGAAAAGTTGCCTTGTCTTTGCGTGAATTGTGAACCAAATGCTATAACCCATCTCTCCATCTTTTATATTGATATTGAGTTAGGCCAACATACCAAATTTGCTATAGCTATTCCTACCTGGAAAGGCCCATCTTGATAGCAATAGTTCAACCCAAAACCATCCAGCCCAAATGATGCCCAAATATTTATTATTCATTGTGAAAGTAACACAAATTACTGTTTATTTGAAAAATAGAGTTTTTTTTTAGGTAGCTTTTGACATTTTAAGTTAAAGATAAAGATAAAGATTTGTGTTCCTATAAGAACACAAAATAAATAAACAAAATAAAGCGGCCATTTTACTTGGGGCCAGCAATGAAATTTCCTTTTTTTTTTTGCAATGTCATAATAAATAAACATAATGAAACAACAATGGCATTTTTGATAAAAATAAAAAATACAGTGATGTTGTTTTTGAAGAACTTCTTTCTTAAGCAAACAAGTAGGCAACTTTAAAGATTTTCTCGGCTCGCTTCCTGTTGACCCTGAACTTCAGCTGGGCCTGGTTGTTGTTAACTTTGACTTTCTTGATCTTGGAGCGCTCAATTAGAATCTCTACCTGTTGGGGCTTAATTGGCTTCTTCAGTTGGGCCTTCTTCTTTGCCTTCTGTTGGGGCTTTGTCTGGGTCTTTTGCTCAACTTGGGCTTCTTGTGGTGCTTGGTGGTTGCTCCTCCTTTTTACCCCATAAGACCATCACAACACTACCAATGATGATCAAGCCTCCAACAATGTTGTTAAAATAATAATTTGAAATTTTAGCATAAATAAAACGAAATAAAACTTAGCATAATCCTTAAGGGAAAAGAAAGGGAAAAACCACCACAAGGATGAGAGCCAATGGGTTGTAGATTGAAACATAAAAGGCACCTTTGTTTTACATGTGCCAAGTGGTAATGACAAGCATCAATCTAGATCCCATAAATCCCTCTGTATTAGTACATAAACTAAAATCAGAGTGAAAATATGTTTAAATTAATGATATAAACGTATGATTGTTGATTCTTCAAGTTCATACTATGAAACGATGAACAATGCCATCAGGGTTGACTGCCACACAAGTAGACTATTCTGCTTATCAATTTCAGTTGTACATGTCAGTAGGTAGATTGCTCCCATACTTATTATGAGAGCATTACTAATTCATGAATTTGGATATAAGTCTATAATTTTTTCATAATCAATTCAATGCAAACAGCATGAGCTAGTCATATATGAAGCATAGTAATTACATGTACTTAGGGGATAAACTAAAGTTGCTTGCGTTGGATGATTAGCCTGTGAATTTTTACCTCAATAATGGTAGCAAAAGAGGATGACGTGCAACTAAAAATGGCCAAGTAAGCACTTAAAATTTCATTGTGACAAGTTTTATTGAATAAGTGCGACAGACAGAAGCTGGTGTTGTCTGCATGCAATTTGTACTCCAAAGGCTAGGAGTTTATCTCCAAGCCCTTGCAGAAGATTATAACCATGGCACAGACAATTGCCAATGGAGTGCCGACTATCTTAAGTCTACTTGCCCTAGTATGGAGTTGGACAGTCTCTTACCGACAACATTTTTACGATTTAAATGTTTATTGGAGTCATAAGAGTTATAAATAACACTAAAATGTGTTTACTTTTTTAGCTCATGTAAATATAACTGTATTAAGACTTTGGTAAATTTGTGTTTATTTTATTCTGCTAGCACTTGTGTGGGCTAGTAATAGGTGAGTGCAAATCATAAAAAGATGAAACCTTCACACGACTTTGAGTTGAAGACAACTTTCACAATACTCGTGCTCAGTTTCGCTTGGCTACTAGGTGATAAAATTAAATAGCTATACAACAACAAAGCATTCTTAAGAGACAGCTTATTGGGTTAACAATAGGAATAAAAAAACAGATACCTTTGGAGCATAATAAGGTTAACTAGCAAAACACCTGGGAAATTTTGGTCATGCAAGAGGGAGCTCCCTTATTCAAGATACACATGGTATTTGTAGATGAACTAAGCATTAACATTCTTTATCACATACAATAGATATAGATAAGCATATAATCGGACCGGAGAAAAAGAAGTCCATTGCACATAGTAACATAGCCAAACACAGCTATTCCAAAGAGAGTAGAACCAAAAGATGAAGCACTTATAAATAAAATCAACTCATTCAAGTGGCTTCTTAAGTATACAATTCTATTCCTACTTGCAGTTATACCATTTAATGTACCCATATTATAACCACCTTCAGATGAATGGATTTTGAAAGACCCAAAATAAATTGACTGATTATTAGTCTAGTCCGCAACAAAAATTACACACATTTTACATTCTCAGATGTTAGACAAAACGAATGGCCATAGCATTTTCCTAATTAATTTAGATGAACAACATAGACCTTATAATGTAATCTAAAGATTAATAACCTAATCCATGCGAAGGAGATGATTTTCACCTAAGTACAGCACCAAGTTTCTATCATATAATATTTTAATTTAATATAATTGCATGAAGTAAAACTGAATGACATGCTTGAACACAAGTGCGAGAAGAAATGTAATTTCTAAGCCTAGATTGAACTTTGTTGTTGCCTCACTAGTAGCGCCCAAATTAAAGTTGACCACATAGACATTAGAACTCACCAATTCATTGTCAGACCTATATTGAATGTGCATTAAATGTTACAATAACTTGGCAAGCAACATTTTAGTCTTCTCTATATATGAAAAATTGTATAAATATTTAAAGAAAGTTAAGACCTATAACTTCAAAGTTGTATAAATTAGTATAATATGTGTGTTAAATGTGTATTGCACATGCATTGCACGTGCATTGCACCTATAGTTTATATATGACTAATTTATGTTGTTTGTATTGAATTGATTAGATGTAAACTACATACATATATCCAAATTCATGGTCACTAGTGCTCTTGTGATAGGTATCATTCTTATTGATTTTACTTGTTTAGAAGTCGACTCTCATGTTAGTGTTCATCTTTTTTACATTATGTAGTTTAATATGTAAGAATCATACTTTTGGACAGAAAAATTGATATTATAATCCAATATCAATTTAATTTAGAATCTAACCGTCAGGACAATCATGACTACCATGATGGCCCGTCTCTGCAAATCAAATAATTTTTTTGCTAATCAAGTGTAGCTGCACATATTAGGCATTGAAGTGCTCCCATAGTTATTATGAGAGCACTACAACTTAGGGCCTATTCTTTTCGTTGGTAAACTAAGATGAGTAAAAGGGTGAAGTGAGTTGAAGTAGGTTGAGGTGGGTTCAAGTAGGTTGAAGTAGGTTGAATTTTTTTATGTGATAGATTAAACTTGATTAAAATAGTAGAAGTGGGTAAAAGTAAATCGAAGTAGATTGAAGTGAGTTGAGGTTTTACCTAAAAAAAAAATAGGCCATTGGTAACCTTTTATGGCTTTTTAGGATGATGGCCTCACCAAGTCAATAAGAATAAACAAATTATTGCTAGTATAAAATATAATCATCACGAGTAATTGGATTAATTATTCAGAATTTATTACACATAATGTAGTTTATAAATTTATGTCAGAATAATACAAGTGCAGATGATGAGGCACAACTTTTGAGAGCTAAAAGGATGCTTAAACCTTGGCTGTCTTTCGGAGAATATACGAGCCCCACCCTTACGTAGGAGAAATTTTGCCAAATATTTGATTGTCCGGCCTTTGTAAAGGCTAGTAATCATGGCACCTGATATTGCTATTAAGGTGCCTAGTACCTTGGCTTTCTCATCCTTGGTATGAAAGTTGAATGTCTCCACCCTATCTCGTCAGTGATATATTGAGTAATGCAAAAATGACATCCTAAAATATATATAATACTGTTACTAAAAAAATTAATTTTGTAAAAGTATATTTTAAATTTAGTTATTACTAAAATTATTTCCTTTGTCATGCAAGAGTTGAGTTAGACTTCTATAAATAAATAAAAAAAGAGTTGAGTAAGACAATACGTCAATGGATTTAATCAGCGATGTTGTTTTCATTGTTAATATTTATTTTATTAGTTAAGTACTTTTTGCATCTATAGATTTTTTTAAATGATTTATGTATGTGACGTTTTTTTCATATGCTAGTAAATGTCTATTGATGACATTTCTAAATATTGATTAGGGAGAAGATGAAAAGTCTTGTTGGTTGCTCCCTGCATGCTAAAAGACAAAACAAACTAATTGTAGTTAATATTCTAACTCATAGAGTTATGAATTCGGCAAAAGTATAAGAAGTCACTTAATTTTAGATATAGTTATATAGATAGATAGGTTTCGTAGTCTAACGCTAGAACACACCAAATTAAATAGAAGGTTTTGAAGAAGCAACCAAAGACGACCACAAGGACCACAACCAACTAAAAGAAACATAGACCGCAACGGGTTAGGTAAAGGCACATTCATCAATTTACTTCAATACTACCCTTATGGCAGCCCAATTCTAGTATGCATGGTCTATGTTGGGCCTAATTATGAATTATTTAGTCGATTTAAAAGTATATATAACTGGGGATGACAACAGGGTGGGTCGGGGAGGGGGACAATCGATTCCCAGCCTCCATCACCACTGGCAAGATGACTTTGCCCCTGGCCCTGCCCCATCGAGGTCCCGCTACTCCATGTTTTTAATGACAAGGTTGTATAAAATGTAAGTCCAAAGCTCAAAGTTATGAGTCTAATACAGAACAATCAAGAATTATTCACGACTAAGAGCCTAATAATATAATAATCAAGTAATTAGGTGCAAACAAAAATAGAAATTCAAAAAAAAATAGCAATCAAATTGAGGTTGAACACTTGAAGTTTCAACACTCAATCCAACATCGTTTTAGTCAAACACTTGCTGACTTATCATGTTTCCATGAGAATCCAAGGCATGCCATATCATACTTGTGACTTCATCCTCCAACACTTAAACTCAAGAATTACAACAACACAACCAAGTCCTAAAGGTTGAAATATAACAACACAAAAGAACAAGTCCTAAAAGTCCAAGAATAATAATACAACCAAAGTTTAATAGAATCAAAGTACAAGTCAAAGTTTAAAAGATATAACACCTAAAGGAAGTCCAAAGATGTAGAAAATATCCCAAAGATCAGCAATTCAATGCACCATACAGACATCAAACCCCTTATCAACTTCAGTATCATAATCTTCATTAAAAGAACCACGGCACCCATTGGTTATGGGTTGATGCAGTGGGTACTACAACATGAACTATAATTTAATTTTAATAATTCTAACTAAATTCTGTTATACACAAAAAATTGACTGTCACAAATAAGTATTCCGTAATAATTTTTTACATGAATACCATGAATATAATTTAATTGATTGACTTACTTGAATAGAAGTATAAAACTGTCAAGAGAAAAATAAACGTTGGCCCAAAATTTAGCATGGTTGTTGCTGTGGCGATCAAGCCGAAATCCAAACTCCACATATGAGCATTGGAGCTCAGTAACTCCCTAAATGTTATCAAAAGTTGAACTGAATAGATTTTAAAATTTAGAGAATTCATAATTTTTGTTAATGAAGACCATGTCAGAGTTTTTATATTTCTGAGAAGGCCACAATGAAATCCAAGCTCAACTATCTTCCATGTAAGTGTTGGTGCATTTGGAGAGCTTTATATATGAGAAAATAAATAAATAAATATTATTTTATTAGTAAAAATATTTGTTTCTGAAAAAATTCATTTGAAAAAATGTATACTGAGTAAGTTAATTAAAATAGAAGATAGATAATTACCTCCAATGTAAGTAGCACCCAAAAAAAGTAAGTGACAATTACCCTCAAGCTGAGCCCATATTAGCTAGCATATCTGTAGCTATGCTAGCATAGGTGCTATGTGCAAGCACCATGATCAGTAGGAGTGGACATTGGGAGAGTATGGTTAGTGTATGTCCTTACCTGTAGTTTACCTAGAAATATTGTTACCTACTCCATAACCAATCCATAACCTTTGATATACATTTGGATAATAGTACTACCCATATGGATATTACCCACATGGGTACTACCCATATAGGCATTATCCATGGATATCCATGCATTTATATATTTACTACCCAAAATTTATAACTACAATTAAGGAAGAGACTTCCGTTGAAACTTAGAATAAAATTTAACTTCAACGGTTTACATCAAAACTTGAATATCCAATAGGAAACGTTAACAAAAGCTCAAACCTAAATTTTGAGTCCCAAATTCTTTCATTTTGTTAGCATTTATCTCCACTATGACAATTTAATAAACATTTTTTGCCACTAAGACAATTCAATTGACACTTTCAACAACTGAAATAATTTCATCGGCTTATATTGAAACTTGATTTTCTGTTTGAAAAGACTAAAGAAGACTCAAATATGAATTTGAACTCCAAATTCTTTCATTTCATTTGCATTTGTCTTCACTACGACAACTGTCGCAAATGTTGATTGGATTGTCGTGGTGAAGATAAATGTTGACCACATGAATGAATGTTTAGCTTAAAATCTAGATTTGGATTTATTTTAATCATCATATCCGAATAATCAAGTGTGGATATGTTGAAACTGTTGTATCGGCCAAAAAAATCAACTGAATTGTTTACGTGGCAAAAATGTCAACTAAATTGTCAGGGTGGAGATAATTGTTAACCAAATGAATGAATGTTTAGCTCAAAATCCAAATTTAAACTTATTTGAATCCTCCCATCTGAATAATCAAATTTCAATCCGAACTGTCGAAATGATTTTATCTGCAAAAAATATCAATTGAATTGTTTAAGTGGCAAAAAAATATCGACTGAGTTGTCATGATGAAGATAAATGTTGGCCAAATAAAAGAATATTGAGTTCAAAATTTAGATTTGAACTTCTCTTAATTTTTCCCATGATGTAGTCAAATTTCAATTCAAACTGTTGAAGTTGGATTCTACTCCTAAATTTCGACCGGCCTGATCATCGAGGAAGAGATTGAAAGTGTGTATCATTGTAATTTTAATTATTATACAAAGATATCATTGCCTTTTTGCTCATTATTATTGGGTATATAATACCCTATTATCCACCGAAGACCCACTTTAACTATGGGTAATTAACCATCCCGTACCCATTATTCATTTTTAACGGGTATTGCCCACCCAATTTGGGCGGGTAAAGATGGGAGAAATGGAAAGAGGCGCGTAGAAAGAGGGAGTCAGTTGTATTTTTAGATTAAAAAATGAAGGAAATAAAAAATGTCCATGTCGGTGTACGCTTCATTGTCTCAGCTTTTATTATATTCAAAAATTTTCTTCTTCAAATATAAATTTCCTATATCACAAAATTCAAAACCGACGCTTCATTGTCTCAGCTTTTATTATATTCAAAATTTTTCTTCTTCCAATGTAAATTTCCTATATTCACAAAATTCAAAACCGAAATGGTAAATAATTGTATAATCTAAGGGGTATATAATGATTATTGTCACATATATGCAATTCTACATTTCTACTAGGCCCTTATCATGTAATATATCAAATATAAGAGATTCTCTGCCACTATGACTAGTACCGTAGTACACACTATAATTCAACTGTGAATTATATTTTTGGTTTGATGATGCCACAATAAATTAGTGTCAACCAAGGATAGGTATGATGATGATCATCATCATCTAGCTGAATCAAGGACCTTTAGTTTTTTATAAATAAACAAATCTTTATACTATAAATGCTAAAATGTGTAAGGGATTGAGTATTGAGGAAATGAAAAATGCTAACATGATAGTGAATTTCGGATAAATATTGTTTTACAACCGTTGATCAAAATTTTAGGCAATCTTAGCCCTTAGATTTATCTCCATAATTGTCTCAATAGATAGCACGTGCAATAATCTCTCTCTTTTTACTGGGCACATTAGGTCTCAGGTTCGATTCCCCCTCCCTCATTGTATTGTATTGCCCTTTGTGGCTCCTACGGACCAAAATGTTTTTGATTTCCATCATTATTTTCAATATTTTGCATTTTTCAATACAAATATAATTTGAGCATGTATTATTAGTGATAAGAGAATAATAAATACGATTTTCATGATTATTTTCATTATTACTATTGTTGTTATTGTCGTCATTATCGTTGTTATTATTGTTGTCTTTCTGTTTGAATTTGATAACATAGTCAATTTTAATTATAATCATCTAATTATCAGAGAGAGATTAAGATATTATAATGGATATAAAAAAATTTCTTAGTTCATTATTATAGAATATGTTCATATTTAGAAGTTTTAACTTAAGAAAACCAAATTATAATTATTGAACAAGCCACAAAATTTTATGTGACACTTTATTATTAACACATAATATAATATACACAATTACAAAGAAATAATAAACATTTTTATTTCCATGATTATTATTAATATTTTGTATTTTTCGGTGCTAATATAAATTTGAGCATGTATTATTAGAGATAATAGAAAAATAAATATTATTTCCATGATTGTTTTCATTATCACTATTGTTGTTATTGTTGTCACTGTCATTGTCGGTGATGTTATCTTCCTCTTTGAATTTAATAACATAGTCAATATTAATTATGATCGTCTAATTATCAAAGAGAGATTAAGAGATTATAATGGATATAAAAGTTTTTATTATTTCATTATTATAGAATAAGTTCATGTTTTAGAAGTTTTAACTTAATGAAACCGAATTATAATTACTGAACAATCCGTAAAACCTCATATGACACCTTATTATTAACACATAATATAATATACACATTTATATAGAAATAATAAACATTTTTTATTTCCATGATTATTATTATTATTGTTTTGTCTTTTTCGATGCAAATATACATTTGAGCATGTATTATTAGATATAATAGAAATATAAATATGATTTCCATGATTATTTCCATTATTAAGATTGTTGTTGTTGTCGTCAATGTTGTTATCATTGTTGTTACCTTTTTTATTGAATTTGATAACATAGTCAATATTAATTATGATCATATATATGTAAGGGTTGTGCTGAAAAATTACATATTGTAGGCATAATATAACACATTTCAAGGGTTGAAGTGAAATATAAAAAAATTAAAAATAAAACATGATCATCATATTAGGTCCGTGAAGCTGAATTTCAAATATTTTTTTTTTCTTTCAAAGCATACATATCTTATAATTAAATTTAATTCATTTAAATCTTAAAAGTATAATTAATTTTTTAATGTTTCAAATAAATTGACCAAAATCTAATGCGTTTAACGCACAAGAAAAAATGAAATAATTTTTGTTTCCTTTTAAACCATGCAAATCCAATAATCAAATTATCTTCCTAAAACAACTAAAATTATAATTAATTTTTTACCATTTAAAATAAAATGTCCCAAATTGCCATAACACTTCAAACTAAGAAATATCTCAACCCACAAATCTCAACTTAACCCATCTCTTGCAAGACAACATAAGCGTATGGGAAGTTTATATCGAAACCCATAAAGCTATTGAGTTGACATGAAAATCAAATGTACAAACTATGAACACATAATTATATTAGCATTCCCTAATGGGATTTTAAATAGCTAAAAAAGTTATATATTAGCATAAATATAACATTCAAATCATTTTCATTGAAAACAAATTTTATTTGTGTTACATGTGAAACTCAAACTAAACCGACTTTAAAATAGTTTCTACCTAACTTTACTAGATAATTGACGACTTCATAAATGTTTGCTCACCAACCAAAGGAGGAGATGGATTTTTCGTCATTGGCATCATAGATTGGCTTATCATCACCCCATTTAGCATGCTTTGTAATAAATTCACTATCTAATATCTCCATCATTCTTCAATAAACTTTTCCTACATTCATATAGTTTTCAATTGTTAACCCCATTGGTTATGCACGAAGTTGCTATATAATTAATTTTTTTATTGAGTTTTTCCATTATCTCCTCTAGATTATAATACCAACCACGTCTACCATAACTGTTCGTTTATTATTTCAATAACATATCCACAAAATGTCTATTTGAACATGTTCCGTGCAAAGTACGGGTCCAAACTAATTCGGCCAAATTGAAAGTCTAACTTCATTAAGCACTATCACTTTCCATTACCAATAAGTTAATCAAATGACGTAATGCACTCTTAGAATTGTAACGCCCTAATCATCTGTATCTGTGAATGTGTATAGTAAGGGGATCTTGTTCCACATCGTCAGTTTGAAAGAAGAATATCATATTTATAAGTTTCATTTCCACAAAGCATATCAACAACGCCCTCCACTTTTGGGCTTGGTGGTTTGATTTGTACGCCCAATTGTTGGACTTCCCATGTTAGTGGACTATGTTGTGTGATTCTGGGGCGGTTCGTTACATTTGTTATCAGAGCCAACTCCCTTCCGCAATGTGTGGACCACGTTAGGACTTACTATGCAGTCTCCATGACACTCCTGGTCCAGCAGGGGGAGTGGGTGATGCCACGCATGGAGACCGGTGGCAGCGACGCAGTGGGTTAATGCTCCTGGAAGCCCACATTGCCTAGGGAGGATATTTGAGGCCCGCAAGGATGACGTTGCGTTCTGTGAGTGGGGGAGTATGTAACGCCCCAATCATCTGTATCTGTGAATGTGTATAGTAAGGGGACCTCGTCCCACATCATCAGTTTGAAAGAAGGATATTAGATTTATAAGTTTCATTCCCACAAAGCATATCAACAAGGTCTTCCACTTTTGGGTTTGGTGGTTTGATTTGTACGCCCAATTGTTGGACTTCCTATGTTAGTGGGCTGTGTTGTGTGATTCTGGGGTGGTTCGTTATAAGAATAAAGTCCTACTTTGAGTCCTATGTATAGCTCTTCTGTTATGGGATTTTTAAAAAAGTCTCTGAATTCCCGCCACCCCAAGAAAAAATATTTTCGGTTGATTTTGTTTTTGAAATTTTCTTTGTCCCTTTTTTGTGTTATTGGTAAACACTGACTCCAACCAATTTGACTTAGGGAAAATAATTAAAATTGAGTAAGATAATTTAATGTAGGTATGAGAGAGAAACATATTTTTTGTTTTTAATCTCCCTAACAAATAGTATTAGAGCCAATGGTGCATGCAACTCAAAGAAATATTGATGAATGGTGGACTCCATATTCATGTCGGTGTTGATTGAGTGGGAATGCATCTGTTATGATGCGGGTGAGTTCTTTGATGAGACCTTGAGAAAGACACCATGGACAAGAGGAGTAACACATGACACACATACTTGGTACTCTTATAATAGAGTGGTGACATGGGGTTAATGTAGAGTGGTGTGCAGACCCTTGCACTAAAATGCAGGTGTACTCTTCATAATGACTTGGCACTTTAGTAAAAGTTTCAGCTCAAGTGGGAGTCGGTGTAGATGTAAATATGAAGAGACTCATGCACTCAGGTAAGACTATTTTGATATCAAAAATGAGTTAAAGTGTCATATGGAGAAGGATCATGATATAAGCCCAATTTCACTACTTTTCAATTGTCACTTTAAGCGAGTTGTTGGGGGTGGGGAGAGGGTGGCGGAGTCTTTGGAGGATGGAAAGGCGAATGGCTAGGTAGTTTTGCTGAAAGAATAGGTCTCTATTCGACAGTACAGGGTGAGCTACAGGCTTTGCCAGAGAAAAGGGTTACAAGAAGGTTGTTGAATTTTGAGTTATTAATAGTGGTTAGTATGTTGAGGGGAACCATGATATGCAATGGCAGCCATGAGACGATTGTATAGCACTGCAAGTATTTACTTGTATAACTAGTATGGACCCGTGCTATGCACGGAACATTTAAATTTAAGATATATTTTTTTGTAAAATAAATTAAAAATTTTAAAACCAATGACAAATACTCTTATGGATGTATATGTGTAGAAATTAATATTGTGTATTAATCAATATTTATCAAATTTGTCCTTATAGGAAGTCAGACGCTTATTATTTTTTAATTTAAGTTTTTTAAAATTAAAGTTTTGCTTAACATTGAAGAATATATTTCTTTGCATTGAATTTGGATTATAAATGCAAAATAGGAAATCAATATTTATCAAATTCATCCTTTTTTGAAAAAACGGAATACATTAATTATTGAAAATCGATTAAATGGAGAATGTGCTTGCTCATTTCAACACCAATACATGTAAAATATTGATGCTTATTTCACCAATAAAACATATAAAATATTGTTGCTCATTTCAACACCATACACCATTAGTAATTATGATTTGGAATAACACAATCTAAATTTCTACTATAAGTAAACTTTCATTGCATAGCTACTACAATGTTGAGAAAGGAAATTAAAATATACCACATAGTCATTTCTTGATGCTTAACAAAATAAACCTGTGCTTTTGCATGCTGCTTAATAAAATAAACCTTTCAAAAATATTATTAAAAAGATAAGTCGACAATCACTTGAATAGACTAAGGATTTTCATGATTTTTTGCCTATATAGTAATAGTCCTGTAGCGTGCCATAAACATGATCGGAAATCAGAATTAGAACTTTCGAAGAAATGAGTAAACGGCGAATAGTAAAACAACAAACGACAATTAATAATTTAATATCTCCAATCAATTAAACAAAAAAAAATCTTTAGATAATTAGAGAGAGAAATTACTTTTTAACTGCATCCTTCAGCTCAAACATAGCATCCTTGGCCTCCTAGAGACTCGACACTTGTCCAAACACCACCCTCAGATTTTCCGTGTCAATTCGGTCCATTTGTGTCTATTTCTCATCTCCGCCTTTTCTCTCATCCATTTGTGTCTCTCTTCCCCCCCCCCCCCAAAACCTTCAATCTATATACATATATGTATATACATATATATATATACATACATATATATATATATACATATATATATATATATGC
>JACYFF010031959.1:20184617-20223295 GCA_017589665.1 Selenicereus undatus
CCTCCATTAAAGCCATAGTAACCGTTGCATTGATGATGGTAATGATTAAGGGAAATTGATGGTGAAGAAAAGAGAGAGTAACGAGTAGGGGAAGGAAGAAGAAGATGAATGGTTGCAGCCCTGTTTTTCGGTTTTACTGGGCGTGGGATGAAGGCAAACCAAAGAAGAAGAACAGCCAGGTGGGGAGGAGAGAGAAAGCTGATCATGTGCCTAGCACATGCATTCACTTAAGTGAGGAGCAGGCCGGCCCAGTCGAAAGAAAAAGAGGGAGCGGCCCAAGAGAAAGAAAGAGAAGGAAAAGAAAAGAAAGAGGAGGAGATCGGGCAAGTCTGCGGGTGGGTTCAAGAACGTCTGGGCCTGTCTTGCTTCCTTCTTCTTTCTCAATTGCTATGACCCAATCCAATTACTTTTCTCCATTTTTTTTCAAGCAATTCATTTATTATTCAAATGTGTCAAATTCCTACAAAATTCATAAAACTAATATTAAAATCATAAATTAATAATTTATTTTGAGCAAATATTAGGTAATAAAAGGTATTAAAATGTCAAAATTTCAGGTTCAGCATAATGATTGAAGTTATAACATACTAAGATTGCTAATTAATTTTGATTCGCTCCCCAACAAAATGATAATGAAATTTGTTTTCTTTTTTTTTCCACCGAAAACCGTCCATATCCACGTCTTCTCGATCCTCTATTCGCGGGAATGTAATTTTAGGTAGTTATTGACGATGAAGATGATGACGTTGGAAAGTACGGAAATGGGGGGATATCAATTAGTGAATTTTTAAGAATTTTAAAATTTAAAATTAAATTAACTTCTAACTGTTTTGAGTGTTTTGACGGAATTAATGAGAAGCTTGGGTTGAGGGAGGAAAGTATTCTTAGGTTACCATTCATTTTTACACTTATCTAATAAAGATGTATATATAATTCTTTTACTATGTGCGATAACGTTAATAAGATTAACTTTTGCTTTTTATTAAAAACCGTACATCGCAAGGGCATTGACCACAGTATTAATCAATGATAGAGTAAGTATGTGGAGAGAAATTAGTTCAACCCTTATTGGCAAATTTTATAGTAAACCTATCTTATTTCATGCTTTTTCTCAGGCTGTAGACAAACAAAAACAGGAAAAAAAAATAAAAAAATTGAAGAGCGAAAAACCAAAGGAGGGCAGGGAAACAACCCTTCTATCGGAGCCATGTTTCGATCCTGGGAGCTGTTCTGGGAAAAAAAAATAAAAAAATTGAACAGCAAAAAAAAAGGAGGGCAAGGAAGCAACTCTTTTTTCAGAGCCAGGTTTCGATCCTGGGACCTGTGAGACCTGTGAATTTTTATGAATTTTAAAATTTAAAATTAAATTAATTTCTAACTGTTTTAAAATTAACGTGAATAATTGAAATGTCAGGATTTACCGTCGAGTTTAAATCCACGGTTGTTATTTGAAGAGCAAAAAAACAAAGGAGGGCAAGGAAGCAACTCTTCTATCAGAGCAAAGTTTCGATCCAGGGACCCATAAGACTTGTGAATTTTTATGAATTTTAAAATTTAAAATCAAATTAATTTCTAATTGTTTTAAAATTTAAAATAGTGTGAATAATTGAAAGATCAGGATTCACTGTCAAGTTTAAATCCATGGTTGCTATCTGTCGAAGCTCCACAAATCACTCTCCATGCAGTATTTCAGAATTCGTTAATTATGAGCACTCTACCCATTTTAGCATTTGTTATATAAAGATTGGGAAGTGGTGATCGTGCATTGTTATTGTGAAGTGAATAGAATTGCAAATGCGTTTGCTAATTTAAGAGTTCATATAGATTGTAATTTCGTCCTTTTCAGCAACTTTCAAAGACCCAAGTGAGGTTTATGAGCTTTTATTTGTGGACGGTGTAGGGGCTAAGTTTCCTAAAACAGGTATCAATTAATAAGATTTCATGGTGCTTATTGTCTTAAATTTTGATTAAAATGGGCACCCTTCTTGAATCTTTCTAACATAAATCATAAACTTGACTGGTAACAATTGTCAAAAACCAAATCCAAATACATTTCAAGAGTTTGGAGAATTTCAAGTTGCTTAAGTTTTAGTAAATCTAATTGCGCTCAATTGAAAGTCAAATGTTGCCGTTCTTTAAAGTCTAGACCTAGTTTAATCATGCGTTTTTCAAATCGGATATCGAATATGGACTAGCTTTGGGCAAGCCGACGTCCAGTTTGGAAATAATGTGGCCCAAGATTGTCCATCCTGGCATCTAAGATTACTGGCCAAGGTATGACGGCCCAAAAGGACTATCTGACATTACGGCTCTTTCTGCCCATCTCATATTAGAGTGTAAGCAGCAGCAATAATTTCATCTTGTTGCATGTTTCATCTTGATTCCAACTTTTCTGGACTGATCAGGTGTAGAAATGCATAATTAATCCTTGTTTTGCGCTATGAAATTTAGCAAGTCTTATGTGAGACTGTCTTATGTTGACTTATCGTGAAATAGATTATATGTTCATCTACCGCCGCCCAAGTTTAAAACAAAAAAGCTTATCATATAGGCGATCTTAGAATAAATTACCATAAGATCATCTCGTACAAGAATTTGGGTGTTAATTTGTAGTATGTCTAAAGTCGTGTTCAGCAACGGCGTTTTGGATAGCGTTTAGTGTTTTGACCAGGTCAAAACACTAATTAGTTAATTTTTAGTGTTCGGTAAATTAGTGTTTTGACTAGTATTTCAAGTAGCGTTTAGCATTTTAAGCAGCGTTTCTGAAAAGCTAATAGTATTAATGTTTGATATTTAAAAGTAGCGTTTCATACTTTTTAGCCAAAAAATATCCTTTAAAAATTTTATATTTCAAAATTATCTATATCCTTTTATGTCAATTTACATTAGTCAGCTAGTATAACAGCTAAATTTACCGAACACATTAGTTTCAACCGTTAATCTAAACAGCTATCCGCTAACAGCCAAATTAGAAACGCTATCCGCTATCTGAACAGTTATCCGCTATCTAAACAACTAATTTTACCGAACGGGGCCTAAGTCACAACTTGCATTACGAGACTACACAGCATAATGTGAGTATGCTATTGAATCTGTCCAACATGGCTTTATTTTTACTTTGAGTTGAGCTTGTTAATTACATGGTGTCAAAACTTCTCTTACTGTCAGGTAGGAATCTTAATAATCATCTCATTCACAATACAAGTTACAAAGAGGACCCAATGAATGTCAAATCTTACTGTCAAGTGATCTAAAAGTTTGTGAAAATGGTAACTAGGCTGTGTTCTTTTCAATTTATTTTTTTAAAATAAGCTTAGTTTAATTTATTCGAGCCAAAATAAGTTCAGTTCAGTTCATTTGAATAAAAAATAAGTTCAGTTCTGTTCAACCTAGTTCAATTCAGCAAAATATTAAGTTCAGTTGAGTTCAATTCAACAAAATTCAATTGAAAAGAAAGGACCTTATTGTGGCAAGATCTAAGGTATGAATAATTTAATTCTCTTCTTTACAAAAAATCCTAAAAATTATGTAGTTCACTATCTTTTTGTTGGTCTTTTAAGAAATAATGTCGATATCAATGAGTTTGGACAACTTTTAATAATTATATTTGTGCTATTACCATTATCTAATCAAACTTGTCATTAATGTCATGTCTAGAAGGCCACTTCTTAAAAACATTTTAAAAACTAGTTAAATGTGAAAAAAAAAATCCATTGTGGGGTAAAAAATCATCTATAGAATATTTTGTAAAGGAAGAAGACTAATTTATAACTTTATTATAACCGTAGGGTAGAAAATTATTGTTTTCACAAAATTGTGGAGTAAATATATTCAATGATCATACCTCACAATATTAAAGTGTCAAATATTGTACTATAGAAGTACAAACTTTCATAAGACGTTGGAATTAAATTTTGATTGATTTGGTTCAGTTAATATATGTTTAAGGCGACTCACAAGTCACAACCCAATTCTAAGCAATAGAAGTGCCATTTTTTATAAATATTAATTTTTGTTGCCATAGTCTGAATAGGGGCATAAGTATCTCCCCGCCCCCCCAAATGAAGTAAAATATCATGAAGTATTCTGAGAACTTGCCTAACCTAAGATAGCCTTTGTTTTTCCCTTGGGGGGGGGGGGGGGTAGTGGAGGAGGCCTAAAGAGTTGAAGATGTGGTGAAGCGAGGCACAAAGGCCTATTAGATACAACCAATTTTGCCCACTTTGTACAAGGTAAATTTTGCCCTAGCTCAAATGCCGAGTGATAAAAATTCAAATTCAAATTCAATACCTTCAAATTTTCACCATCAAATAGTGGCGGAGCCAGGATTCCAAGCAAGGGAAGCGAGATTAATAATACACATAATATAAATTTTAATAGTTCTAAAAATAAAGTCCATAGCTAATACATTCAAGAAAGTGGTCCTTGACGAGATATGATGTTTCGAAAGTAAAGCATGATATTGTCGTTCGACAGACTTCTAAAAAGACTAATCTGAAAATAAATTTAACATAAATAAACAAACAATAACCAATAAATTACCGTAATTCTAATTTCCAAATCCTCAATCAAGAAAGGCAAAATCCTAATTTTTTAATTGATGGGTAAATCTCTAAATTAACCACTTATTCAACATAAATTCAATAACAATTATTAAACTAAACATAAACAAGCAAGCAATTGCAAACAAAATTAGCTCAACTTTAAATCTTCAACCAATAAGACAATTAGGTAAAAATTCTCATTTTTTAATTCATGAATTATGAGTAATGCACTAAGTTAATCAATTATTTAAAATGAATCTAACTAAAATTAGTAAAATAAACATAATTATTTACAAAATAAAAAAACTAAAAACAAAAATTGAGAATTTTTGGAAGTTACCTTAAATTAAGATTTGAGAATTAGGAGGAGGGCCGAGGAGGACTAGAGGCGACGGCCAGCCGGTGGGCAGCTGCACTAGTGGCGGCTAGCCGGCGACTGGGCAAAGAGTGAGAGTGACAGAGAGTGTGTGTGGTAGGTCAGTGGGTGGCTATGCACTTCAACGTGACTGCTTGAGTGGTGGCAGAAGAGTCGACTGAGAGCTGCGAAAATTTTGAAACAAAAATTGAAAAAAATTAAAGGGCACTTCAAAAAAAAATAAAAAAATAGGCAGAACGAAGAGTTGAACTGAGGACCTCTCACACGGAGCCAGAGGCAACCTCTACCCTATTATGCGCACCTATGATGTGTACTTATGAACTAATTAATACAAATTTATTTTTCTTATCTACAAAAATATCCCACATTTAATTTTCTTCCCAAAAATTTGGGGGGTTAATTGACCCCCCTTGCCCCAACATAGCTCTGCTCATGCCATCCGATAAAGTGTGAGGGGTCTGATGTAACAAACTTACTTCTAAATTATAAAATTACAGAGAGATTGCTTCTAATTAATCCTATATTAAAAAATTATAGACTACCTATTATTCTATAAAACCAAAATAAATGAAGTTTAAAAAGATATTGTGCTTTAATATATACTGTTCAAGTTGAAAAAATATTAGAAGAAGATGGAGACTTCCAACACCACAATAACCACCCAAAAAAAAAGGAGGGGGGTGTTACAGAAACGAGTACACTACAGTAGTAACAGTACTCATGGTGGAACAAATGGCCAAAACCAAAAGATTCCCTCTCCACGACTGCAAACCAACCGAACATAGGACAAGCCCACCACGCAAAGAACTGAAATTAAAATAATAAGTTGGGTTCCTATTAGAAATGATTAAATTGAGGAGCGGGTTGAATTGAGGGTCGGATCATAAGGGTCAGTAGATAGGATTTTCTCGACCCTGATCCTACCCGACCCTCATGCTGATCGCCATATCCTTAACTCTGACATAGATCCTGCGAGTACCCTTGGTTAAACATCTTATAAAATAAAAGGTCAAATGATAATACAATGCTCCAATGAAGCGTATCGCAACTACAAAGACTCTAATGCATAATTTAATCATTAAACCAAAAGACCGATTAATTCAATAAGATGACTACTCCAAACATTAGAGAAGGGGCGTTAGAAGGTTACGAACTAGTGAGATTTGGTGAGGTGAATTCAGAGAAGAAGCTAAGGAGAGATGGGAAAGTGAAAGCAAAAAGTTTTAAACAAATGAAACAGAAAGTATCTTATTTTTATCTTAATTTTTAAATTTTTATAAAAAAAATGATGGTCACCGGGTTAGGTTAGATGGTCAAAACCTTTACCCAAGCCCAAACCTCATTATAGTCGGGTACCGTTAATTTGAGGGTCGGGGCAGTTCGGAGACCAAAAAAACCGACCCTAACCCTCATTTTTTAAGTTTGGGTCGGGATAGATCGAGCGGATCCCTGACCCCATTGATCAGGTCTAGTTCCTATACATCTGTCTCATAGATGTGCAACACATGCCACACACATCACCTGCTGCTCAAGCATCCCTGTTGCCACACATCACCTGATGCCCAAAATAAAAGTTGTGGTTTGTAGATAATTCAGGAGTGATCAATTTTATTTTTTTTTTTGTGGTGTGACCAATTATTCAATTTTAGGTGACATTTTTTGGGTTAAATAAGAAGTCATTGACAAATGACTTTTAAAATTTGGAACATAATCTTACAAGTCATTTTATGATGAAGTTTATTTCATTTGATGGAAAATAGTAGCATTTTAAAGTAAGATTTATAAGGGTGACTAATAATTCATTTAGAGGCGACTTGAAACAAATTATCGCTATAAGAATTAGCAATTACACTTGCGTTTAAAAGTTTTTGGAGTGACTAATAAATCATACATAATCCCTAACTTTTTCTTTTTTAATATGATCAACAACTAGGTGACACTTAACATATAAATAAAAGTCGTCCATAGATAAACTACTGATAATACAAAAAGAATTTAAAAAAAATTACGAGCAATTTTTTGATAAATTGCATTTAATTTATCGTAAAATACATATGGCAAAAAGCATATAGTAAAAATTAGAATGTCCTATATTAATACATATAGCAAAAAAAGGTAGATTGGAGAAACTATTGTATAGAAAATACAAATGAGCTTTGAGCAAAGGGAGAACTCTTCCTTCCTTTTTCAAATGCTCTTATACGACCTGGTAAAACTGACCCGATCTGAATGATTCAAGTAGAACGACTTGAAATCAGGCTTCAACTGACATTTATAAAGGTTGAATTGATTTGGACCCAAAACCTGAAATTGAACCGACCCGAAACCGAAACGAAACCAAACTGACCCGAAACAATATTAAGCAGAAACCTGAGATGGCTCGAACTGAATCCCAATTGACCCAAAATCTTATTGACCTTATTTGACCTAAAATAAACAATGATCTGAATGAATCTGAATTGACCTGACATCTTATTGACTTGATGTAAACCAGAACCCAAAATGACCCGAACCGAACCAAACCTGAATCGACTCATGCTTGAACCAATTCAACCTAAATGCAAATGACCCGAACCCAAATCAACCCGAATTCAAGTTTGACCCCACCCGATTCTAACCCGATCCAATTCAAACTTGAGTTAGTGAGTGGTGATATACAAATGACACAACAAGTCAACAACTTGATTTGATATTCAAGATGCAAAAGGCAAAAATAGATGATGAAACCTTACCTGGGACAAATGAAATATTGCATTTGCAATTTTGGAAGGAAATGACTTAATGAGCTTTTGACTCATTTGAGGACCGAAAATTCAAATATAGAATCAAGCAATTAAAGCTATTCTATGGTTTATGTTGATTAGGCACAGTTCTTCGATTTTTTTAATCTTTGATTTATTGGTTGGAGAGAGGGGGGATTTATAGGACTATTTGGTGGTTTATGAGTTGGTTGTAATTGCCTGTAATTGATGGATTGACGAAGACAAAGAGAGACGGTCGACAATAGTCATTGGCTAACCGCTTGTTATGCCGCCTGAGTAACCATCGACTGGAACTGGGAGTGAGAGTGAGTGAGAATTTGAGGTGGAGAAGGCGAAGAAAGGTACTAGGAGTGAGAGTGAGGTTGAGAATGAGAGGTTGAGACTTAGGGTTTTGCTTTAGGTTCACTGCCAGTTTCATTCTTTTAATCTTTTAACTATTTTATTGTTTAATAATGTAGTGTTTGGCCGGAAGGAAAATGGTTTTCCTGGAAAATCATTTTCTGTGGAAAATGTTTTTCCAAGGAAAATTAATTTCATGCCACATTTTTCGTTGTTTGGTACAAAATAAACCATTTTTCATGAAAAAGAGAAAAACGTCAACTTAATTGTTTAAATTATGAAAAATATTGACTGAATGGTCGTAGTTGATATAAATGTTGACCAAATGAAGGAATTTTGAGCTTAAAATTCATATTTGAGTTTTTTTCAATACTTCCTCTCGGATAATGAAGTTTCGATCTAAACCATTGAAATTATTTTAGTGACGAAAAATATCAACTGAATTGTTTAAGTGTCGAAAAAAATCGATTGAATTTATTGTGACGGAGAAAAATATTGACCAAATGAAGGAATGTCGTACTCAAAATATGAATTTTAGAATATTTTAATCTTTGCTATTCGATGATCAAGTTTCGATCCAAACTGTTGAAATTGTTTTAATAGTGAAAAACATTGACTGCACTGTTTAAGAGGCGAAAAATATCAATTGAATTGTTGTTGTGGAAAAAAATGTTAAGCAAATGAAAGAATATGAAGCGCAAAATCTGAATTTGAGCCTATTTTAATATTTTATATCTGATGATCAAGTTTCGATCCGAACTGTTGAAATTGTTTTACTGGCAAGTCGACTGAACTGTTTTAGTGGCAAAAAATGTCGATTAAATTGTCGTGGTGGAGATAAAATTCGATCAAATGAGAGAAATTTGAGTTGAAAATTTATATTTGAGTTTATTTTATTCTTTTCCATCAGATAATCAAGTTTCGATCAAAACTATTGAAATCAAATTTTTCACATAAATTCAGCTGACCATATCATCAAAGAGTTAAAGGAAGAAAATCAACTTTCTATCTTCTAAAAAAGGAAGTCATTTTCCTCCATTGAGGGAAAAATCATTTTCTTTGGAAAATAGTTTTTCATCCTTTATTGTGCCCAACAACAGAAAATCGGAAAACTATTTTCCGAAAAAATTATTTTCCCCCCAACCAGATACTACCTTAGTTTTTCCCAATTTTTCCTCCTTTAGGGACCTCGAGCCTGCAATATCGAAAATTAAGGGGGAAACTTTGATTTTCAATGACAAAGACGAGAGAGAAAAAAAGCTTGAAAATTTTACAATCTGAATTCTTTTCCATTAAATTTGACAAACAATAGAAATAAGAGAAGTAGAGAAAATTAATAACTATCAAAATTAAAAGGTCTTATTATTTTAAATTTTTATTGCATATCATTTAATTTGAAATATGTATGGAATTATTGATTTTGCAAAATATTATATTCATTAAAAATTATTGGTTTGGAAATTCAAATAAGATTACAGATTCAAAATTTAAACAAAATTTCCCCTGCTATGTTGTACTTATATTTTACATAGTTACTGTCACATCACATGCTTTATTAGTATTTACCAGCTCACTCCCTGTTGCTCATCCTTAGTTTTTTCCGTAAATTTTTTTCACAAAATTCTTTTTCTATAAAATGTTTTCTCAAAATCCTTTTTTGTGCCTCTACAGGCAAGGATGCCTGTAGAGGATTGCCTACATCTGGATCTTTCTAGACGCCACGAGAGCGTGACCAACACTAAGAGGTGGTGGTGATGTTGTTATATTAATTAAAGTAAAATAGTAGTTTATTTGTGAAAGTGAATTTGAACTCCAAAAATATAAATAAATTATACTAAAATATGTATAACATACTTTTCTCAATGATTGAGTTTAGGTTAATGTTAAATACTAATTAAGTTTGACATATATTGTAAATTTGTAACAAATCAAACATAATAAAGGACAATCGTAACCTGAATTGAGTAAAAACTAACCGATAATACAGTATGAGTTACAAAAAAGTTTGAGTTGTGAAAGGAAGGTAGTGTGTGTGTTTCATTGTTGTGGATCCCAAGAATTGTTTTGGAATGTACACTCAGTTTTGTTCAGCCATATAAGGCAATGGGTGCAATATGTCACAGGGCTATTAGCCTCTTCCCAAAAGGGCAATCTGATGGGGTGTGCAGCGCCATAACTTATAAGCCCAATACCCTCCCATCACTTTTTCAATGTGAAACTCTTACCCGTGATATTCTCCCTCACCAAATCCTGTGACGACCTCATCACAGATGAGACCCTTTGTCTACCCCGCCCGTTAGAGTGCTTGGGAGACATCGGAGTTGGGTCGAGGTTGGCTCTATTACTACTTGTCATGGGGCCATTACTCTTTCCCCAAAAGGTTGGTTTGATGGGGCATGCAGCGCCACCGCTTATAAGCCCATAACCCTTTTATCAC
Organism: Selenicereus undatus; assembly: GCA_017589665.1. NCBI lineage: Eukaryota > Viridiplantae > Streptophyta > Magnoliopsida > Caryophyllales > Cactaceae > Selenicereus > Selenicereus undatus. Next base: position 20,195,076 of record JACYFF010031959.1, read on the forward strand.
TTTTCCGATGTGGGACTCTTGTCCGTGACAAATAGTAATGCATTTGGGCAATTGTCTTTTTTTTTTTAACGTTACCACTCTAAGCCTTCTGTGTGAAACTGTCAATCAAAGAAACTTAATGGTATCCGATCCACTTATGTTGAACTGACTCCGAATTGCATTTTTTATCTAAGTAGCATTAAGGCCCTGTTCGATAAAATTAGTGGTTCAGGTAGCGGATAGCGGTTCAGGGATCAAATAGTTGTTTAGGTAGCTGACAACATTTCTAATTTAGCTATTAGCGTATGGCCGTTTAAATGAGCGGATAAAATAAATATGTTTGGTAAATTTAGCTGTTGACTTAGCTGATTAATGCAAATTGACGTAAAACAGATATAGATAATTTCCAAATGTAAAATTTTCAAAGGATATTTTTTGGCCAAAAAATATGATACGTTACTTCTGAATGCCAAAAGCTATTACTGTTAGCTTGTTAGAAATGCTACTTAAAACGTTAAACACTACTTAAATGCTACTCAAAACATTAGGTGACCGAACACAAAAAATTGACTAATTAGTACATTGATTCAGTCAAAACACTAAATGTCACTCAAAATGCTATTGTCGAACACTGCCCAAGTACTCAAAAATTGAATAGTTGAGTTCAGGTACCCCGACCTTTATGGTATTAATTTTTATGGTCCTGACTTTTTCGAGTATACAAGTAACTGCCCTGAGTTATGACATTCAGATTTTTCGATACCTTCTGAAAACTTGTTTTGATTTTTTAAGACCTCTCTTACTCTTTCCTTTCTCGCTCTTGGTCCAAATACTATTAGAATTTGCAGAAAAGTCCTTGAAATGAGAAAAATATGCAAATGAGCTGTTTTTAGGGGTTTTTCAAGAAATATACTTATTTTAAACGAATAAACTTCTTATAATGACTTTACTGGTACTAGTTATCACAATCTACTACTTACATTTTAGATATTATACTTTATGTGGTTATAGGCTCACCATGCTTAGCAACAACAACAACAAACTCCCAATGTGGGTCCCGCTTTCGCGGGGTCTGGGGAGATCCAACTGTAGGCAACCTTACCTCTACCGGTATTCCTACCCATAGAGAGGTTGATTCCATAAGACCCACAAAACAGCTTTGAGAAAAAGGTTTGAAGAGAAAACGATTGCAAAACCATTGAACAACGTAAGAGAAAAGGGGAGGGAGAAAAGGTACCGGATAAGCGAAAAGATAGGGAGCGGAGACATACCTCAACAAACCAGGGGCGCTTGGTGCCGTGACATCCCGGAAAAGCACGACCTGCAGACAAGCAAACCAAAACCCTACTCACCCCACCCCACCCCACACCTCCTAAGCTACTGCCACTTACGGAGCCGGTCCCCTACAATCAGGGACCTTAATCCTGTCCCGCCACAAACTCCTATCCTGAGCCATGTCCTCCGTGAGACCGACAACTCTGAGGTCCTCTCTAACCACCTCTCCTAGGCTCTTCTTCGGCCTACCCCTCCATCTCTAACCACCGGGGGGTTGATACTCTCGCATCTTCGCACCGGGGCGACCACACTTCTCATCTTCACGTGGCCGAACCATCTGAGCCTCGATTCCCTCATCTTCTCCTCTATGGGGACCACTCCAGCTAAGCCCCTAATTACCCCATTCGTGATCCTATCCAATATCGTAAAACCACACATCCACCTGACCATCCTCATCTCAGCTACCATCAACCTTTGGACCTGCGCCTTTTTTAGAGGCCAACACTCCGATCCACAGATAACAGCCGGTCTAACTACCATCCGATAGACTTTACCTTTCAAACCCATGGGCACTCTTTTGTCACACAGCACTCCTGATGCTGAATTCCACTTTTGCCAGCCCACTCTAATCCGCTGGCTAATATCTTCGTCCATGTCCCCATTCTGATGGACGATCGAGCCCAGATACTTGAATTTGGAGACCTTCGGTATTGCCCTCCCATCCAGTACGATTTCTCCCCCCTCTTCTATCCTACCGCTGAAACAACAGTGAAGGTATTCCGTTTTCAATCTACTCAACCGAAAGCCCCTAGCCTCAAGTGTATGCCTCCAACTCTCCAACCTGTCATTCACCCCCTGCCTGGTCACATCGATAAGGACGATGTCATCTGCAAATAGCATGCACCAAGGCACCTCGTCCTGGATTCCTCTAGTGAGTTTGTCCAAAACTAATGTGAAAAGAAACGGGCTTAAAGCGGAGCCCTGATGCAGGCCCAAACTAACAACAAAGTCATTGGAGACCCCTCCCGGAGTCCTAACCCTCGTCCGCCCTCCCTCGTACATATCCTTGATAACACGAATGTATGCGGGCGACACGCTTTTTTTTTTTTCCAAACACCTCCATAATACCTCCCTTTGCACTCTATCATATGCGGGCTCACCATGCTTAGCAAAATAATTAAAACTTAATTAGAGAGTTTCAACTAAGAGAGTTTCGACCATTACCTGAACTTAGTCGGCGCTAGACTCTAGCGTTCCTCTAGCTTCCGGTTTACAGAGATTGCTAATCTCAACCCCATCTTCCTTAAATTAGGCACAACACAGATCCGTTTCGTTTCCTACCTCGGACCATAATCACTAATCAAGTTTTATCTATTTTAAAGAACAGTGAGACTTTAATCAAGAAATTATAATATTTAGGATATAAGGTTCAATTGAATAATGTTCCCTACTGGGGGACTTCTTTTATTGAAAGTTTGAAAGTGAAAATATTATAATGAAAAACTTGAAGAGGGACTTAAGCTAAGATCATTAGGGATGCTTGCTCATATAGAAATGGAGAATCCCAACTTCTCTTTTGCTCAAAAATACTCAAATAACCGTGTCCCTTCTCAACACTCGACCTCTCCTTTTATAGAGGGGACGGAGATACATAGGATGCCCTATTGGCTACAATACACAATGATTTTTTACATGGCTATAGTACATTCACATGGCTACAGTAGACTGTCTTATTTTACAGATCGGACACTTGTAAAAATAGTGCAATAATGGAGCAACCACTTTTGAGAGCTTTTAATTATGACAAGACTAGTCATCATTATTGAGATTCTGCATGCCTTCATCTCAAATTATATCTTTCAAACCATCATTATTTGGATAATCATCAAAATGTTTATCAAGTTGTTGAAGATGTTTTGGATCTCATTTCTCAAATGACTCAAGAAGATATTTATTCCCTTTCTTTGATGAGAATTTTTCATCTCTAACATCAACGAGATAATCAAAGATATCTTCTTAAACTGCTCCCTCCACCTTCATGTATTGTTTAAACTCATTGTCATAAGCAAAAGTAATGCTTTCGCAATGTATTAACATTTTTCCTTGTTCAATTAATTCCCAACTTTGGTGATAAATATTGTAAAAACCGATGGCTCTTGCTAAAGCATGATCAGTAACTAATTCTCGTTGATCTAGAAACCATTCTTGTCGTTGATAATAGGGATCGTCGTAATCAACAATATAAACAAGACAATGGGCTGATTTGGCTTTTCCATTTTCATACTTGATTAGTGCACAATATACGTCCACATATAGGCATCGATTATTTAAATTTTTTGTTGGACTATCAGGAGATGTTAGAATCCAATGGATCCTTCTGAACATACATTGTTAGTACTTGGTTAATTTTGAGAAAAATGAGTACTTTGGATCTAGGATTTTAAAGTAAAGTACCATCCCGTATTCCCATGCTTTAATGACAGGGTCATTTAGAGAGATTGAATTTGCTAAGAAACTAACACCACTAACTCCAGACTTATGAGGAAAGTAGATCGTTGTATTCCAAGACTCCTAAATATCATAGGAATAAGGATGATAATGATCGATGCAGGTTGTATACCACTCATTAAACCATTTTTTCTGGACATAAGAACTTATTTTTTTCTTAGATATTATAAGGAAATCTAAGGTAATTAACTTGTAACTCTAGAAGGGAAAACCTTTGGGCTATTAGGTTGGTAGAAGATAGAAGACCAAAGCGTGATCTACTTTTTGTATGAAATTCCAAATTATTAATAAGGACTTTGCTAAAAGGAGTAACCCGTTCTAGTAGTAATGACATTTCATCATGGATTTGACCGTTTCTCGACAGGAGTTCTGCTCTGATGATCACTATTGGTGAGTTCTCGAGTTAAACTATCTGTCATAGAGTTCTTCGATCCCTGTATATGCTTAATAGAGAAGAAAAACTGGTTAAATCATGATTGCCAATGCAGGAGTCGCCCTTGTGCTTGCATATTTGATAAATTCTTTTTTACAAAACCAAGTATTCCTTTGCAATCTATTCGAATAAGAAAAGGTTTTGGGGTTAAAAAGATTAGAAACTTTTCAATTCCCCTTATGACTGCAAGAGTTTCTTTTTCCATCATGGGATAGTTGCACTCTGCTATATTAAAACTTTCATTGCAATATTTGCAGAGTTTTTCACCTTTTTTGATTTTGAATACTGCGCTTCAGTGCTCATTACTGGCATCTGTCTCAAGAACTAAATCATCTTCTTCATTAGGCAAATTAAGAACAAAAATATTTTTACACATCTTTTTGAAGTTTTGAACAATCTTTGTATCATTAGTGGTCCATGTCCAACTTACTTCTTTCTTGAATTTTTGCTGCAATGGCTTTCTCAGTTTAGCTAAGTCTTTAATGAAATCGGAAGGATAGGTAAGGCATCCAAGAAACCTTTCTAACTAGTGCCTATCTTCAATCTTTTCAGGGAATTTTACTATTTTTTTCAGAATATGTCTTCGTAGGATGATTTGTCCAGTTTTTATCTCCAACCATAAGAACTCAATTTCTTGTTCAACATAAATGCACTTATTCTTACCAAGTATAATATTATGATCAATGCATGTTTAGGTGACCGCTAAGACATCATCTTTGTGCTGTCCTATAGTTTTGAAAAAGACAAGGATATCATCAATGTAAACTAGATAACACTGATTAAGATCTTTAAAGATGTTATCTATTCTTCTTTGAAATATTTGAGGTGCATTTTTAAGGCCAAATGGCATTACTATCCATTTGTAATGTCCTTGAGGGGCAGTAAATGCGGTCAAAGGAATGTTTTCTTCATTCATTTTTATTTGGCAATATCTGCTTTTGCAATCCATTTTAGAGAACCAAGAGGCTCCTTGAATTCTATTAAAAAGAACTGTTTTGTTAGGAATATAATAACCATCAAAGATAGTATTATCATTAAGCTTTTTGTAATTGATCACTATTCTTGCTTTTTCTATTTTTTCTTCTGCATGATTTCTTACCATGAAAGTAAGACTAATGTGAGGACTCTTGCTATTCCTGATTAATCCCTTATCCAGAAGTTCTTTGATTTGTTTGTCAAATTCCTGAATATCCTGGTGTGTGTACACCATTTGTTTGACTCGGATAATACTATTGGGATTTAATAAGATGATTAATAGTATTGGGATTTAATAAAGTGATTTTAGCAAATGTCTTATCATTATCCCAAAATTTTAGAGGATTATCTGAGTAGAGCTCTTTGCATAATTGCTCTTGTTGTTTAGTAATTTTTTCTTTAATAGATAACTCAAATAACGAGATTGTTAATGCTACTTCTTATTGTGCAGACATTACCTTCTCACCATGCTGGCTGCATGTAAACTCAATTTTCTGATGAGTATAAGCCTTGCTTAATTTTTCAATAGGACCTAAGTGACCATTAATCATGAATATTATCTGGTTTATGGTTTGTGTGCTTGGAGAATAGAATCTCTAAAAATTATTTCCAATAATCATATCATGAGAGGGTTGATCAGTAGCCGATAGAACTGGTATAATGAATTAGACTTCTCCTAATTCTATGGATAATTCTTCTATAGCTTTATTGTGACTCATAATGCTATTATCAGCTATCCTCACTTGTAAAGAATTTTTAGATCTTTCCCACATAAACTATGAAAATAATGATATTTTTCCAAAGCATACAAAATATCTACTATCTATGTAGGCACACAACTCATATTTATTATATCTCTCTAAGCATATGTTTATTGGGATATACATGTGATTAGGATTTGTTTTAGTGAATTCATAGTATATTTCCATAGTCATATGTTTGACTAATTCGTCCTCATAAATTGGCTCACTAACTACCTTTTTATCTAAACTCATACTTCGGTCAACAGTGTGTCTTGCAGCTTCAAAATTCATTCTACTCATTTCACTGGTCATGTTAATCATATCATCTTCTTTAAGCTCTTCTTTAGCTGATGAAGATCCTTCTCCTCATTCTGATCTTGCACTCATGCTTCTTAATAACTGGGTTTTAATGGTAATTTTACCATTCTCATCAATTTTTATCACATTTTTCTTATTGATTTTAGAAGGGTTGGCAAAGCTAGATATCTATGACTGATTGATTTTTATCTCTTGTGGGTGAGATTTAATCCTTTAGATGTTTTGCATAGGGGTAGGACTTTCAAATTTTTCTGCCTCTATCATAATCGCCTTAGTTTTCTGATCTATTGTATTATCTAATTTGTAGATAATTTTTCAAAATATTCTCAATGGGTATCCTCCTCTTTTTATATCCATTCCAACAGTTTTTATGTTAACAGATAGAAAGTTTTTACCAAACTCATCTTTTAGATTCACATAGTATCCAAGTCGGCAGTTGAATCCTACTGATCCATTACATGAATTGGTCTTTATCCTTATGATAATTTGGTTATTAATTTTGGTGTGCCTAATATCACATAGTAAAGCATAAAGATCAATATCTTTACCATAGTACTGTAATGGAGTGATTTGAACTTGGATACTTTCAACACGGATATACCTATATTTTCTATCTTTGTTATGCTTAAGGATATTTTTTCAGTTGATGAGATTAACTTGTCCCACATCATACTCACAGTCTTTGATTTCTAGATCTCTGTCCATAATCTCACATACATATTTGCTTTTTAACTGAAAGATAGATTTTTTTTATAGATCATCTCTTTCTAGATTATGGGAAGGATCCAATCTCCTTTGACTTCTTCATGATTATTGTCTATAACAAACTCTTCTCCTTAAAGATCACTAAGACTAATTGAGTCACTTTCCATCATATGACTTGTTTCTTCATAATCACTTTTTTCATTCATTGTCTAATATAATTTCAACAATCCTTTGTTGTTACTTAGGGCTAGGTCTAAAGCCTCATCTTTACTAAGTTCAATATAATCTAGGCTACCCAAGGTTTCAATAAGCTTTTTATTCTTTCTATTTTTACATTCATTAGCATAATGTCCTACTTCTCCACATGCCTGGTATTTGCAGTTGTTTTTTCCTGCAGAAAAATAAGCTGCTTTCTTAAAAAATCTGCGTCTTTTAGAGCTTGGTTTGTTATAATATTTTTTTTTCTATATTTCTCTCCTATTTGCTTGTTAAAGCTCTTTTTCTTATAAAATTTTCTTTTTCTTCTCCTTTCAGGTTCTCTTCCCCATTGATAAGGCGAATCCCAATAAGTTAGAAATTGCTTCTTAATTTTCTTTTACTTTTGGAGATGAAGACATTGATCATTGACCCATTTTCTTAAATAAGAGATTCTTGACCCAAGGGTATCAATGACATCTGCTCTTTCAAGCTGTGCAATGTATTTTTCATTAATTATGAAATTTATAGGATATGACAATTTGTCATAGAACATACCAATATTAGTTTCATTATGCCCTATTTTATAATAATACTGACTAAATTCAGCAATATGATTTTTCAGATATCTTATATCCCATAATTCTATGCTATTAGTCTTTCCCCACCATTCCCTTGCTCTTGCTTCTGAATCAAGTTAGCTATGATGAATTCAATTTCGATCTCCTTTCATAGATTTTTGCACACTGCAGCTGGTGTTTCCATCATTCTTAATGTATTTTCCGTATTCATTTAATGAATCATACCAGTCAACTACAGTGCCAGAAAAACTATGTTCGATGTAATTTAGGAAATTTATAGCAGTCAATGTAGTATTCAGATCTAAAACACTGTTCATACCTCTTTTCTAATGCTCAAATATTTCTTTTCTATTACGAACTCCATCTATGTTTAAGATATATCCTGTTTGACTAATTAGAGTAAGACCAATTTCTTCAAGTGTTGTAGTTTTCTTTGGGATAAACCCAAAGGAAAAGTTGGTTGTACATCGTGTTGGAACATACCTAGGTCTTGTAAAATGAGTATTTCTTCTAGAAGGTTCAATAAATTCTTCAGGTTTAGGAATAACATTATTAGCCTTATTGGTCTCTATTTCACATAGGTTGAGTTCTTCTCCAATTCCATTAATCTTATCTTCGATAGCCATTTTACCATATTTTTTGTCCAATATTCTTCTGACTTCTTCTGATGGTAACAAATTAAGATCTTCTAATTTAATCAAATTCATCTACTGATATATTTCTTCTTCTAGTTGGACATTGTTTGTCTCTTCATTATCATCAGATAATACTTCATATTTATCACTAATTGCGCTCATAATCCTTTTTAATTCTTTTGGATTCTATTCCTTCTCAAACATGTTTTGTAATTCTTCAAGAGTATACTGGTTATACTCCATCCTCTTATTCTTTTTCTGCCTTTTCAGCCGATTTTTTCACCAGATTTTCTCCTACTTCTTTTTGAATTTTTATATCATGTAAAGGAAATGAATTTTTGTTTATTAGGTTTTGAAAAGGATATTTATGCTAAAATGGAGTACTAATACTTGAATTAGATTTCTGCTATGTCTAACGTCGTTAACTAGAAAGAGGTGAATTATAGATAATTGCTTTTTAAGCTCCTTAACTTCAGTCTTAATTTTAGCTAATTCTACTTTTAGTTCTAAAACTATATCAGTGATATAGTTTAATTGAGATGCTACTGAATGAATTCCTGCCAGTAAGTGAATAATATGTGAATAATTCAGACTACAACAAGCAGGTGATGATTCAGGCATTAATCACAGTTAATTAGCTTAATTAGTCATTAGTTACCTTAATTATCTTAATTATTTTTGGTCACGTGGCTCTGATACCAGATGAAAGAGAGTCGAGAATACTACTAATAACAGAAATTACACATGCCCAAATTTAAAATTTTCAAAAGTAAGTTTTTAAAGATTTGGTTTAAAATACAAATTTTAAAAGTTTAGGGGCTTACAAAAAATAAGGAGGGTACCTAAAAGTTCTTTCTGCAAATGTCGAAGTACTTAAATGTTAACTCCAAAAACTTAGGCCTTGAAAAATAAATATCGCTTATGTGGGGGGTACTTCAATATCAACTTTCCCTCAGAAATTATATGCTCTATGGTCTCGGGCTCTCAGCTAGTAAATTGCATATGGTAACTAAACTTTTTGACTACAAATTTACAAAGAAAAAAAAAATTCTTTAATAAAAGGAAACGACCAGAGACTAATGATAAAAATTTACAACAAAAATAGCTGATAAAATGATTTTTTTAACAAAAAAAAAGCACCAGGAGGATTAATTTGAAACGTACATTACGAAGATTTGAACACAGGCATGCAAAATTAGAAATGTCCTGCAAAAGGCCAATTGAGCAAGCGACAATTCTTCAGGATGCGAGAACATAAAGTAATTAAAATAAATAATAAAAAAGGAGGAAAGCAAAATATCCACATTACATGCACGAATGAACTAAGAGCATGTGTAATGGAGAGCCTTTTTTAGTGTGCAATCACTATCAACCTCCTTCATAATTATAGTGTAGTTACTCCCACTTTGATTAGTATGTTTCACTTCGCACATAATACTTGTACATTTATTAAAGACGAGAAGAATCAGAGTCATCGGGTATTAATCTTCCTCCAAATACGTGCTGAGGCTCCTTGTAGGCGGTGCTCATTGAAACTCATAGCCACCCTTTACCAGAAGCTAAACTTCTTTTGATCGGCCCTTATAATGACGTCTATGCTGGTATTAATCCAAGCACTTATTAGTTGTCGATCCTCTTCAGTTGTCCACTTTTTTGCCCCGATGACTACCCCCTAATTACTTCGTCCTCTACCCCCTCATCAGTACTAGGGTCAATATTTGTCCTGATGTGCCTTAATTCGGCCATCAATTTGGTCGATGTGGCTGAGGGTATAGAGTCCCCCCCCCCCAAAAAGTAATTTGGGTTAGAAAATGATGGAGGGTATTACGGTGGATAATACTGGAGAGGATTATTAGGTGCTTTTTAGGGGCCAATAGGTGGTGGGGATAAAAAATTGGAGAATAGTTTCGAGGATTTTGATTTAAACCACCACTTGGATTACTTGGGTTATGTGGTGGTGGGAAATATGTAAGGTACGGATGATGGTGGCAGCCTAGGGGTCACTACTAAAAATATGCCTTTTTCAGACGGAAATCTCCGATGGATTGCTGGCGGAATGCTGATACCCCACGACGATTTCGACATACTTTTCGATGGAATTCCAATGGACCAGTCCGATGGAGAGCTGGATTTCTTAACCATCTTTTGATTGGAAAAAAATTGAAAAATTGAAAAATTAGGAAAACTTTTGAGGAGAAAGGGCCTAGTGGATTGAAGGATAAATTTGGGGAGTTAAGAAAAAAGAATCAGAGGACGGGCTGGTTGTCTGGCAGGATTTGGAAGTCACTTAAAGAATTGTTAGGCGATAAATTGTCGTATTTTACGTGCCACTTTCACCCACTTTTAGCTCATATAATAACTTAATTTTTAGGATTTTTACTTGTTTTATTTACGTTTTGTAGGAAATAAGTTCAAATGGAACAAGTATCACGAAAAGGAGTGAGGACAGAAAAAAACAGCGAAAACAGGCATGAAAGGGAAGACGGGGGGTCGAACCTCCACGCCAGAAAAGTGGCACGGTGGGGCAGTGCCACCCTGGCACAATCGTTTCCCTCCCCTGTCCCCCACTCGGCCGATTTTCTGTTTAAGCCTCCTTCGGTGTTTTTGTTCGGGACCTCCCCGGGCTCTCCTTTAGAGACTTTTTGGGAGTTTCTAGGTTAGGATTAGCCAATAAAAATCTCATTGGGAAATGAGATTAGGATTGGTCTCTGGTTGTTTAGATCAAACTTGTGGATTCTCAAGTTCATTCAATCAACTTAAGTTTTCTCTTCTCTTCCTCTCCTTATTTTGTATGTTTATGTTCATGTTTTGGTTTATATGCTTTTGTAATATTTATAGATTATAGTTGTGAATTTGGGTTGTGAGTAGCCTTGTGATGGCCAATTAATTGTTGTTAGACCTTTACCCCTCTTATTCATGCTAGAATTTAAGGTTTTCTCTCACGCCCACCATGTGTTCGATGAAATGCTTGAAAGACCTTTCATCCGTATTTTAGGGCAATTGACTTATGCTGAAAGGCCAGGTTGATAGTCTAGTGTAGGTAGAGTGAATGATTGGGATTGGGATATGAAAATAGTCTCGTCGCTAGCTAGGTTAAGGGTTGTCAACCTAGTAGTTTAGTCGAACTAATTCTGTGAAAATAGGTGGTTAGAACAACTAGACTAGCCTATTGACCCTTGAGAGAGGGCTTGGTTGACCTCAATGACACAACCGATCAACCTCGAATACTAGCATAACTTGGGAAGGTGAGGGTTTAACTTGATCAACTGGTTTATATCAGGTTTAATTATAACTGTAGTCCTTTGGTTATTTTAGTAGTTTAGTTCTATTTTCTATTCTTTCAGTTTTTCCTAGCTTGAGGCGTTTTAGTTAGCTCAGGTATTTGGAAACCCAACTCTCTGCGGACGACACCCTGAATACTCAACGATGCACCTTACACTTGGGGTTTATAAATATTAAAACTTTTTTCTTAACAAGTTTTTGGCGCCGTTGTTAGGAAGTTGGTGCTTTCCAATATTAGAGCTTACTTGGGCATTCGAGACTAGACTTTTATTTTGAAAAAAAAAATTGAAAATTGAAAAAAAAAAGTCGTTTTCCTACTTTTCTCAATATGAGCATGAATTGTTTTGGAGATATTATGATAGATTACATGCTTTTCTTGGTCATTGTGATTTTTATTTGAAAAAGTGGGAAATTTTGAATACAGTTTATGAGGGTGTGAATTGTGAGACCCGTACCCTTTTAGAGTATTGGGATTTTTGTGCTAAAATTGTTGATGAAGCTTGGGATTCTCTTGATTGGTTGGCTTAGGATACTTATGAATACGAGATTAGTTGCACTAATTCATACATTCCAACCCCTTATATCCCTGATTATGCTCCTCCTATGCGCGAAATTTGTCATTGTTCTGATCATGATAGTAATTCTTGTCCCTATTATATTTCTAATGAGAGCTTTGCTAGACTTAGCAATATGATAAAGACAATGAATGAGCAACAAATTGAGTTTGCTAATCCTTAGTTCTAGTTCTCCTAGACTTGATGTCAATTTGTGTGATGATGGTGCGTTTTTCCCTCATCTAGAGTCCGGACTAGAGGAAGTACTCAACCCTCCCTTGACTACTTTACTCACAGTTGCTCCATCCTTTCCTGATATCCTTTCCTAATAAATTATCATATTTTACGTGCCTCTTTCACCCACTACACCTACTTTTAGCTCGTATAATAACTTAATCTTTAGAATTTTTACTTGTTTTATTTACGTTTTGTAGGAAATAAGTTTAAATGGAGCAAGTACCAGGAAAAGGAGCAAAGACAGACAAAAACAGCGAAAGCAAGCAAGAAAAGGACAACGGGTGCCCGAACCACCGCGCCAAAAAAGTGGCATGGTGGGGCCGTGCCACCCTGGCACAGTCGTGCCCCTCCCCTGTCCCCCGCTCGCCCGATTTTCTATTTAAGTCTCATTCGGCGTTTTTGTTCGAGACCTCCCAGGCTCTCCTTTAGCGACTTTTTGGGAGTTTTTAGGTTAGGATTAGCCAATAAAATTCCCATTAGGGAATTAGATTAGGATTGGTCTCTGCTTGTCTGGATTCAAACTTGTGGATTCTCAAGTTCATTCAATCAACATAAGTTTTCTCTTTTCTTCCTCTCTTTATTTAATATGTTTATGTTTATGTTTTGGTTTATATGCTTTTGTAATATTTATAGATTATAGTTGTGAATTTGGGTTGTGATTAGTTTTGTGATGGCCAATTGATTGTTTTTAGACCTTTGCCCCTCTTGGTCATGCTAGAATTTAAAGTTTTCTCTCACGCCCACCATGTGTTCGATGAAATACTTGAAAGACCTTTCATCCGTGTTTTGGAGAAATTGATTTATGCTGAAATGTGAGGTTGATTGTCTAGTGTGGGTAGAATGAATGACTGGGATTGGGACATGAAAATAGTCTCGTCGCTAACTAGGTCAAGGGTTGTCAGCCTAGTAGTTTAGTCGAACTATTCCCATGAAAATAAGTTGTTAGAATAACTAGACTAGCCTATTGACCCTTGAGAGAGGGCTTGGGTAGCCTCAATGGCGCAACCGATCAACCTCGAATACTAGCATAACTTGGGAAGGTGAGAGTTTAACTTGATTAGCTGGTTTATCTCAGGTTTAATCATAATCGCAGTTCTTTGGTTATTTTAGTAGTTTAGTTCTATTTTCTATTCTTTCAGTTTTGCCTAGCTTGAGACGCTTTAGTTAGCTCTGGTACTTGGAAACCCAATTCTCTGTGGACGACATCCCGAGTACTCAACGATGCACCTTGCACTTACGGTTTATAAATATTAAAACTCTTTTCCTAACAAGAATATTGGGCTTCTGAAAAATTTCTCAGGATGAGTGCAGAAGCAAAGAAGAATCGAAACAATGACCAGGATGGCTTAGGTCCTCCTTTGCATACGTGTGGTTCGATCATATTTAGTGAGTGAAAGAAGCGTTTGGTAAGTGATAAATTAATTTCGTATTCAGTTATTTCTATAGCTTTTACAAATACAAAAAACTCTTTTCCCAACTTATTTGCATAACGTACAGGTCAGGAAGGTTAATAGGGAGCTGACTCCTATAGAATTTTTAAAGACACTCATCAACATGACAAGGACAATATGGGTTGATAAGAAATCAGAAAAAACATATATAAGCTTCCTTTACTTTTTTAGTGTTTATAAATCATCTCATTTTTGCGATTTTCATGCTATACTTATAACGTGTAATCTTTTGAATCTTGCTTTGGAGACGGAGCATTAACAGAAATGGGAACAAATTAGAAACTCTCAATCTTCAATAGATCCTATCTTTGATCCATCTAAAATTCCATATGAGACAGAGCTTTGGGTTCAAGGAAATTTAAACAAAAAGGGTCGTGTTTATGAGCTAGGTTTAGAAGGGATGAAACTGAGGCATGTGTTCAAGTCTACGGCAACATCCAAGAGTAGTCAAAGTTAGGAGCCTGATGTGCGAGTGAGGATCACTCTATTGAACAATGAACTGACTTTAATGGTGGAGAAAACCCGCATAATGGACGAGCGAAACAATCGTTTGGAAGACCAAGTCATGATGTTGAGTCAACAACTTAGTGGGGTGCAAAACACACTAAATAAGTTCATCAGATCTTAACAAGTATTTGGCTCTAAATCTTGTCTCCCTTCTTCGTGCCCTCAAAGCACCCTCGTTTTACAACTTATGCCCCTCCTCCTCATCCTCCTACTCCCCCTCAACCTGAATACCATGATGATGGTGATGATGACGACAATGAGTTTGATTCAGGTGGCGAGGATCTTGGGTACAATAAAGGCCCTAACTATAACTATTTATAGTTTTCAACTATTATAGCTTATGAGATTTGTTTAAGCCAAACATTGATTACATTGTTGGATTACGATGGTTTTGTATTGCTACAGTTTTGCTAAACTTTGTATTTGTGTTTTTGTCAGTTTGAACCAGAACTTTGTTGTGATTGTGTTGAACTTGTGCACTTGTGGTGGTTGAATGAAATTAACCAAGTGCGCTGGTTGTTGTAAATATGGTAGTTTCAGGTTTGGTTGATTGTACAATGGGATAATTTACTTTTAAAATTACATGCTTAAAAAAACTCTTCTGATGGAATTTCCGACGAATTCTGATGAAATTACCATTGGATTTCGACGGAATCCAATAATTTTTAAAATATTTTTGCGAAAATAATATAATTTTTTTTTATTCGATGGAATCGTCAGTCGATAGATTTTTTCTTACGGTTTTTCGGGCAATGTTCCATCTGAATGGTTGTTCGACAAAATGTGCCAGTCCATTGGAATGTCTTCTCGACAGGATCTATTCTGACGGACGTCGTTTGTCAAAATTTCGGTTAGAAAAATTATTTTCTCACAGAAAAAATAGGTTTTTCTGGCGAAAAATCCAAATAACGATGTTATATTATTTAATAGTGGTGGATATGAGGGGTAAGACATGGGAGGGATTAGTTGGGAGAGTAGGGATATTATTATTCGCCCCAATTAGGTCGGGGTGTACCATTTTCCTCAAGTAAGCCAATAAATGATAGCGGGTGTTAGGATTCATATTTGAGGTACAATTATCACCAACAAGTATATAATTAATCGTATTAATATATTAATCGGTCATGTTAATTTCATGTAATGAGATAAAAAAATTTACTAACATATTAAGTTGTATCAAGTTATATAAAACCATAAAAGATTAAATCATGTAATCACATTAGCACACAAATATATGATCATAGTAACATATAATCATGTTCAAAGTTATATTTCATGAATCAAATCATATTAATTTTAACCAGTAAAATACAAGCATGTCATATTAATTTTACATAATGAGATTAAAAGTTGTCTTACCACGTTGAATTGCTACAAGTTTATTTAAAACCATATAATATTAAAGCATATAATCATATTAATATATAAACATATAATCATAGTAACATATAATCTTATTAACATATGGTGATATCGACATATATTTATAGTAACATATAAGCTTTTCAAAGTCATATTAACCATATTTACTAACTACTTATAAATTTATTTTGAATTTTTCTTTCTTTTTTTTAAATTTATAAAGTATTTCAATTAATTTTACTAACATTCCAATACTTAAATAAATTAAATTATTTTTACTAACATGGCAAAACTTAATATATTAATTAGTCATATTAATTTTACATAAAGTCATGGAAAAATTTTACTAACATTTTAGATTGGCTTAGTAACATCTCAATAGTATCACAAAATCAATTCATATTAACGTAGACACATACGCTCATTTTAACGTAAATTTTATGAATCAAGTCATATTCATTTTAGTAAGGAACATCATATTAACATGTGACATGTCATACTTGGTAACATATTGTCACAATGTTCAACTCTAATTTCATTAACACGCCAAAACATATTTCATATAGTCATATCATCATATCATATTTAGTAACATATTCTCATAATGTTTACTATAAAATCAATCCATACGATCATGTCATATTTACTAACATGGAAAATCATATTATTAAAAATTCATTTTAATTTGACCAACATGATGTAAATTATAAATTTAATGAGTCATGTCACATAATCTTATTTATAATGTTAAAAACATATGTAAACATATTTAATCATCTTCTATTAATCATATTATCATCATATCATATTTAAAAATTAATAACATATAATCATTTCATATTATTTTAGCTACTAACATATAAAATAACACATAAAAATATTTGCCAACCAATTAACAAAATTGATACTACAATTTGCTTTACTTCTTCTTTGATTAAGAGAGCACCAACGTCTCTACAAATTAAAACATATAAAATTTGGAAACTTAAATATCAATTAATGTAGAAATTAAGAATTGAAGTGAGTAAAAATTAGAAATTCTTCCTAGATTTTTCTCTTCTTTCTTGATGAAACAACTCACAACAAATAGCCAAGTGAATAGACATTTAGAGAAAAAGAGAATGAGTTTTTTTTTTTAGGTGTAAGAATTATGAAGAGAATGATGGGTATTTAATTATAGAATTAAATTTAGCCCCCGAAAAAATCAAAAATAGGTTTCTCCTGTTTTTTGAAAGCAAATTGCCACAGTAAAAAAAAAGGGTTGGTGCTTGGCGCTACCCGACGTACAAAAAAGAAAAAAGAAAAAAGAGAGAGCGCATAGCTCGCGGCTCGTTGATCGCTGTCGCTCAACAAGTCGCAAGTCACAAGCCACCCTCTGCAAGGAAGCCAGTGGGTCACTTGGGCGTAGCACCCATTTCTCGACTTGTGGGCTCCGCACTGCGTGTGCTCTAATGTGTTAGTGACAATTTACAAGCATGTGTCTCATGGCTATAGAACTATGAGACTATCTTCCACTTTGGTGTTAAAATAATGATCTTAATGCATTTTCTCTAGCTTCACAAGTCCCAAATCATTAGGTGATGGTTTTCAATTATTTTTAAATATAAAAGGGGCTGGAAGAATTGAGAGGAGTGAAGAAAACTTGGGAGAAATTGAGTAAAGTTGGAAGAATTTGAAGAGAGTTGAAAAAAATTAAAAGAAACTGAAAGGAAAAACATTCAGTTGAAGGCAACAGATCCAGAGTTTTAATATTCAAATGAATTTCCAAGCATATTGGATTTCAAATTACATTCTTCTAAAATCCATGTAGCTATATGAAAAGTTGCAAGTTGATTATTTAAGTATGTGTAGAAGCTCTTGCATTTGCACAATTTTACTTTATCGTGTCATACACTTACATTAATACAATAAAATTTACTACAAACATTCTATTCATACTAAAGAAAAGTATACTAGAAGTATACCGACATATTATAATTAGTTCTTTTTATTTTTTATCAGTAAATTTCCTTTTTTTTAAGATGATATTTTTTTTTATCTAACTTTGTGTTAACTGGAGAGAGCTAAGAGGAATTAAGAGATGGAATATTTTCATTTCTCTTGTATATCTATACATCAGTCTGGAGCAAGCTATATACAAGGAAAGAAGAAATAAGAAATGAAGTGGAAAATAATAACAGCCTCCTAACAACTTTCTAACACTCTTAACCAACTAACTACCTAACAAGGCTATTCTCATACATGTTGTACACTTCAATACACACTATATACAACATCTCAACATCCCCCCCCCCCCCCTCAAGGTAAGAGTGGTGGAGAAGCCAACAATCCTAGCCTTGAACATAGATAGGAGTGTTGTGTCTCACTCAAGGGCTTGGTCATGATGTCAGCAAGCTGTTCATGGGAAGAGACATGAGAAGTTTGTAAAAAAACCTTCAACAATTTTGTCACGAGTGTAATGGCAGTCAATACGAAGATGCTTGGTACGCTTATGAAACACTGGGTTCTGAGCAATGTGTTGTGTAGCCTTGTTGTCACAAAACATGGTGATTGGCAAGGCTGGCTTGATAAAGAAATCCTACAGTAGAAATGAAATCCACTCAAGCTCGGAGGTGGTGGTTGACACGGTTCCGTACTCTGCCTCAGTTGAGGATTTAGCAACGGTTTTCTACTTCTTGGTTTTCCAGGAAACCAATGATGAGCCAAGGAACACATAGTAGTCGGTCAAGGACCTGGCTGAGTCCGAGTAGGTGCCCTAATCTGCATCACTATAGGCATGCAATTGAAGATTACTGTTGGTGGCAGATAAGAGACCTTTGTTAACTGTACCTTCAAATATCGAAGAACATGGAGAGCTGCCTGATAGTGAGGAACGCAAGGATATTGGAGGAACTGACTCAAGTGCTGAACTGAATAAGAAATGTCAGGTCTTGTAAGAGTAAGGTATAGCAACCTGCCTACCAAACGCTTGTAAGATGAAGGGTCAAGTAGCAATTCTCCTAACTCCAAGTATAAATGAAGACCTTTAGGAAGAGGGAAAGGACTTGGTTTTGCGGCTGTGAGACCTGCATCTTTTAGAATGTCAGGGATGTACTTTCGTTGATTGAGGAAAGTGCCTTGAGCAAATCTTGCAATCTCTATCGCAAGGAAATATCAAGCCAATCCTAAATCCTTGATAGTAAAGGCAGTATGCAGGTTTGTCTTGATGGTGGCAATGGTAGAATGGTCACTGCCTGTAATTAAAAGATCATCCACATATACAAGCACAAAAGTATAAAGACCATTCACCTGCTTGGTGAATAAAGAGTAATCATTTTTGGATTCAGTGAACTCGTTGGTGACCAAGAACTTGGTCAACTCAATATTCCACTATCGTGAAGCTTGTTTCAAACCATATAAAGATCGTTGTAACTTGCACACTTGCCTAGGAAGGCCTTTAGTATACCCTTCCGGAGGTAACATATACACATCTTCATCAATAAAACCATGCAGAAAAGCATTATTTATGTCCAACTGATGCAGGGGCCAATGCTTGGTAGTAGCTACGGCAATGAAAACTCTGACTGTAGTAAGTTTAGCTACAGGAGAGAACGTGTGCTTGTAATCCTTATCTTTAACCTGCTCAAAGCCTCTAATAACCAAGCGAGCTTTATGTCTATCCATAGTTCCATCAGGGTTATACTTAGTTTTATAAAGCCACTTGGAGGTCAATGCCTTCTTGCCATGTGGTAGGGTGGTCAGAACCTATGTATGATTTGTCTCAAGGGCGTGCAGCTCTTAATTCATGGCCTGTACCCATTTTGGAAAAGACTTTGCTTGTGAATAACTATGGGGTTCATTAGTCTGTAAGGCCCTGGTGAGAGAGACCATATAGTCAGGGGAAAGATGGGCTAGGTTAGCATAGGTGAACAAAGGATAAGGGTTGATGAAGGTGGTTAGGCTATTTGACTGAGACTGTGTAGGGTTGGTAGTGGAGGTTGTTGCAGGGCAGACATAATCTTATAACCAGGATGGAGTCACTCTAGCTTGATTAGACCTCCTGAGAGTTGGACTGTGGTTAGGATAAGGACAATGCACAGTGTCAAAGCCCACAGGATCAGTAGGATGACAAGAAGACAGGTCAAGGCTTGAAGAGGAATGAGGAAGGGATGAAACCTGTGGAGTGGATAAGCTAGAATTGTCAAAGGATAAAGATGAAGGAGACAATGAATCAGAAACCACAAGGTCAGATTCTAGATCAAGAGCTGTTGAGGCTCTAGAAGGGATATTTATGTTAGAAGAAGAAAAAGGGAGTAGGGATAACCTATCTGATGCAGCATAGGTGGGTAAAGGATGGGATACAGCCTAGTCAGAGTTGCCAATCTGATATGTGTCTCCTTTAAAAGGAAAAATATTTTCATAAAATATAACATCTCTGTTGTGAAAAACTTTCCCGGTTTGTAAATCATACAATTTGTAACCTTTGTAGCCAAAGGTATAACTAAGAAATATACATCTTTTGGCCTTGAAATTAAGTTTATCTGATGGTTGTAAATTTGCAACAAAACTTAGGCAACCCACTACTCTTAAATCATCATAGGTTGGTGGATAGCCATATAATCTTTCAAAAGGGCTTATCCAATTCAAACTTGCTATATGAAGTTTATTAATGATGTGTGTAGCTGCTTGGACACATTCTCTCCAAAACTGCTTTGGCAATCCTGCCTGAAACCTTATTGCCCTAGCAGTGTCTAGAAGGTGTCTATGCTTTCTCTCTGCTACACTATTTTGTTGGGGGGTGCCAACATTAGATTTTTGATGTAAAACACCATTTTCAGAAAAAAAAACCCAAGGCAAGAGGAATTTAAAAATTCATTACCATTATCACTTCTGACCATAGTGATTTTGGTGTGAAATTGAGTGTTGACCATATTGAAGAAATACATAATATATTGAAGAAATGCATAAGAGCAAAACTAACTTGAGTTTTCTGTTGTAAAAGTTGCGTCCAAGTGGTTTTGGTGAAATCATCAACTATGGTGAGGAAATAGTGAGCTCCACAAATATTGGCAACCCTATAGGGACCCCAGTCATCCAAATGAACCAATTGAAATGGAAAGGTAGTGGTAATACTGCTATTATTAAGGGTAATCTATGCATTTTTGCTGAAACACAAATATCACAAGCAATTGTATTTGGCAAGGGGTGTTGACATAGAGAAATGTGCTGCATTTTGGAAAGTGATGTATGGCCAAGCCTGACATGAACAGGGGCAAAATTTTGCCATTTACAATCAGCCGAAGTGGAAGTAAAAACATCATTAGGGGTAGGGGTTGTGACAATCAAGCTTGTGTTTTCTTTATTCTGTCCATTCTCAGAAGGTTGTGTTGTATTGCTATTGTGTCCAGCCTAATCAACAGATTTGAATTAATAGAGACCATGTTCCACATGTGCAACAGCCACAGGTAGTTTAGTTGAAGGGTCCTGAAAGGTGCATGTGTCAAGTGTAAATAAGGCATCTAGCTGGAGATCAGTTAACAACTTGTTAACTGATATTAAGCTAAATTTAAAGTCTGGAACATACAGGACATTGTGCAAGACTATCTTGGAGTCAAGTTGAACTTGTCCAGCATATGTAACACTTTTAAAGGAGCCATCGGGTAGGGTAATATGAATTGGTGTCTGTAATGGCTGGATTTTTGTGAAAGATTTCAAATTATGGGTCATGTGGTTAGATGCACCAGTGTCAACAATCCGAGAACCATGACAGTTTAAATTCACAACACAACATTTACCAAAAAGGGACCTATTAATCATACCTGCAAAATGGGCAAATGAGTGTGCACTATCAGAATGATTCTCTGAGGCATGCTTCCCTTTCATATACTTCATCATTTCCTGTGCCAGGGCCTGAACAAGATTGGAATCGATTTGTTCCAAGACTGACTTAGCAATGCCAGTTCCAACATCATCCAATGGGCTCTCTGGTATTGTTATTGCCTGACTAGTCACATTTGCAACCATTTTGTTGGCTTTCTTACTCTTGTCTGCATCTCTTGGCCCTTCATACCAATCCGGGTATCCTATAAGTTCGAAACATTGATCCTAGGTGTGTCCTACTTTTTGGCAGTAATCAGAAAATCTGCTTCCCTTAGACTTCCTCATATCTTTCTTGGCTCTCACATTTGGTCCTTCACCACTTCTGACGGCCAAAGCTTTTGTGTTAGACTCTCCATCACCCAAAGAGGAACCAAGAGATTTATTTGCAGCTGCTACTATCTCTCGAGGACCATTGGAGTAAAAACCAATAACATTCCTTTGTGTTTCCACTCTGGCTATCATGCAGTAAGCTTTGCTAACATTTGGCAAAGGGTCCATTAACAAGATTTGTCCTCTAATAGACTCATTTGAATCATTCAACCTCATCAAGAAATGCATTAACCTTTGTCTTTGCTCCAATTCTTTGGTTTTCTTGACAGCAGTGCAGTCTGTTTTATGGAGGCAATTGCAGATTGGAATTTCACTTAGAGCATCCAATTCATCCCACAACCGTTTTAATTTGGTGTAATAAACAACTATTGTATCATTGCCTTGATACAAATCTGAAATTTCTTTCTGAATTTGATAGAGTAGTGGTCCATTATTTTGGCCAAATCTTTCAGACAAGTCGATCCACAATTCCTCAGCTGATCTAGTGTAAAGGAATGCCTCAGACAGATCAAGTATTATGGAATTAAGCGACCAACTTACAACCATGCTGTCGCAACGAATCCATTATATTGTTCATACATAGGTGAGTTGGACTCAGGTTTCTTGCGAGAACCATCAATAAATCCCAATTTCGTTCTAGTCCTCAAAGCAATTTTCATTGATCTACTCCATTGGTGGAAATTTAAACCATTCAATTTCACAGTAGTGAGGTGCATACCAGGGTGATATGAAGCTTGTAGAAGAAGAGGATCGTTGTTATAGCCATCACCCTATGCATTGGATCGAATGCTAATTTCTTCTGCCATTTGGAAATTTTGCGAGGAAGATATTCGAGGAAAAAATTTTGCTGAATCAATTGGGGAATAAGCTAGATTGATTGTGAAACAAAGCAATCAATCGAGGTAAAAAAAAAAACTATTGAATCTGTTTAAGGCTTGATCATTGATGAATCAAATCAATGATCGAAGGAAAGAATTTGATTCAGCATGAGAATGAGCCATCGCTCTGATACCATGTTAACTGTAGAGAAATGAGAGGAATTAAGAGATGGAATATTTTTATTTCTCTTGTATCTCTATACATTAGTCTAGAGCAAGCTATATACAGAGAAAGAAGAAACAAGAAATGAGTTGAAAAATAATAACAACCTCCTAACAACTTTCTAACACTCTCAACCAACTAACTACCTAACAAGGCTATTGTTATACATGCTGTACACTTCAATACACACTATATACAACATCTCAACACTTTGCCACATCATGGTATACTTGGAGCCGTTGAAATTATTATAATTGATAGCTAGACTTGTATTAAATTGTAATAATTTATCTATGAGATTTCCAAACCCGGGCTTTCGCTTCTCTCTAGAAAAGCCTAAATTTTTCTTTGGGTTCTTAGGAGCTACAACTAGCAAAAGCCAATGGTATCCGAACATATCCATTATTTATGCTTTTCTTAGTAATTTTCTCCCTCATAAGTATTCCTTCTCTATTTGGGACATTTTTTCTACACCATCTTCTCACTCTTGGAGTGTTTCTATCAATTTAATTTCATGTTTTCTGCTGAAATGAGATTGATTCATTGCAAGATGGGTCTATGATTAATGGATATCAATTCTTCGAACTTGAGCTACAATAGCATATACATCTCTTTAAGGGGAAGGTCATACAAAATGTACAGACCTCCTAGTTAAAGGTTGCATGAGAAGTAGTGATTGAGTAGAAGATAAGTATTTAGAAGAGTAAAAATAAGTTCTCTTTATTGAAATATTTATTTTGTTATTTTAGTTATGTATTTGCTTGGATATGATGTGTACCATAAATGTTGCCTTCAAGTAATAAATTCAGCCTTTTTAAAAAAAAAGAAAAACTAGACTTAGTAATCTTTTAAATAAAAAAATCCTCCAAATGAAGGTCAAATGAAAAAGCTATCCAAAGATATTAGAGCTAAAAACTAACACAATCATTTTAAAAGATTGAAGGCAACATTTCTGGTACACATGGCAAGATAGAGGGAATGAGCCTTAAAGAGAGAGAGAGAGAGAGAGAGAGAGAGAGAGAGAGAGAGAGAGAGGAAAACAAAAAGATGAAGGATCTCAACTTTCGCCCTTTGCCACAAGGTTAAGCTCTCAAATAAATCTGAGCTCAACATTGCGCAAACTAAACCGTAAAAGTTTGCGCTTGACTCGAATGCCCAAATAAGTGTGACTTGTCTTGGCAAATTTATCAAGCTGAAAAAACAAGCAAATCAGCTTGGCTAAGTTACATTTCAATCCCAATTTAGAAGTACTTATTCCAAAATTTAAGAACATTTGACAAGCAAATTTCTCTTTGCAAAAATGATAATATCTTCAAAATTTTCTGTTCTTCCTGTGATGAGTGATTCTTCTTATCCAACTCTAGCATTGTGTTCAACTTCAAGGAGGGGCTGAGAGGGGGATCAGAGGCTTGTTGGGCTTTAACAACATCCGCTTACTGGAGAAACACTATGATCTGTCATTGAAGTTAGATATGGTAAAATTAGCTTACGAGTCAAAACTGAAGGCAGATAATCTAGACCCATATTTAAAGGCGGCCACACCCAAGATTAGGCCCATTGATTTTGGCCTAAACACTTGAAGTGACTCCAGTCATGATCAGGCCATATCCGAAATACCGCTTGAATCGAATGACCCATACCGAGATGACATGACCCCATTCAAACCCAACTCAAAACCTGACCCGAAGTGAACCAAACATGAACAACCTGAATCCAAACCAACTCTCATTTGACTTTGAACTGATTTGTTGCTTACCCGACTCACCTATATTCGAATCTAACCCAAACAAGAGCAAACTTATAGAGTTGTACCCTATTAATTAGCTCAGTTAGACTCTAATACAACTTCCCCAATATATCACGTTAATAATCTACTCTATGCAAAGTGGGGGTTACATTGTCAGGATTCAAAAATTAGCTCTGAGGTTACTTAGATTGAAGAGTAAGTTTACCTAATGGATGTGGTATAGTTTGATTGTCACTTAAGAATCATTCTCTAAGCCCTTAACCCACAAGGTATTATGGCTATTCTAATTAGACCTGGTAAATTGGTTATTCGGTTTGGATACAGGTCGAGTTAAGTTTAGGTCGGGTCATGTTTCACGTTAAATGATATTTTGGGTCAGTTCGGTTTTGGTTGGGTGAACTTTGATTCGAGTCGACTTCACGTCAACCAATTTTTGGTTCAATACACTTGTCATAAAAAAATAAGCAACTTTATAAGAAATTTCAGATCGTGCATGGTTCGGTTCTGGTCAATTCGGATTTTGAGGGAACCTATTTTGGATGTCGAATCGGATATGGGTCCGGATTATTCAGTTTGGATTTCGGGTCTCAATTCAGTTTTGCCATATCTATATCTAATATACTTCTTGCATAGCAAACAATATCTCTACCCTACCTAATTTGCACCCGACTAAATCGTGAATATTGACATAGACATTAACCAACGCATAAAATGGGTTGGCAAAAATAGACGAATGCTTCAGGGGTGTTGTATGATAAGAGAATGCTCGAGTTAAAAGGAAAAGTTTATCGTATAGTAGTTAGACTTCCTGTGTTGTATGGGTCAGCATATTGGCTAATAAAAAAGATACAGGTTTAGAAGTTGATGGTAGCAAACATGAGGATGATTAGATATATGTCTAGCTACACGAGGGTGGATAGAACTAGGAATAAAGTAATTAGAGATATAGTTAAAGTGGCTCCTATCGAGGTTATGATGAGAGAGACAAATGGTTTGGTCATGTGAAGAGGAATATGGATGCACCTATGAGAAGATGTGAGAGGATTAACATCCTTGAAGGTAGAAGAGGAAGGTAGAAGAGGAAGGGGATGACCGAAGAAGAGCTTGAATGAGGTAATTAAACAGAACTTGAAAGTTTTTGGGTTGACGGAGGACATTGCTCATGAGAAGAGATTGTGGCAGGATATGATTAAGGTCTCGGATCATAGGGAGATAGATGTGTAGTTGTCATTTGGTTGCCGTAGGGTAGGTTATGTTGTTGTGTGTGACTTGATTTGTTTCCCTATTTTTTGCATGTCGGATCTGTATGCAGTTAGCACATTCAATTCATCTGGGAAGAGATAATACTAACCTACCTCTATTTATTAAGGTATAATACTTTTATCTGTTACGTTGTATTTATGTTTTGCACAGCTACTGTCATATGCTCTATTAGCATTTCGTAGTTCATCCCCTACTGTTTTGCTTTAGTTTTCTATAAAATGATTTCACAAAAGTTTTTTTTAGGTGTTTTAGAATTAGCCTCTTTACGACAGAGATGTCTGTAGAGATAAAGTTGTACACATAAATGTCCATAGACCCCGCGAAAGTGGTACTTGCACTGGAAGGTGGTGTTGTTGTAAGTCGTTATTAGAATTCCACCTAAACTAAAGTTGACCTAAGTCGTACTCGATTTGAATCGACCCAATGTAGCTCTACTCAAAATGGACTTGATCAAGATTTCAATTGAATTGAGCCGATGCCTAACCTTAACATCATTGACCCAAAATTAACCCAAAAGCTGCATTTGAATCAAATCCATATATAACCTAAATACGATCGTTCCAAAACTGACCATGATGATCCTCATAAATTCTGACTTCAATTTAAACTGAATAATCTATTTATCAAATCAATCTGAACCGGATGTTGTCTCAGCAAACCTAAAGGTAAACTAATCAAGCTAACAACTTATGATGGAATCTGCAAATTCTGGAAGCATCCATCATGGCAATCCATGTGGATTAGGAATTCACATTCGAGACCACTTTTTCCTACAATAAAACAAAGGTAGCCTAGCCTTACGCCATGAAATAAATGGCATGAGATAATAGGTTAGTACAACAAAGTGAAGGTAGGTGAAGTGGGTCAAGCTAGTGTTATTGTCACAGTCTTCTAGAAAGAAACTAAAATATCCTTGCTTTTGTGTTTAAATTTGAATAGAACAGGTATCTTTTCCACGCAATTTCCTCTAGAAACCTGCCAAGCCACTTAAATTAGTAGCAATAATTCTGTGTTAGTGCTTGGTAGGTAAAGTAGGTACTATTCATCTATGTGCGCCCCTGTCACAATCTTCTAGAAACAAACCAAACCCTCAATTTTTCTGAGAATAAAAATTAAATAATAAATTCTCTATTTCCTTTATAAGAATTTACAATTAAAATAAACTCCGTATTTGCTGTAAATACCTACTTGCTACTTCAATTAGTAGTGCTAGTCTTATGGTAGGTAAAGTAGGCAGTCTTCATCTGCTCCATCTAATAGTAATTACACATATAGCAAACTGTAATAGGGCCTACTCTAATAAATCTTGCGTTGGGTTTGATAATCATGTATAGTAGTATATGGAGTAATATACATTGCATAAGTCGTATATAAAAAGGGCAAAATAACCACAAAATCCCTATCGATCTAACATTGCTACTACAATTTTAGTATTGTGAAAAAATTCATTAAGATTATCTCTTCATTATTGCATAAAATTAGGTCGATTTTGCATGAAGCTCTTTCACAGATGTTGTCCCATGATATCGATTCCCCCCCCCTCAGTGGAACTTTATAGCTCAAAAACAACTACACAAATAGTTTCATAATTACATGCATTAAAGAATACAATCTCACATCGGACATATTAAATAGTACATTAGTTAATTATACAACAACAACGACAACCACCTTTTAATATGGGTTCTGCTTGCACCGGGTCTGAGGACATTAGTCAATTATGAATAAAAAAATTTCACAATTTTTTTTCATCAATTATACAAAAAAAAGTGAAAAACCAAAAAACAAAAGATATGATTGGATGATGTTAGCTAATACAATAGGTATGTAGAAGTTATTTAAAAATTGTTGTTAAAAGAATCAAATTCTAAAAGCAAAATAATAAATGTCTTGCTATAAGACACTTTTTAGGTGTCTTATTTGAGCTTAAATGTCATATTATCATCCATTAAATTTTAACAAAAGTGGTATAATTGAATAGTGAAGGGTAGTACAACTTATAAATTATGAAAAATCATCTTTTTATTCATATTTTTTCATAATTAAAAAAATTATGCATATAATATGCCTTTGCAGATTGGTTGATCTGATTCAAGTGTCATTTTATACCCGTCGGCGTAGCTGACAAATATCGATGCTTTACCATTCTTAATTGATTCTAATTGGTGAAAAATTGGTGATTTTAAATCATATTACTTTTAATAAAAACAAGACATTTAAGAGGTGTCTTACTACAAGGT